>KV001355.1:34390-51147 GCA_001598015.1 Dorcoceras hygrometricum | reverse complement strand
AACTAAAGTATGGTTGTCTAGTAGATTTTCGATGAAGGACATGGGTGAAGCATCCTATATTCTTGGAATACAGATCTATCGGGATAGATCTAAACGGATGCTCGGACTCACCCAAGCTACCTACATCGATACCATACTTAAGAGGTTCTCTATGGAAGAGTCCAAGAGAGGACACCTACCTATGTGCCATGGGGTCACTCTATCTAAGTCTATGTTTCCGAAGACTGATGAGGAGATAGAGAGTATGACACGTGTTCCATATGCCTCGGCAATAGATAGTATTATGCATGGCATGATATCGACTAGACCGGATGTTTCATATGCTCTGAGTGTCACGAGCCGCTACCAGGCCAACCCCAGCCAATTGAATTGGAAGGCCGTGAAGGATATTCTTAAGTACTTAAGAAGGACTAAGAATATGTTCATGGTCTATGGGGGTGGTGAACTGAAACTGGAAGGCTACACTGATTCTAGCTTCCAGTGTGACGTGGATGATTCGAAATCAACCTCTGGATTTGTATTCATGCTCAATGGTGGTGCTGTCTCTTGGAATAGTTCCAAGCAAGACACCATCGCGGATTCAACCATTGAGGCTTAGTACATCGCAGCATCAGCTGCTGCTAAGGAGGCCGTTTGGATAAGGAATTTCGTCCAAGAGTTGGGCGTCATTCCTAATGGAGTTGGTCCAGTCCCGGTGTACTGTGACAACACGGGTGTCGTTGCGCAAGCAAAGGAGCCTAGGTCTCACCAAAGATCCAAACACATACTGAGGAAATACCACATAATCCGGGATATTGTGGCTAGAGGTGACATAGAAGTTGAGAGAGTCGCCTCTGCGGACAACGTTGCTGATCCACTTACGAATACCTTGCCTGGACCGTTGTTTGAAAAACATCGCGAAACAATGGGACTGCGTCTGATGAGTAGTTGGCTTTAGGGCAAGTGGGAGATTGTTAGAGTAGATGCCCAAATAGCCAACTTGTGGCGTGTGGGTTTATAGACTCTTGTATGAAATAATCTTTATATATGATATTCGCATTTATTTATATGGCGTTCTTTACTTTCATTGTGTTGTATAATGATTAACAATTGTGTTGAGTAAATACCTAGAATACACTTAAGTGTATGTTAGATGTGATAGTGGGTATGAGGCTATCATGAAACACATCTAATAGTCACTGTGTATTCTGAACATGTTCCTAGTCGGTTAGGCCGTCAAAATGAGGATAAGGCCGCCTGAGTTCGAGACTAGTATCTGCGATGCGAAGTACCATGTTTCATTGGTAGGGAACATTGTGATGTTCTGAGCATGCAGATAGATAGTGACCTGGTGATCTATCGAACTACCCTCGTTCGGTCTTTTCAAGTGGTTACCATTTGTCGAGTGGATAAGTCCGAGGTCTTGGTTGTACTGATTAGTCCTCACGACTCGAAACGTCATTGAGACTCTACGTGATAGGCGTCTCACTTTGACTCGTTTGCCGACTCACTTGGGGTCATCAGGCGGCGGGATTGGGTGAGACCCCGATGCATGTAGGAGTCGATGCATCGTTGTCGAGGATTCACCGCTCGCAGTCATGCGTGGATATCCTATGCTATCTGAGGGGATAATAGTGTATAAATCTCTGGCCAGAGTACTAGAAGTGTTTTAGGTAAATGGGTTTACCTAGTTACACTCGCGATGTCACTATTCGATCTCCAAGATGTATGCATAGCTATCGGATCTTTAGCGACTCTCGATTTACCAATGGTCGTTGATCTGATCGGGATATATGGATTGAAAGGACCGTACTGTACGCTAACCACGATCAACCGGTTCTTGCAGGCACTATCAGTGATACTTAGGGGATCATGGGGCGATGTTTCTAGACGCTCTTACCATGATCCGATGGGCAAGTCCGGAATTGTGATTCCGGAGCCACAATGGTTGTGGGCCCACGGCTAGCTGTATCCCTGAACCATTGAAGGTCACACAAGTACTGGATTCGAGATTCCTGCACGGATACTCAGCTCAATGTGTTGAGCATATGAAGAGGATTTCGGGGAGTGCGACTTCCTAAAAGTCAACAGAGGTCAAATCGTGATTTGCCGATGTTGAGGGGCAAAACGGTCATTTTGCACTGGGGTTCTGAAAAATGGTTTTTCAGATCATAGTTTTCAGTTTTGGAAACTGAGTCGATCGGTCCGATCTGATCGGCGATCGGAGTTATGATGAAGTCTCGGTGATGGAGATGAACTGAATGTTCATCCGTTGGGCCCGGGCCCGTTGGGCCGGATCCAAATCCATCACCAAGTCTATTTAATTAGACTTAATCTTCATTAAGACACATGACTACTACACAAACCCTAACCCTAATCACCAAATAGCCACCGCCCCCTCTCCTCTCTCTCACGCCGCCGCTAGCCGTCGCTTCGCCGGAAAATTGTTTCCGGCCAACTTGACGAGGAGAATCCGTCCGCGCCGATCTTGTCAGGCCTTCTAGTGCAGGCTGACGAAGGGATCCCGTATCCGGTCGTGGACCTGATTGACGTAGTCTACCACAATCTACCGTGAAGTGCCGGTTTCCTCGAGAAACTGGTCGGAGCCAGGCACGAGTTGCCAGCAAGGTAGTCATCTAAACACCCTATGAATGTCATAGCATGTTTGTAATTTTTATCGCATTGATCGTCTCTCGGCATTGTTTTTGTTCTTCCTCTGCCTCGCCGGGAGGCGCGATCCGGATCCACCGTGGTTCCCCAACATTCTTTTCCTGCTTTTGTGTTGTCTGGGTCTGCGTTGCCCATTTCCAGGATCTTCAGGTAACCAAGCTGGACAGACTGGAACCCCAGCTGGTCGATCCCCATTTCCTTGAGTCCCAGTTATTATTTTATTATGTATTGATCCAGGGGATGCCCTGAGGTTATATGTATTCTGGGGGATCGTTGTTGTTTTGATATTTGTTTACCTGTTGTTGTATGAGTTTGATTTAAATCGTATTTTGATTATGACTATTTTGAAGATATGATTTGGTTCAGGCCCAACTTATTTCGAAAATTTTATCCCTATTTTATGCTTCCGCGTTTATGTGCTTAATTGTGCTATTAATTATTGTTAATTAGCACGGGGCCTGACACCAGCTTAGAGTAAAATACGCAGACGTATATAAGACAACTTTTAGAACGCGTTATGATCATTATGAATTCTTAGTGATGCCATTTAGGTTAATTAATGCACCTTCTGTGTTTATGGATTTGATGAATAGGATATTTCAACCTTTTCTAGATAAATTTGTTATTGTTTTTATAGATGACATACTCATTTACTCTAAGAGCAGAGAAGAACACACTGACCAGCTTAGAGTGATACTTCAGATTTTGAGGACTAAGAAATTATTTGCTAAGTTTAGTAAATGTGAATTCTGGATTGGAAATGTTGTGTTTCTTGGTCATATATTTCTAAGCATGGAGTAGAAGTAGATCCTTCCAGAGTAGAAGTTGTTCGAGAATGGCCTGTACCTAAGAACGTAATAGAGGTTCGAAGTTTCTTAGGACTTGCATGATATTATCGACGATTTATAGAGGGATTTTCTAAGATAGCTATTCCTTTAACGTCATTGACCAAGAAAGATGTTAAGTATAATTGGTCAACAGAATGCCAGTCCAGCTTTGAGAGGTTAAAGCAGGCATTGATAGAAGCCCCTGTTTTAACATTGCCATCTGACAAAGGGAATTTCACGATTTATATGGATGCATCAAAGATAGGATTGGGTGCTGTTTTGATGCAAGATAAGAGAGTGATTGCTTATACTTCTAGACAGCTGAAGATTCACGAAAAGAATTATCCTACGCATGACCTTGAATTAGCAGCAGTAGTTTGGCATTAAAGATTTGGAGACATTACCTTTACGGGAAAAATGCAAAATCTTTACAGATCACAAAAGCCTTAAGTATTTCTTTACCCAGAAGGAGCTTAACATGAGGCAAAGAAGATGGCTCGAACTGGTTAAAGACTATGATTGTGTAATTAGCTATCACCCCGCTAAAGCTAACGTAGTAGCTGATGCATTAAGTAGAAGAGCCGTTGGTTTAGCTCAGCTTTTAGTTCAGACTCCACTAGCGAGAGAAATCGACAGATTCGAGTTGGGAATAGTTACGCAATAGAATGCTGCTAGACTAGCTGTCCTTAAATCCAATCTACGTTAAAAGATCGGATCAGAGATGGTCAAACAAGGGATGATAAATTACTCAAGTGGAAGAAGCAAGATTAAGGAAGGGTTGGAAATCTTTATACTACAGTAGAAGGAATTGTGAAATACCAGGATAGATTATGGGTACCGCGTACGGATAATTTGCGCAATGTGATTTCGAATGAAGTCCATAACACTCCATATTCAATGCATCTAGGAGGAACGAATATGTATAAGGATTTACAACATCTGTTTTGGTGGCCAGGTATGAAACAAGATATTTCCAATTTCGTATCTGAGTGTTTAACATGCCAACAAGTTAAAGCAGAGAATCAGAGACCAGCTGGGATGTTAAAACTGCTCCCTATACCAGTATGGAAATGGGAGAACATAGCGATGAATTTTGTAGTAGGTTTACCCAAGACACTCCATGGATTTAACTCTATTTGGGTTATTATTGATAGATAACCAAGTCAGCACACTTTTTACCAGTAAGGACGACGTATGATCTGAATAGGTATGATGAATTGTATGTGAAAGAAATAGTGAGACTCCATGGAATTCCAAGTTCTATAGTATCAAATCGAGACCCCAGATTTACCTATATGTTCTGGAAAAGCTTACATAAAGCCTTGGGAACTAAGTTAACCTTCAGTACAGCTTTCCATCCACAGACTGATGGACAATCAGAAAGAGTGATCCAAACACTGGAGGATTTGCTTCGGGCATGTGTTCTCGACTTTGCAGAAAGCTGGGATTCTAAAATTGCCCTTAGTTGAGTTCACGTATAACAATAGTTACCAGGCTTCAATAGAAATGGCTCCATACGAAGCTCTGTATGGTATAAAATGTAGATCACCGATACATTGGGATAATGTAGGTGAAAGAACAGAAATCGGACCTGATATTATAGAACGGACAGCAGAAGCTATTAAGAGGATATATGATCGAATGAAAACGGCACAGAGTAGATAGAAGAGCTATACTGATAGCCTTCACCGTGATCTGAATTTCGAAGTAGGAGATCATGTATTTCTAAAAGTAGCACCTATGAAGGGTGTAATGAGATTTGGACGAAAAGAAAAGCTGAGTCCCAGATTTATTGAACCATTTGAGATTCAGGAAATAATTGGGACTTTAGCTTATCGTCTAGCGTTACCTCCACAGTTATCGGCTGTTCACAACGTGTTTCATATATCAGCTCTGAGGAAATATATTTCGAATCATTCGCATGTGCTGAGGCATGAACCTATCCAGTTAGCGCCAAATTTGACTTACGAAGAAGTTCCATAGAAGATTCTTCGAAGGGGAAACCGTAAGTTTAAAAACAGAGCCATCCCTATGATAAAGATTCAGTGGAGAAACCACTCAGAAAGAGAAGAAACGTGGGAAGTCGAAGATGATATACGAAGAAGCTATCTAGATTTGTTTAAGTAAATAAATTTCGAGGACAAAATTTCTTTAAGGAGGGTAGAATTGTAACGCCCAGAAACTTTTAAAGCCACAATTAGAAAGTTTAAGGAATTGAGAGATCTATTTGCAATGTTATTTTAAATCAGTGTGTCTATTTGATTTTCCAGATTTGAGACACGAATGCAGGAGATGTCCGGCCGGTCCAGACAAACCGACTTACTTCCTCTTTTTTTACTAAAATGGTTCGATTTGCGTTGTTAATTATTGTTTAAAATTGAGTAGCACTTTTAAAAGTATTTTAGCATCTTGATGAAACTTGTTTCCTTCTTAGACATTTGAATCATATATATAGGATGATAGACACCTCATGCATCATCATTTTCAAATCAAAACACTTTTCCTTAGTAGTGCTCTCTATAAGAAAAACCGAACAAAGTTTTTACAAGCTTTTCACAGGAAGTGATCGGGTGGTACGTGATTCAGGCCAGATAAATTGCTGCAATTGTGTTTCAGTTAAAGGCAAGTAAACTCTGTTTCTTGCTACACTCATGAAAGCATATATTGTTTTTCTGTTTGCATGTCTGTATGCGTTTTTAAAGGTTTGAGAACTATTATGGTTGTTCTTCAAACGCAGAAGTTAAATTACAAGGTATTATGCAGAAACACATGGGTTTACTGAGAATATGATTCAGAAAAAATGTTTGATGAAGTTCGTCAAGTTGTTTCTTGAGATTTCTGAGAATTTCTTCAAAGTAGCTTACAAGCAGCTTATTTTTGCATGTCTGTATGCGTTTTTAAAGGTTTGAGAACTATTATGGTTGTTCTTCAAACGCAGAAGTTAAATTACAAGGTATTATGCAGAAACACATGGGTTTACTGAGAATATGATTCAGAAAAAATGTTTGATGAAGTTCGTCAAGTTGTTTCTTGAGATTTCTGAGAATTTATTCAAAGTAGCTTACAAGCAGCTTATTCGATTTGTTTTCCAGAAATTTCCTTAGATATTTTTGATTCCTTCAGATTAAGGAAACCTTCGAAGTTTAGGTTTGATTCTGAGTTAAGTCTGAAATCTGGGTATTTTACCAAAGCTGAATTCTTTTATAGCGAGATGATTTTGGAATGACGTTTTGTTTCTAAGCTGTTTTATGTCGAGATCTGAGTTCGTGATTCAAATCTGAATTGGTCAATATTGCTAAGTTTACTATTGAAATCTGAGTTGACTAAACGGTCCAACTCTGATTCCTTTCGTCTTCGTTGATACGCTTGCGTACTTTTCAGATTTCGTATTAGTTCTGTTCAGATCTGTTTCGACAGATATTGAAACTCTAATTCGATTCTTCTTTCTTTTAGCTTCGATTCGAAATAATAAATTTATTCATGGGATAGTATAACAGATTTGAGTATTTGATTTAAGTTTTCTCTTTCGTATGAATTCCAATGAATTCTCAAAATTTTGTCGAACATCATTAGAGTTTTAAAACCAGTAAACCGTACTTGACAGAAAGAAAGAAAGAAATTTCAGAAAAGAAATAAAGTTTTACTGAATGTTAAATAAAGGAAAATGTTTAATAGATAATGTCATAGATAACAGACGATCACATAGGAAAGGGTGAGGACGCTGGCTGACGAACCAGTGTGCTCCTTTCAACTCGGAATGGACCAAGATATGGTTGACGAACTATATACCCTTCATATGTGAAATATGAGATTTGTTTTCAGCCCCTTGATATCAGATGACAGTTTGATCAAACGAATTGACCTTTCGTATTCAGCTTATTCATTGTTAAGCTATTTCAGATTCAGATATGGATATGCTTGTATTGCATGATTTAGTTATTCCAGATTTACCTGCTGAGCCCCTAGGCTCACTAGTTTTCTTGAGTGCAGATAATGATTGTAGGAATCTGGATGGTGAGAGCTGACCATACAGAGGGTTGTTTATCATGGCCAACAGTTTCCGTTTTGTTTTCATGTCCTTCAGATTTTGTCGTACAAGATTATACTACGACCTTTGTAACATAACAGATTACTGATTTCTCGTTTTGTTGTAAGCTGAACTAGTATTCCACCTTCGAACTTTGTATAGTTTCCGCACAGTTATAATCAGATCTGTTTTCAGATTTTAAGAATATAATGTCCGCTCTTTTGCAACTCGAACCAGAATTATGTTGATTGTTCGTATCAAACCAAGTTCCAACTTTTGGTTTCTTTCAATTCGAACCCCAAACTTATTAAAATAACTTAGAAAGTTTTCAGTCACTTCACTATTATAAAACCTTCTGTATATTTCAGATTACTTCCTTGTTCATTTGTTGAAATCTGAATAGATTTTTTTTATCCTTGTTTATATTTATAAAGTTCTGCAGTTGAATATAACCTCAATAATATATATATATATATATATATATATATAGTCTATTCTCATGAATCACGATCCCGAATTTTTATAAGGTTGCAAATTAGTCCAGAATAAGATAACAACTTTCAATTTGCACCTTCCTAGTTTAATTATTTAAGATTTTTGGTTTGGGGCATTACACGCTGTCTATGGAAAATTCGATAGAGAAGAAGAAGAATAATGGATGCCACCCAGAAGAAACAGACTCCAGGAGCTGGGAGAAACTAGCAATACTGAAAATCTATCCCAAGGGCCTATGAGTCAAGGTCTTACAGCTGCCCAAATCGACAATTAGTAGCAGCCACAGTGGAACAGATATTAGCCAGCCGACCCAAGATACACCCACCACCTAACTCTCAAGCGGATGAAATTAGGAAGCTCCAGGAAGAAATTTCCCATCTAAAAGAAGTAGAGAGTATTGGGCCTCCTCCTCCTCCTCATGTTCGCTAGGTCCCCTTCTCAACGGAAGTATTGGCTGCTGAACTTCCCCAACATTTTAAGTTTCCAAACGTGGGTGAATATGATGGCATGGGGGATCCCGAAGAGAATATATCCCAATTATAGAATTCAGCACACTTGCATCAATATGTCAATCCCATCAAGTGGCGAGTCTTCTTGACCACCTTGGTCAGGTTAGCTCAGTAGTGGTTCAACCTCCTTCCGGTTGGGAGTATCAAGAATTTCTAGGACTTTAGCCAGGCGTTCCTTTACTAGTTCACCAGCAGCAAGGAGCAACCAATGAACACATTGAACCTTTTTAACGTAAAACAGAAAGAACAGGAGCCTTCGAGAGTACATCCGATTCTTTAACAAATCTGTTATAGAAGTACCAGCTGTCACCCCAGATCTGCTGATTGGAGCATTTACCCAGGGCCTACGAGGGGGTCATTTATTCAGATATTTGGTTAAAAATCCCCCAAGAACGTTTGATGAGCTCTTAACCAAATCAGAAAAGTATTTTAATGTGGAGGAGGTGCAAACTATCAGGAGAAATGAGCAAAAGGCCCCCTCTAGACCTGGTCGGGAATTCCAAGATGAGAGGGCACTCCCCAGACCTCCTAGAAAGGACACCACTCTGTTGTTGGGGCAATTTGACATCCGGACGCCTTTGAATATAAGCAAGATCCGAGCTCTGGAAATCTGTGAAGAAAGGAAGGTAGTACAATGACCTTGAGGAATTGATGGAGGCCCGATAAATCCCAAAATCGATATTCCACAAGGCTTATGGTCATACTACTTCAGAATGTCAACACCAAGATCAGGAGTTGGAAAGCATCATCCAAAACAATCCAGACATCCAAGCTATTCTGTTCAGAGATAGATCATCTCGATCTAAGAAGAGGCGTCGAGGTGAAGGAGGCTGGCCGAACGACAAGAGGGCTCCTGATCGATCTAGAACCAATCAAAGCCAAAACCAGAACCCCCCGGTGGGATCAGCATTCTCCTCAACCCCGAGGATTCATCCTTATGATCTCAGGAATACCCATGGATGGGACTCCAACCTTGCAAGGAAGGCTAGATGTCGCCGCATGGAGAATATGGAAGTGAATAAGAAATACACGGGCCCCACCATCTCATTCGGCCCCGAGGACTTACGGGGGGGATGACATGCATAATGACACCCTTTTAATCAGGGCCATGATTTCCAATTATGTGGTAGCTTGTCTTTTTTGATTCAGGTAGCTCGGTCAATGTGCTTTTCAAAGGGGTCGTAGACCAGATGTACTTAGGAGAATATTGCATGGAACCAGTACAAAATCCAATGTTTGGGTTCACCGGCCATTCCATGAAGCCATATTAGTCGTCCATCTACCCCTTCCACTTGGGTCAGGAAACTGAGGAAGACCAAAGTTGTCGAGTTCACGGTGGTGGACGCGCCTTCTTTCCATAATGTGATCTTAAGAAGACCAGACATGGCGGTTTTCATGGCCGTATCCTCAGTCTTGCATCGAAAGATCAAGTTCCCTATGGGGGATGAAGTAGGAGAGGTAGTAGGGGATCGCAAAGTAGCCAGAAAATGCTACGGAGAGGAGGTAAGAGTTGAGCAGAAAGCGATCAAGGCCCAACTACATAGCCATCCAAGTGCTCGGGGGGATGAACAGTTTAACACGGTCGAGGATGATTTCCAACTGGCGACCAAATAAGGGGAAGAAGAAGTTATGCTCGTCCCTCCAGTCGGGGTGGTGAAGATTGCTTGAACTCTCCCCGACGTTGTTATAGCTCAACTTATCCAGTTCCTGGAGAGGAATAAGAATGTGTTTGCCTGGTACCCATCCAACCTAAGAGGAGTGCAATGAAAAGTTATGGAGCACATTTTAAATGTATCCCCAGACTACCGGCCTATCATTCAGAAGAGAAGGAACTTCGGGCCCAAGAAGGACGATGATAAGGGACCAGGTAGGAGAACTGATGTAGGACGGGCATATAAGGCAGGTGCACTTTCCTATCTGGTTGTCAAATATGTTATTGGTGCTGAAAGCTACTGGGAGATGGTGTATGTGAATATATTTTTGGGACTTGAATAAGGCTTGCCCAAAGGACTGCTATCCACTTCCCAGAATTGACCAGCTTGTTGATTCCACTATTGGCCATGAACTACTCTGCTTCCTAGACGCATATCAGGGATATTATCAGATTCCTTTGGCTGAGAAAGACCAGAGCAAGGTCAGATTTATCACAACAGATTTGATGTTTTGCTATGGTGTTATGCCTTTCGGTCTCAAAAACGCAGGTGCAACTTATCAAAGGCTCATGGACAAGGTATATAGGAAACAAATTGGGCGGAACTTTGAGGTCTACGTGGATGATATTCTGGTGAAAACTCGGGCAAAAGACGACTTCATCTCAGAAGTCGAAGAAATATTCTGTATGCTTCGAGAATATCAGGTTAAACTAAACCCAGAGAAGTGCCTCTTCGGGGCTAGGATAGGGAAGTTCCTGGGATATATGGTCACCTATTGGGGGATTGATTCTAATCCCGAAAGGTACAGGCCTTGGCTTTGATGTGCTTGCCCCGTAGTATCAACGAAGTTCAAAGGTTAACAGAGATGATAGCTGCTCTATCCCGGTTCATATCCCGATCTGCGGATCGAAGCCTTCGTTTTTTCAAGTTACTCCACAGGGCTAAGAATTTTGAATGGAATGGGCATAGCGAGAAAGCCTTCCAAGAATTGAAACAATTGTCGGTTCTTAATAAACCTGAGATCGGAGAGCAACTATTCGTACACCTCGCATAACACCACAAGCTACCAGCTCGGTCCTTGTTCGGGAGGAAGACAGACTCACCATCCTATTTATTTCGTGAGCCACACTTTGAAAGGAGCTGAAGTGAACTACACCATGCAAGAAAAGTAAGATCTGGCTCTGGTTGTTATAGCTCGGCGTCTGAGGCCTTATTTCCTCTCTCATACTATTACGGTATTGACCAACAGTGCCCTGGGACAGATAGTCATGCATCCCAATGCCTCGGGAATATTCGTAAAATTGGTTACCGAACTCAGTGAGTATGACATCCAGTTCAAACCTCGGACATATATCAAAGCACAAGCTTAGCTGAATTTTCTTGGAGAGACTATACACCTCGAGCTAGAGGAACGTTGGAAGATTTATGTAGATGGATCCTCTTGTTCGTCAAGCAGTAGTGTCGGGGTGGTTATGGTGTCTCCCTGGGACGAGGAAACAAGCATGGCAGTAACCCTGGATTTTAAGCCTCCAACAACGAAGCGGAATATGAGGCCCTGCTCATCGACTCCGAGCTGCCAAAAGCATGGGGGTAACTCGATTTTTGCTCTACTTAGATTCTCAGTTAGTGGTTCAGCAGTGTAATGGGAAGTTTAAGCTGAAGAATGAAAAGATGGTTAAATATGCGGAAGCCTTGAACAAGATGACTGAAAATTTTTCCGAACTCATCTTGGAACAGATACCTCGAGAGAAGAACGAAAAGGCAGACAGGCTTACACGGAGGTACAGTTCCCTAATCCCAGCCTCGGGGCAAGAAGTGCAGGGAAAAGAACTGGTTTAACAAGTTTACCAGGTCGAAACAGGCTCCAAAAGTATGCCTCATTAAGATTGGCGATATGCATATATATATACATTGACCACAAAGTTCTACCCGAGAATCCCCAACAACCTCGCCAAGTCAAGCGCCGAGCTCTTATCTTTGTATAACTAAATAGTATATTGTACAAAAGGTCCTTTTCACTGTCACTCTTAAAATGCTTGGGCCCTGAGAAATCTAGGTATGTATTAAAGGAGATATACGAAGTATGTTGCCAAAAGAATGATAATTTACAGAAGCGGCCTGCCTATTTGCTAAGGACAGTCCTGTCCTCGTGCCCATTTGATCGGTGGGGAGTGGACACTGTACGTCCCTTTCCCCCAGCGAGAGGACATAGAAAATTTTGTTGGTCGCAGTAGATTACTTCTCCAAGTAGGTAGAGATCGAGCCATTGGCAAAAATATATGAGTTTGAGGTGTTAAAGTTCTTGTGGAAGAACATCGTTTTCCGCTTTGGGATACCATACCTCGGAGACTCGTATCATATAATGGAAGGCAGTTTTGCGGTGCAAATATTCGAGCGTGGTGTCAAGAACTGAATATAGAACAAATTTTCACCTCGGTGTCTTATCCCCAGAGTAACAGACAGGTAGAAATTACCAAATGGTACATTGTACAAGCTCTCAAAACACTGGGCACAGCTAGAGGGAAGTGGATGGATGAACTACCCAGTGTATTATGGGCTTATGAACTATTATTCGGGAAGGCACGGGGGAGACACCCTATTGCATGGTTTATCGGATCGAGGCCCTATTACACGCAGAAATCGATCAAGATAGCCTCAAGGTTATAGAATATGATAAAATGATGAAATCCGAAACCTTGAGCTTGATAATCTCGAGGAGTGAAGAACTCGGGCTGTCGTATGACTTTCAGCTTATCAAATAAGGATGGTCCAGGCTTATAACAAAAGTGTTCGGCCTCTAGTTACGAGCCCGAGGATATGGTTTGGAGGAAGATTGAACACCAAGTAGAGAGAGAAAGCTCGATCCTAAATATGAAGGGCCATTCAATATTGTGGATAAAACAGGCATCATCGCATATTATTTCGAAGTCGCATTGGGAAAGAGAATTTGTAGGCCCTTGAATATTATCCATCTTCGAAGATATTATGCTTAGCTCTTCCTTTGAAGCTTACCTCATGAACGGAAAGTTTTTCTCTAGACAGTTTAGCAAATCCTTGGGTGGAAAACACGCCTGAATATTTAAGCCCGACCTGCTCGGCAAAATTAAGCCCAATTCTCATTCTCAACTCCTCAGGTGGAAACCCGACCTGAATATATAATCCCGACCTGCTCGACAAAATTAAGCCCAATTCTCTTAGCAACTCTTTGGGTAGTAACCCCACCTAAGCATGTAAGCCCGACCTTCCCGGCACCATAAGCCCAATCTTTATTAGCAACATGAAACGAACCAGACTCTAAAAAAATTTTTTTTTTAAAACATGTACGGAAAACATAAACTAAAAGTATGTCTCGTTCCCTTTTTAAACTTTTACCATTTTATCAACGATGCTTTAAACATAAATAAAGGAATATTTAAAAACATCCACACGGTTTTAAAACCAACTGAAAAAGTACTGAAAATAAACATGTTTAAAACCAACATCTGAAAAATGTATCATCACAAAGCATAACATCGCTGCGGTCACGGGGTACTGCAGCAGTAGGCGCTCAAATGTCCTCACCGTCAGTCGGGGTAAACTCATCAGCAGGGTCATCACCTGCACCATTTAAACCTAGTGAGCCTAGAGGCTCAGCATGCTCTATCTGTATGTTGGGGATCGATTTATGGACCCTCTATTAATGTGCAATGACTAGTTATTCGATCAATAACTAGTACTAGAGGGTGTAACCAGATCGAATGACAAGACGCAGGATTCAGCCAGAAGTTGAAGCGGGTTCCAAAGATCAAGCTGGTTTCAGCTGAAAGTTGAAACCAGTCCAATACAAGGCGAGCGCTAAACATGCCAGTTCCAGCTGGAAGACTAGAACCAGCTCGACACTTCGGCCGAACTATCTGGTTAACTTAACTTGAGCTGCAATAGCTCATTGTTCTTGAATATTTTGTACACCGAGATACAGATTGAGTAATGTAAATAAAACATGCGGAAATAACTCAAACTGCACTCTATCATTCGAAGCCCAAATAAACAGTTTTAACAACATACAAATATGTGATGCGAATGAATGTAAACACTGAAAACAGTAAAGAAAGATACGCTGAATTTGTTTCTGGAAGTTCGGAGCTCAATCTCCTACGTCTCCCCTTCTTCCGCAACGGGAAGGATCCACTAGAATACTTTGATTACAACGACCCTCGCTGCAACGCACTCCTACGATCCGCAGCCGCAAGAACTCCTAGCATCTACCATTGCACACCTGCCCGCAAGTTGTGTGACTAACAAAACTTCTTTTACGCCTCAGTGAGAAAGGCTACACACACTTCTTTAACGTCTCAGTGCGAAAGACAACTAGACTTGTTTAACGTCTCTGTCCAAAGACTACAATGGAGAGTATTGAATCGCATTCACCCTTTATCTATTTCGCTCAACTCTCGAATGTGAGTGAATGCGGGTGTGTGTGAGATTTACAGTGTAAGAACAATCTCTCAATAATTAAATCTCACACACCGTGGGAAGTGCTCCTAGTCCGAGCTGGTTATCTGCTATCTTCCCATCTTTGTTCTTTCTTCTGATTTTCTGTTTTGTATTTGCACAACACTATCACTGTGATTTTGCGCATTTTTATTCTGTTTCATTGCGCCTGGTATATAAAGCCTCTTGTGCAATTCTATCCGTTGGACACAAAGGTGTAGCCGTTGTAAAGGCTTCTGTAAAGTTCTGACAGTGTTGTACCTTGTGTCCTTTTGCATTTAATGCTTTGCAGGCTTTGTTGACTTTAAGCTCATGTTCATTAAATGCGTTGCATCAACCATTGCTGACTTCTGAGCTCTGTGAGCAGCGTTTTTGACAATACAACAAATCAGTTTGAACTTCGCAATACGATCTCCACAATACTTGTGTTCAAACTGCTTTGCTCTGAACTGGTCTCTGTTCTCTGAGCTGGTTGCTAAACTCTGGGCTGGTCTCTATGAAACGTCCCTCACTTTTAAATTATTTTTAATTTTAAAGAGATCATAATTGCGGAAAAGAAAACTGAGATAACGAGTACTAAATAATACATGCACATGCATTAAAATATTTCTACTTAAAATAGTTTCTTGACTTAAAAGGTATGCATTAAAACAATTCCATGCTCAAATAACTAAAAATCTTTGCATAAATAAGAATGAATTTCTAAAACATTTTTCCTCATGAATTCTGTTCCTCGACTGTGGTTCCTCAACCTCAAGTCGCTTGATCAAGCTAATAAACACTAGTACTAGGTTGGAAAGGCACTCCAGTACTCATCCGGAGCCCAGACCCGTCAGTTGGAAAGGCACTTCTGTACTTATCTGAAGCCCAGATTCGTCATTTTGATATGGCAAGCGGAACGTCTCCCGACCCCATATCCGTCATAGAAAAACCACAATCAAGTCCCATCATTCAAAATTTTATTTTCCTCATTCATGCCTCAAAATATAATTCCTCAAATTCCTCAAAAGGTTTATTTCCTTAAATCATAGCCTTCTACTCAAAAACATTTTATAAAAGTCAATAATGGCATAAAATAGTCAAACATGCTGAATTTATAATTTTTAGGGATTTTATACCATAAATCGCAAAAATTCTAAAAATGCTTAAAATCAATTGAAATCAAGCTTAAAACATCAAATAAAACAATTCACGAATTTTGGCAGCCCCTAAGACTCAAATTCTCAACTTTCCCGAAAATACCCCGAAAGGACCCATTCTGCGCGACAAAACCGTAAAAATCATATAAAATTCATTTCTTAACTAAATGACCTCAAACTTGGACCCACGTAACCCTAACGCGATGATCTAGCATCTGGAAGAAACCGAATTCAAAAAAGATGTCTGAGATTACCACAGTAACGCTCGCAACCCTACTGGTCGCGCACAGGAGCAGATCTGGGAGAGGCTAGGGACACCACTTCGAACCAGCCCCTTCCCTTGGCTCCAGCACTCGACCAACCCCTCAAAAAACTCATGGATGACCCTTAGACCCCTTCCTAACCCTTCTGGACCTGAACCTAACCCATACAAGACTCTTCCTCCTTCCACAAACCCTAGCCGCCATGCAAGCATGAACGGCTCACTCCATGTAACCCACGACCTAGGCTGCCTCCCCTTCCCTCGGCCTCAAGGGCTCACCATGCTCTGTCCAGAGGCCGTTTCCAGCCATGCTTGGACCTCGCATGCCCACCCGAAGCCAAGGAAATCATGGAATAAGTCGTGACTCTCATCCCACTCCTAGATCTCCTTTCCTCTCGACACCACCCTCTACCTGACGTCCAGATTTATGCCTTGGCTGCCAAGTTCATGAAAATTTTATGTTAACATGTAAATCAAGCATCATATTCTGAATTTAAAACATCAAATCCTTTAGATCTACACACACAATTAATATTGCTTGGAAAGATGCATCAAGGATGCTTTGTACTTGCCTTAAACCTTGAAAAACTTACAACCAAGATGATGCTTGTTGAGAGGAGGATGAAGGAGCACCACTAGAACACACCAAGGAGGATGCTTGAAGCTTCAAAGGAGGAGGGAAGCTTGGGACATGAAGAAGAATATGGGAGTGATGGGGGGAAGGGGG
>KV001355.1:16618-28833 GCA_001598015.1 Dorcoceras hygrometricum | reverse complement strand
CTGCTCTCAGTCAATCTGCTATCAGTGCTTTGATCCAGCTTGCTTCTGAGATGCTACATTTCTCTTCATCTAGCCTGCTTCTGTTGCAGGTTCATAATCCGGCTGGGGAACCGAGTATGAAAATATGCAAGGTTTGGGATGAACTTGCATATTTTCGCATGAGATCAGTGCTAACCCCTCCGAAACGGTCTAAAACTCACTGCTATGCAATGAGCCAAGCCACTTTTTGGCCAAATTCCTTCGTTTAGGCCTCTGAAATCGCGTTTTCATTTTTCAGCTCAACCTGCGCACTTAAGTTAAATCGTTAGTACAATAGTAACAGATTTTGTGTGAATCAAAACTTAGATTACGTTCTGTAAAAACAGATCCAACAATCTCCCCCTTTTTTATTTACACAAAATCTGGATAAACATATGCAGGTATGTATATGCTTGAAAATATTTCTCCCCCTTTTTGTGGGAATCAAAAAGAGTTTGAAATCTTGTCCACCCCTTAATATTTAAAACAAAACTCCCCCTCAACAGAACATGGGTATTTTTATTTTCAAAATAAACGACTTTATGCACGGGAAGACAGTTTGTCGAAAGCAGTATGAATGCATGAGATTTTGAAAACAAAGTCTATGCTACAAAAAAATTCTCATATATGTGGACCAAAGGAGCAATAGAATATTCAATCCACAGAATCTCTTCCATTTCTCCCTAAGGCTTAGCCTCGCTCCGCCTTAGAGATCTTGGCGTCCACAGACCTCGCGCAATCTGTCAGCTCGTCGGAAGAGATGTTGCCGCTCTTTCCTTTCGAGAAATTGCTCTGCAATTCAATAGACATTCCTCCCCCTATGCATATGCAATGAGTTTAGAAAACCTTAAAAATTTTGTAGCATAGATAGGCTTTCGAACGGATATAAGAGCGTATTTAAAAACTGTTTAAAAACATTTTTCGAAAAAAATGCATTATTCAAGAACAACCTGCTCTGATACCACTTGTTGGGGATCGATTTATGGACCCTCTATTAATGTGCAATGACTAGTTATTCGATCAATAACTAGTACTAGAGGGTGTAACCAGATCGAATGACAAGACGCGGGATTC
Source organism: Dorcoceras hygrometricum (assembly GCA_001598015.1). Classification (NCBI taxonomy): domain Eukaryota; kingdom Viridiplantae; phylum Streptophyta; class Magnoliopsida; order Lamiales; family Gesneriaceae; genus Dorcoceras; species Dorcoceras hygrometricum. Next base: position 27,741 of record KV001355.1, on the reverse strand, counting down.
AGCCATAAGTTGAAGCCGGGTTCGCAAAGATCAAGCTGGTTTCAGCTGAAAGTTGAAACCAGCCCAATACAAGGCGAGCGCTAAACATTCCAGTTCCAGCTGGAAGACTAGAACCAGCTCGACACTTCGGCCGAACGATCTGGTTAACTTAAATTGAGCTGCAATAGCTCATTGTTCTTGAATACTTTGTGTCTTCTTTTACGTATTAGTGAGAAAGGCTACACACATTTCTTTAACGTCTCAGTGCGAAAGACAACTAGTCTTGTTTAACGTCTCTGTCCAAAGACTACAATGGAGAGTATCGAATCACATTCACTCTTTATCTATGCAACTTTCGAATGTGAGTGAATGCGGATGTGTGTGAGATTTACAGTGTAAGCACAATCTCTCAATAATTAAATCTCACACACCCTGGGAAGTGCTCCTAGTCCGAGCTGGTTATCTGCTATCTTCCCATCGTTGTGCTTTCTTTTGATTTTCTGTTTTGTATTTGCACAACACTCTCACTGTGATTTTGTGCATTTTTCTTCTGTTTCATTGCGCCTGGTATATAAAGCCTCTTGTGTAGTTCTATCCGTTGGACACAAAGGTGTAGCCGTTGTAAAGGCTTCTGTAAAGTTCTGACAGTGTTGTACTTTGTGTCCTTTTGCATTTAATGCTTTGCAGGCTTTGTTGACTTTAAGCTCATGTTCATTAAATGCGCTGCAGCAACCATTGCTGACTTCTGAGCTCTGTGAGAAGCATATTTGACAATACAACAAATCAGTTTGAACTTCGCAATACGATATTCACAATACTTGTGTTCAAACTGCTTTGCTCTGAACTGGTCTCTGTTCTCTGAGCTGGTTGCTGAACTCTGGGCTGGTCTCTACCAGCTGGTTGCTGAGCTGGTTTGCCCCCCAGCTGGTCTCCGGAGCTGGTTTGCACTGAGCTTGTTTCCCATCTGGTTTCTTCTTTCACAGGACCACTCTGCAATCTGGTTGTCCTTAGCTGGATCAGCTCGGGCGTTCCCTCACTGTACCAGCTAAGTTGTCCAATGTTAGAGCAGCTTGGGCGTCCCCTTACTGTTCTAGCTTGGACTACTCCTCAATCTGCACTGCTATCTGCTCTCAATCAATCTGCTATCAGTGCTTTCATCCAGCTTGCTTCTGAGCTGTTACATTTCTCTTCATCTAGCCCGCTTATGTTGCAGGTTCATAATCCGGCTGGGATTTTTGCGTGAGGCCGGTGCTACCCCCTCCGAAATGGTCCAACGAGCAAAACGCACTCCTATGCAGTGAGATAAGCCGCTTTTTGGCCAAATTCCTTTGTTTAGGCCTCCGAAATTGCGTTTATATTTTTCAGCTCAACCTGCGCACTTAAGTTAAATCGTTAGTACAATAGTAACAGATTTTGTGTGAATCAAAACTTAGATTCTGATCCGTAAAAACACATCCAACATTGTATCATAACAAAGTACATAGTAATAAAATTGCATGCAAGCACATACTTATAATAAAATAACGTTAAAACATGAATGCATGCATGATCTTAAAACATAGCTTCAAACATTTCATATCATACATAACATATGACGTACGTAAGGCATGACATAACATAACATGAAAAACGTATTAGTCGTTTTAGTGAATGCGAGTGGGCGTGTGACTGATCAGTCGAAATAACCAACGTACGTGGCGGTGTGGTTCACCCGACCTCAAGCCGGGATCCCTATATGTCACACATGTATGTTTGCCACTTCACCATGATATCACACATGGATCCATAAGCTCATAATCATACATTAAAACAGGGGATCCCCGGGTCCGGCTACTACCCGACTAGCTCCCATCATTAAACTTTGACACATCACTTCAATCCATCGGGTTTTATCTTAAAAAGAGACATGCCTGATCGTTTCATGAAATCTCATGATGCGTGCATTTCTTAAAATCATGCAATTTTAAAATCTTAGCCCGTCAATGTATATTTAATCATTTTCTTTAAAACGTTTACGTACATAGAATGCTATATATATAATTAAATATACATTTACGGGCTTCTATATTTTCTACTTCGGTCAAGGACTGGTTCAGGAGCCTGACCCAATACTTCTAGACTTAACATCGACCTTAACTTAGCCCATGACTTAAATGTTCACCTTTAAAATTCCCTAACACCTTCTAAGTTTGACTACTTTTAATTCAATTTTGACTTTAGAAATCAAAGGCTAATTTGACTAATTCAAAATCAATTTTGACTAATTTAAAATTAATTTTGACTTTAAAACCAATTTAAATCAATTTTGACTTTTAAAATGACAACTTAATCGATTTTGGCTCAAAATGCCAATTTTGAGCAAAAGATCGATTTTGACCAAATTAAAATCTAATACTCAATTTTGAATAATTTAAAATCAAAAGACTCTAATTTTGACTAAAAATTTAAAAATAAACATAACTCTAATTATTTAAAAGTTTGACTTAATTTTAAAACGTTTGACTATTTTCTTTAAAATTGGACATTCGACTTAAAATCAAAAATAACAGGTCCATATTTAAAATAACTCGGGTCAACTTTAAAACATTTGACTCGAGACTCGATTAACCGATTCGATCCAACCAAAAAGCCAAACTGGTTCAATTAGACCGAACCAATCACCAAAGCAACCCTAAACCGGAACACACGCACATCTCCATGCGGCGCGCGCGACGAGCGGTTTCTCTTCGCTTTCGTTCTCCCTGCTCCGGCCACCACTGGCCAAAGCCCCACCGGCTGGACCGCCCCAGGTCCAGCCGGTCCTAACCTGACCAGCCTTGGCCCCAACCATGGTCGCACGAGGGAGCACGAACCATGTGAAGGAGTCGCACGGCGCAACATAGAAACACACACTGCATGGTGTTTCTTTTCTAGCCAATGGTTCGACCAGAATTTCCCGACTTTGGACCACTTCTAGGTGACCCTAGGATCACCATGAACCACCTAGACTCGAGTCCTAGCCCCACAAGCAGCCTCTTGGCCGAAGAGATACATAAAACCGTTAGAAAACATGGTGCAACGTCATGAGGTATGCATGGATCTAGGACAAGGGTGCATAGATCTGAATTAAACACAAACAATTCATGCATAATTTCATTAAATCAGATTAATATGGTTTAAATGGCAAGAAAACGAAAAGTTATTACATGCCTGGTTTGGATGGAGTAGAGATCTGCGAGTTACCGACGTTGTAGACGCGAGATCGGGGCACGACCGGCTTTGGATCACCAAACTTCATCAACTTTGGAGGAAATTCGAAACTTTGAGCTATGGGGGAGGAGGGGGACAGCTGATTGTGATTATGGACGCTAGGTTTTTATTCAACTTTGGTGTTTAAGAAAAAATGAATGTGACTAATTTGACCCCTATTGATTTAATTAAGTAAAGGAATGGAAAATGACATGCTAGCCCCTCCATTTAATTGAAAAGATAATTAAAACTTTCACTTTGCATTGAAAATGGCTAATTTTCCAAATTAAAGCCTCCTCAAATTTTAAAACACCTAAAAATCCAATAAAACAGCCCGTATAGGCGAAAAACGGGTTCCCATCCAAAATAAATCATAAAAGCCCCAATTTCAAAAATTATGGCTTAAAATAAAGTAAATTTATTCTTAAAAGTGTAATAACTTAAAAATCTCAAATTATTTTCATTCCGGTCGACCCTAATCTCGTCCACGCGTCCGTAACTCAAACATGCTGGAAAACAAGTCATGCATACCATGCACATAAAATCATAAATAAATCATAAAAGATGACATGTAATCATCTAAAATTATTTTCATCCTATTCATACACTCATTTCTACGTAGTTAGGAATTTCTAGGCGTTACACAACACCTCGGGTAAATAACCCTACCTGAGTGCATTCAGAATCCCGACCATTTCGGCGTGCTAAACCCGACCTGATCGGTCCAAAGAAACCCATTTCTTAAAAATACTCGGGTAAAATTTCAACTTGTATGCAAATAAAAGTATCATCCTCCCATACCTGGTAATTTTTTACTCAAACGTTTTTAAAGCTCAGGCGGCTCTATTTACACTTACCAGCTCTCCACCCGAACTGGTTTTTCCATATCGGAGTTCTGACAAATATGTATGACATATTCCATTTTGAATTAAGGGAAGATTTTTCAGAATATCATTCACGTCAAGTATTCGAGGTATACAAACAGAAGTAAAAGCAAATTTCATTAAATTCAGATCGGTACAAATAAAAGAAATAACTTAGACATCAAGATGGGAGGGGGGCTGTCTTTGGGCTTGAGATATCCTCCTCGACCACCTCACGCTCTTCTGGCATATCCTCTAAAGCTTGCACAACATAGAGGAACCGAGCTGGGTGCTCATCTTTAGAATAGCAATTATCCCTGAACTAGGCCAGACATCCGTTGAAATCATGCTCGAAATAGACCGAGGCTTTATCTGAACAAAAGGTATCTAACTCCTTGGACTTCAAGAAATTTTCCTTCCCGAGCTGCCAAGAAGTCTTCACCTCTACTTGTAGCCTCTTGATCTTGGCCTAGATACTTTTGTTCTCCTCTTCAGAACGTTGAGCTCGAGCTTCAAAGGACTGTGCCCGGGCCTGAGAATATTTCACTTGAGCTTGAGTCGCCTCGAACGCAATTAAAAACGATTTCTTCTCTTCATCCCTCTGCGCACGCAGTTCCTCGAGCTGTTTCATCAAGTCATTATGGCGATTGAGCACCCCATCCATATAACGGCTGGTCATAACGATCTCGTTGTGTGCTCGGTTGAGGCAGTTGGCCGCTTCACCACTCCATACTAAGGCATAAAACGAGCGAAGCAATCAGCATAAGATCGAGATAAGTAGATGATACGTCTCAAGGTCAATATGTACCTGCATGAAATGAATACTGGAGGTTTCAAGGACCTCGATGTCGTGAGTTCTCCGCACCAAATCAACGTCCTTATCAGGGACCATGTGGCAAATAAAATCTAGAGAGACGGAGCCCGAAGGTGCAGCCAAAAAATAATCTCATAAATATTCAAAGATACGGGAGGCACATCGGTAGGCTGATGCTCGGGGAGCTCTCCGATCGTGCCTAATTGCTCACCTGCTGGGATCTCGAAGACTGCAGTAGGGGCAGGCTCGATCACTGCTTCCCTATGATGGTGCTTCATGGGCTTCTCCTCTTTGCCTGCCGAGGCCTTTCTCTTTCCTTTACCCGCTGGGTGATGGGAGCTGGAGGTTCCTTCCGAATCAGTTTTCCTCCCTTTTAGTGATTTCATCATCTCGGCTTTCCCCATCCTATCGTCTGCACCAAAAAAACACGGGATGAGAAATCAGGACAAAAAGATTGGTAAAAGCAGCATAAGAAATAATTAGGACACCTAAGTCCCCAACCAATTCAACCCTTTTTCGACTAAATCTAAAATAGCACAGGAGATCTTCCTTAACTAGTTCTCGTGCATTGAAACATTTTGAACTCATGGTAGCCAGGAAGATTTTGAGGTCAAGGGCTTGATCGTCATCGAGGGGGAGAACGTATAGGCTTGGTCACGCCAGGACATATCACATCTCCATGGACTCCCGCTTCTAACGCGACGCTTAACAAAAAAATATCTACTCATCCACCCCTTATGGGAGCTCGGGTTCTCCCTTATAAACCCGAACTCCATTTTATTGGAAATATAAAACTTTCCAGGTCCTAACCTCTTGACCTAGATCAGCTACATCAGAGTGTAATTCGAAATAGGAACCTCAAAATAACTAAGCAAAATACCTAGAGATAAGAGGTAGCTATACGAATTCGGGCCAGTTGGCTAGGGCTGACCCTAAGGTGCCTACATAACTTTATAATGAACCTCGAATTTGGAAATCGAAGGCCCATATCTACCTAAATAATAAAAAAATGTGGAAGCCCATAGGGGGACAATGAGCTCGGTCGCCTACATCAGGAATAATAACCTCATATCTATTGTTCATCCCAGACTTATCCTTAATTTGGGGAACATATGATTCTTCAAGGGTCGAAGCTTTTATTTCGTACCATGCACATCCCTACGAGGCAAGCTCAGCCTCATCTTGGGCTATTCTACCTAACCTAGCCCTATAGATATCCTGAGCGATGTGGGTATCACATTCCTTACTGCTAGAACCTGAAGAGCAGGGAGAATCTAAAGACTCGGCTGCCCTCTTAACTACACTGCTATAGGGGTACGAAATTTTGGCCAGAATAAAGTTGAGTACTTACAAGTATGAAAAGTAGGTCGGAAGAAAACAAGAAACGGTTCGAGAGTTCGGGACACGAGTGAGAATTTCGGCATAGTTTCGACAAGGAAAGAAAGCGGAGTAAAAATGAACGAGAAAACCAACCATTTATAATGGTTCGGACATCACCACAGCGGTCCAATCACTCAAATAACGGACGGTTCAGATTGCCTCGGGAACCCTAACCGTCGCCTCGAACATCGAGCTAGAATTCATCCTGACCATCAGTTCCAACTTATTCAATGGCTACGGAACGAGTTCACATGGATCGTGGTTTTCCTCAGAAAACACATCTTTGCACCTTGGTCCTGACCACTACTCCAAATAGTCATACACCTTAATTCTTCATCTAGGACTCGATGGAGGATACTATTGTACTATTAATAATTTCCACCTCGGGAGCCGAGGAAAGAGCTCCACTTAGAACCCCACTGGTGGCCTTACATTGTTTCACCACTCGGTCACCTCTATCATCAGGAACATTTCAGCGAGCAAGCATGTCACGTTGTGAGAAAAGACCAAGCATTCCTAAGCCAACACACGCCTAATAGGCACTCCATGGGAACCCGATATGCACCTCGATCAGTAACTTCAGGTCATCTCGGACCTCGGGGCGTATGTTTCTAGCCTGACTAAACACGACCTTGAGGCAAGAGGTCTACCAGTTATAGCGACCCATCACAAACAACTTGGACCTCTTGTGTAACTCATAATTAGGGCATCAACAAAAACTGAAAAACCCATCTCTACGTACAGGTGGTAGGTTGGTGTACACGCCAGGTCTGCTAAGCCCACTCCAGTTCATGATTACCCAGGCAGACACACGCAACCTCTTGGCTCTCCTATAAATACCAAGATATTTCTCATTTACAGAGACATTCACCGCACTCATACATTCCCTGCATTATCTATATTTTCACCCGACCTGACCTAAGCATCAGCGGGACTTCGCCTGAAATATTTCCGATGCCTTCTAACCAGTGTTTGTGCCTGCAGATTATCGAAAGAAGATCACCTTGTATTAGATCGACCTTCGAAGAAAGGCACCCTGATCTCCCGATCTCCTAACATAATCAGTGGACGTGGCAGGAGCTAATTGGTTGGTCAAATTTTGGTTACATCAAAATCGTTGGGACGAGGTTACTCTTTCATATACCAGAAGAAAAATTAGTAGCGGGTTATCAAACCAAAAAAGGATTTCTATTTTAAACATATATTTCCATTATCAGGCATAGATGCAAGGGAGCAAAATGAAGGCCGACAGTAGGGGCTAGTTTTGAAGGAAAGTGGCTGGTTTTTTGCTTGAACATTATCTAAAAATTGGTTACTATTATTAAATAGTTAAATAAATTAGATGGTTACTACTAGTTGTTAGTTTTTGGATGTATAAATATTAAATAAAGTGATTAGACATTTTTATTATTTTAATTATTTCATTTACGTATAAAGAGGATTGTAGTCTTCATTGCAAATACACACAAAAATATACAAATTCTCTCCTACTTTAATTCTTTCTAAAGTAAAGAAATTATAGAGAAATAATAATTTCCCATTAAACTAAAATTAAGAGTTCATTTGGAGCAATCAAGGAGATATTTAAGGTTATTATCAAGGTAATTATTTACTTTATTTTGTTAATATTTATTTTAATTTATAACACGTTATCAGCACAATCACTCGATTGTTTTTATATATTTCAACGTATAATATCATGTTATTAACATTCATTCACCCCACTATTACTCTTCTCCATCAAATTTTTCTTCACAATCTTTATTTCTGTAATTACAAAAGGAAGAAGAAGATGATTCATCCAAGAGTAATTTTCATAATTATTTTGATCATTATACTCACTAGTCTTGTATTTATCGGTGATTATTCGCCTTGAACTTTTTCTTTATTTCGAACCATGCTTGTATTCATAGTTTATCCATGACTTTGCATTGTCATACTAATTGATCTTAACGAATAAAATGTATTTTGTTTGTCAGGCATCGTGCTCTACTCAGAGTTAAACCACGCAAAACAATAGCGGAAGAATACAAAAAGTGGCTTAAAATTTTCGCTTTAGGCCTGACGGTTTAAAACATATAATTTAAAATACAATCATACTTAAAATTATCTCAGTTTACAAACACACAATACAACAGTACAGCATTTAAACAAATACAAGTACTACAGCGTAAAACTGAATCCCACAAGCACGGGCATTCCCCGGCTGTCAGTACTAGTACATATATGATATACGCTACTGGGACACTCTATCCACCTCCTGGGGCACCTCCAGCTGGGTCAAAGCCACGACCAGCAGAGAAACCTGGGAAACCTGAAAACACATACAGGCAACAATACACAAGCCCCAGAGGACATCGGGGTTAAACCCCAATACGGAGAGCAATACAAACAGCATAAGGAAAGCAACAGATAAATATGCAAATGCTATGCAAGGGATCAAGGCTACAACCGGAACAGGGAGCCAAAGGATCGCAACAACAGCTCAACAGCAAGATCTGATCAAAGGAAAGACAGACAGTGGCCACGGGGTATACTGAGCACATCGGAGCTACCCACTCATCTCCAGTACACCGTACCAGATGCTAAACAAACAGCTCCACCTGTTGTTGCCCACTCATGAGATGTGGGAGCTACCCACTCCGCTCATAGCGGCTAACAAACCCAGCAGGGAGTAGAGGGACACGGGAGTTACCCGCTCGGCCTCTGAGGTATACGGGAACTACCCGCTCGTCCTCAAACACAGCATCCTGGTACTCTCAAATCAATAGAACAGGCACAGGTAGCAACACAGAGCTCAACAGGATAATGCTTGTATGCAAATGCAACAGCTGATATCATAACAAGGCACAATCAATAACAGCACAGAGCATACACAGCAAAGCACATAATCCATGCTCAATCCTAAGCTGTAACAAGCTCACATCCGTACCTCAATTCTCTATGCAACAATTACTACAGCAGATTGCCACAATGACGTCCCGAGCACACAGATCTACCACCTGCTCAATGGTAACACACAATTCCTCAGGGACCAAAAACAGCAGCTGGGAGTTACAAACTCCACCAGCGCTAATCCTACCTCTCTAACTCAACAGAAACTCTAACAAGCTTAAAGGTAGGATCTATACTTACCCCAAAAAGCTAGGAGCGAAATCCGACGCTTATGCTAACAGACTACATAAGGAAGATGTCTTCGCACACCGCACCAGCTTCAAGCAAACGTTCGAAAACAATATCCAAACGAAGCGTCTCAGCAAGAGGAGTCCAACGCTACCACTCTCACTCTCGTCGGAGCTGTCTACCGCCGACAATCGAAGAAGATAAGGTTCGGTGAACAGTAGCTAGGGTATCGCGAGAAATTGGAAATCGGGAAATATTCTAAGTATGGAAACTGGATACTCAAATCGAAGACCAAGTCCTCTAATATAAGTCAAAGCTGATCACAGCTAAAGGAACAGTATCCACCAACACTTAAACTATCACAACTGATATTCCCGCTCACAACCAGATCTTGCAACAGATCTCACTCTACGCCAAAACAATGATCGCTACTAACTCAAACTACGTTGCAGAGAACTACTGTCGCAATTGGACACATCACCCGCTACTCACTGCTGAACACTAACCAACCAGCGACAATTGCTGACGTCACTACTGCTGAACGCTAACCTTCAGCGATGACCCGCACTAACTCTGAACATATTCTGCGCCAAACTCAATTTCTCCAGAACTGTTCTAAGGGCTAAAACAAAACCCGATAGCTTCTCCAAGCACAACAACTCAAAGCTGGTCTCAATAAAATCCGATTAATTAACTCAATTAATCTCATCAGGTTTCGGGTCTCACATCTCTCCCCCACTAAAACAGGATTTCGTCCTCGAAATCAATCAACTCCAAAACAAGAGTTCAAGATAACTAGGGAAAAGAAACACAAGCAACCAACTACTGGAACAAAAGCAACATCTACTCAAACAGATGCGGCCACTCACGCTGCATCTTCTCTTCCAGTTCCCACGTAGGTTCCTCTCTACCATGCTTGCTCCACTGAACCATCACCAAAGGAATGGTTTTGTTCCTCAGCTGTTTCTCTTTTCTATCCAAGATCTGCAAGGGATACTCAACATAGCTCAAAGTCCGATCTAACTCCACCTCGTCAGTTCTCAACACATGCGAGGGATCTGGCTCGTACTTCCTCAGCATCGAAACATGAAACACATCATGTAAGGAGGACAAACCTGGTGGCAACAACAGCCGATAAGCCAAAGGACCAATCCTCTCTAAGATCTCATAAGGACCAACATAGCGAGGAGCTAACTTTTCCTTGAGACCGAATCTCATAACACTGCGGAAAGGAGAAACCTTAAGGAAAACTAGATCACCAATCTCAAATTCTAAAGGCCTACGCCTCTTATTCGCATACTTGGCTTGGCGATATTTTGCAGCTTTCATTCTCTGGCGAATCAAGTCCACCTGATCTCTCATCTGCTGCACAAATTCTGTAGAAGACAGCTGCTTCTTCCCCACTTCTTCCCATCACACTGGCGATCTACACTTTCTGCCATACAAAGTTTCAAACGGTGCCATACCAATCGTGACCTGATAGCTGTTATTGTAGGAAAACTCAACCAAAGACAACGAGTCTTGCCAGCTACCACTGAAGTCCATCACAACAGCTCTCAACATATCCTCTAAAATCTGGATAGTCCTCTCAGATTGGCCATCTGTCTGGGGGTGATACGCTGTACTCATAGCCAATCTAGTTCCCAAAGCTGTTTGCAAACTCTTCCAAAACCTGAAAGTAAACCTCGGATCACGATCTGAAACAATAGAAACTGGCACACCATGCAAACGCACCA
>KV001355.1:3570-14118 GCA_001598015.1 Dorcoceras hygrometricum | reverse complement strand
CCTCGCCGCCGCCGCCGCCGCCCATCGCCGGACTTGCTCCGGCCAACTTTTCGAGGAGTTTTCGTCCACGCTGATCTCGTCAGGCCTTCTAGTGCAGGCTGACGAAGGAGTCTCCCTTCCGGTCGTGGACCTGATTGACGAATCTACAGTCGCCTACCGTGAAGAGCCGGTCTTCTTGTAATTCCGGTTGGAGCCAGGCGCAAGTCGCCAGCAAGGTAACAATCTAAGAACCCCCTATGAATGGTTTGTTGATTGATTTTATTTTATTGAAAGTTTCCCGGCGCTTATTTTTAACTTTTGCTGCGCCGCCGGGAGACGGGATCTGGATCCGCCACCGTTTTCCAACATCAGCTGCGGGATTTTTTAAGCCAAATCAAAAGACGATAAAAGCCTGCAAAAGAAAGGACACAAGGACAATTCCCTGTCAGTACTTTACAGAACATCTTTCAACGGGAATAACTTGTGTCCAACGGATTGAATTTGAACAGAGGCTTTATATAGGAGAAGCTCCATTGAAGAAGTAGCGGTTGTTGTTGCACAGAAAAGATTAAATCAAAAGGAGACAACAATCAAAGGGAAGATGAACCTGAAGCGAAGCTGTCAACTATCATACATAGAGAAGCTTATTACAGTTGACAGCTGAGCTAGAATTAGCTTTTGTAGAAGCATTTTCCCAGTGTGTGAGATTTATCATTTGAGAGTTGAGCTATACACTGTAAAATCTCACACACACAGATTCACTCGCATATTTTGAGAGATGTGCGTAATTGCTTAGCGAGTGAATCACAAACCAAAATCAGATCCCGTCCAAGCACGATGACGTTAAATTCTATGTTTGTAGCCTTTCTCACATAGGCGTAAAACAAGTGAGTGACAGCCGAGGGCTGGTGGAGTCTAGGAGTTCTCGCAGCTGCTGGTTGCGGGATCGGGTCTGTACACGATGTGTAGATCAAATCTTCTAGTGGAACCTTCCTGAAGAAGGAAGAAGGGGAGACGTAGGACATTGATGTCCGAACTTCCATAAACAAATAAGCTGTGTATTGTATTCTTTATTATTTACAGTTCCGCATACGCACTTTAATCTTAGCATTGCATAACACTCAATGCTCCGAACTTCCATTAACAAATAAGTTGTCACACACGCAAAGTAACAGATTTCTGTCTAACAGAAATCTGTTTGCATTAAGTTTTAAAATATCAGGATTCAGTTATGATGTTTTCCACATGATTTTATTTCATACCAGATCTATCTCCGATGCTCTAGTATTTTAATGTTCAAGAACCATGAGCTATTGTAGCTCCTTTAAAGCAGCGCAAAAATTTTAATTATCACTAGCAGCGCTCGCTTTGCATTAATCTCTCAATTTTCGGTCCCAACACCTCTGCTGGAACGAGGCAAATGCGTGACAAAATCCATCACTATGTGCTCCCAATTCCATTGGGGCACCTCTAAGCTTTGCAACAAACCATCAGGTCTCATCCTCTCTGCCTTGACTTGTTGACAATTCAGACATCTAGCCACAAAATCAGCAACATCACTCTTCAAACCTGCCCACCAGTAATGCTGCTTCAAGGCATGATACATCTTCCTTGCACCAGGATGGACACTGTATCTACTGTAGTGCGCTTCTCGCAAGATCTCTTCCTTCGAATCAATCAGATTTGGCACAATAAGCCTGCCACAAAACCTCAAACAACCATCAGAAGAGACAGTATAGTCTTCCAACTATCCAGCTCTCACTTTCAGCTTCAACTCATGGATGGATGGATCAGTCCTATGAGCTGCTCTAATGCTAAAAATAATCTGTGGCTCAACTTGGAAAGAAGACACCACAACATAATCATCAGGGGGTAAAACCTCCAACCAGTAGTGCTAAGATGCTCATGGACCTTCGAAATCTGCATCGAAGCCAGCATCGCCACTTGAGCCTTTCTGCTCAATGCATCAGCAACTACATTCATCTTTCCAAGCTGGTATTTGATCTCACAATCAAAATCCTTTAGCAGCTCCATCCATCTACGCTGCCTCATGTTCAAATCTGACTGAGAAAACAGATACTGAAGATTCTTGTGGTCGGAGTACACCACAAATTGCTCACCATACAGGTAGTGGCGCCAAATATTCAAAGCAAAAACCACTGCTGCTAACTCCAAATCATGAACTGGGTAACGAGTCTCATGCGGCTTCAACTGCCGAGAGGCATAAGCAATGACTCGACCATTCTGCATCAACACACAACCCAATCCATTCAAGGAAGCATCTGCACAAACTACAAAACCACCTGAACCACACGTCAAGGCTAACACAGGCGCAGTAGTTAGCTTATCTTTGAGCAACAGCAATTGAAAACTATTCTCGCATTGCTCAGTCCACACAAACCTCTTGTCTTTCTGAGTCAACTGCGTCATTGGCTTAGCTATACTAGAGAATCCCTCTATAAACCACCGATAATAGCCAGCCAAATCCAAGAAACTACGAATCTCAGCAACACTCTTGGGATGCTCCCAGCTAATCACTGACTCTACCTTACTGGGATCCACAGAAATACCATCAACATAAATCACATGACCCAGAAACACAACTCGGTCTAACCAAAACTGGTACTTGGAGAACTTAGCATATAGCTGCGAGTCTCAAAGCGTCTGAAGAACCAACTTAAAATGCTCTTTGTGTTGCATCGGAGTCTTAGAGTACACTAAAATGTCATCAATAAACACAATCACAAATTGATCGATGAACTCTCTAAAGACTCGGTTCATTAAATCCATGAAAACTGCGGGAGCATTCGTCAAACCAAAAGGTATAACTAGAAACTCATAATGCCCATATCTCGTACGAAACGCAGTCTTCTCAACATCCTGCTCACGGATGCGCAACTGATGGTACCCCGAACGCAGATCGATCTTTGAAAACACGGCAGACCCTTGCAACTGGTCAAAAAGATCATCGATCCTAGGCAAAGGGTACTTGTTCTTCACTGTCGCCTTGTTCAACTGTCTAAAGTCGATACACATCCTCATCGACCTGTCCTTCTTCTTAACAAACAAGCTAGGCGCTCCCCACGGGGACATGCTAGGCCTAATAAATCCCTTCTCCAGCAAAGCACTAAGCTGCTCCTTAAGCTTCCTCAACTCAGCAGGCGCTAAATGATACGGAGCACGCGAAATCGGAGCTGTACCAGGAACCAACTCAATGCTGAAGTCTATCTCCCGCCTCAGAGTAAAACCAGGAATCTCCTCCGGAAACACATCGGGAAATGTCGAACCACGGGGACTCTACTAAGCTCTACGCTCGAAGAAGAAGATGCATCTAAGACATAGATCATAAAACCAGCATTCTCAAGCGACAACAGGATAAAAATCTCCATCGCAGAGACTAAAGGAATCTTCAACTGGGAATTTTGGCCCTAGAAATTCCATTTCTCGCCATACTGGGGCCTAAATCGCACAACGCCATGGAAACAATCCACGGTGGCCCTATAGCTAGACAACACGTCCATTCCCACTATACAGTCAAAATCCCACATCACTAGCCTGATCAAGTTGGCTAACAACACACTCTCGCCAAACCTAAGAACACCATTCAACAAAATCTCCTGGGAGAACAGGCTCGCACCGGCAGGAGTCGCAACAGATACAACATCACACAAGGTAGTGGTATGCAAACCATGCTCAACCACAAATGCATCGGAAATAAAAGAATGCGATGCTCCTGTATCAAACAACACATGCGCAGGAAAATCAAAGACAAAGCAAGTACCTGTGATAATCCCTCCGCCCGGTGTGCCCTCCGCTTGCTCCCTCGTCATGGCGTTCACTTGGACAAACTGAGGTCCAGAAAACTGAGGGTGGGAAGACTGTCCAAATCGTGAAGGACCAGGATGCTGAAACGGCCTAAACTGAGGCTCCCAACCTCTGCTGCTGAACAGGAAAAGCAGAACGACCTCTAGAAGATCCACCTCGACCCTGCGGTGGAGTCGTGGTATGCTGCGATCCAGACAAAGGACACACTCTAGCAAAGTGTCCGTACTGAACACAGACATTACAAGAACCCTGCACACCTACACACTGCGTTGTAGGGTGCTTTCCACCACACTGGCCATAATACTCAACCTTGGTACCACCGCTGCTAGAACTACCAGAGCCCGAAGAACTAGAATCATACTTCTTCTTATACTGCTTACCACGAGGCCGAAACCTCTGATGTCCAAACTGTTGGGCTACTTGTTGCTGCTGTTGGGGTGGCTGAGACGACTGCACAGACTGGGAAGTTTGCGCCCCCTGAACCACTGGACGACTACTCTGCGCCACCTGCGGCCTACCACGAGACCGACGGTTTCTCAAACCTTCCTCAATGTCAATCGCACTGTCCACTGCCTCTGCATAGCTCTTCGGCGAGCTAGCCAAAACCAAGGAATACAACTCCTCGTTCAACCCCTCAAGAAACCTAGTTCTCTTCGCTCTCTCCCGGCCAGAAACATACGGCACGTACGTAAGAAGGGAAGAAAACCTACGGGCATACTCTCTAGCAGACATACTGCCCTGCTCCAAATTATCAAACTCACGCTCACAGGCGTTCACGTAGGACTCTGGTACATACTCCTGACGAAAAGCAACACAAAAACTATCCCACGTAATCCCTACTCCAGTCTCTTCCAAATTCCTCGAAGCGCCTCTCCACCAACGCTCCGCACCTTTCCTCAACTGAAAAGTAGCCAGACTCAACTTGAGTTCATCATCATACTGCACACGGTTAAACAAACCCGTGACATGCTGCAACCACGAATCTGCATCCGCACTAGGCTCATCCCCGTTGAAAACCTGAGGATTCATACGCTGAAACCTCGCCATAACGAGTTCCATGTCGTTCACATGAGCAGCCAACTCGTCAAACTCATCCTCGGCGTGCCTACCGCGACCATGAGAGGGAAAACTACGCTGATCACCTTCAATGTGACCTTCAGACTCTTCCGGAATCTGCCCTCTACCTCTACCCCTACGTCTAGGCGGCATCTAAGAAACACTAAGGCTACGTTTGGTAGCCTTATTAACCCTGGACTGTGAGATAATCATGCGTTTGGTTCATTTTTAGCATCACTTTGCTCAAACCTTCGGCCCTTTATTAAATTGTTGTACAGTGCAAATTGCTGAGATAAACAATCCCCCTTAGATACGTGATATTGGCAATCCTAATTTAACGATTAGAGAAAGTTGACGGGTTTACCCCTCAATTTTCTTCCAACCTCCGACTTACACTGCAAATCCAACGACGACTTGAAACCCAATTTTCCCACTGATAGACCTCGAATCCATCAAAACCAAATGGAAGAACATGATCGAACAAGTCCGATTAACATCGAAGACATGGGGCTCTTCCAGGTGATCAATCACGAGATCTGCGACGGAATTTTGCAGGAAATGTTCGATGGTGTGCGTGGATTTTACGAGCAAGATGTTGAGGCCAAGGCGGAGTGGTATACGAGATTATTTAGCAGAAGGGTTATCTACAACAGTAATTTTGATCTGTTTACTGCTCCTTATGCTAATTGGAGGGACACTGTTTACTGTCAAATGGCTCCCAATGCTCTCAATCCTGAGGAACTGCCGGTGGTTTGCAGGTAATTTTATGATTCATTACGCATTATTATTTTAGTTTTTTTATGCTTCCGAAAACCAGAAAGATCTTCCTGGAAATTGGGTGGATAGAGGTTGTACCCAACCTTTTTTGTACTCAAGAAGCTACAACCAGAAAAGATCTTCCTGGAAATGGTGGTGGTTTCCATTGGTACCAGAAGCTACATCGGACAAGCTGCCTCAATGTTAGTTCTTCTGCCTGGAAGCTGTACATGATGTTCGAACTGGTTTGTTATTCCAGCAACAATTGAGTTTGAGATGGGTTCAACTCTTGTCCATTCATAGTTCTTGTTCCATTTCTGATGTAGATAAACCCACTTAATTATGATGCCTGGTTTGATTATATATGGTTGGAAGAGAGTGTCGGAGATAAAAACAGGATTGAGGACGTATACGAGAGGGCCATTGCAAACATTCCACCTGCACAAGAGAAGCGGTATTGGCAAAGATACATCTACTTGTGGTAAGGCTTGCTGCTGAATTTTTTTTGCATATTATCTTCCAGGATGCCATTGCAAGGGGGCTTCACGTAAGAGTTATAATTGGATTTTAAAATCAACTGTGCTGACTTGGTTGCATTTGTTTCATGTAGGATTAGTTATGTATTATACGAAGAGCTTGATGCGCAGAATGTAGATCGCACCAGAGAAGTGTACAAGTAAGTTACGAACTTTGGTCTTTTAAGATGTTTCATATGTGGTTAATTGGTTCTGCTGTGTTTGTTCTTGCTCCAGTTGCTCGGAGCATTAGGGAGACAATACTTCAAATATGATATGAAGGACATTTCCGTAATTTTGTAGCTCAACAATTTTGTAATCCCTAAGTTAAAAATCGAACCAAACAAAATCACCTACATCTCATAAATTATTTATCCCACATTGTTCTAAAATAATCATTCATACTAATCCTTCGTTATAAATCACATCCCACCTACCAAGCGGAGCCTAAGAGGGTAAGGTCACAACAGATCAGATACAGCACAATTAAATGCAGCAAATAGATCACATAATCAAGCACATGCAACACACAACACAGTGCCTAGACTCAAGTGTGATCAACAGAAATCGAGCTTATCCCAGCTTAAGCTCTGATACCAAAAATGTCAGGCCTCGTGCTCTACTCAGAGTTAAACCACGCAAAACAATAGCGGAAGCATACAAAAAGTGGCTTAAAATTTTCGCTTTAGGCCTGACGGTTTAAAACATATAATTTAAAATACAACCATACTTAAAATATCCCAGTGTACAAACACACAATACAACAGTACAGCATTTAAACAAATACAAGTACTACAGCGTAAAACTGAATCCCACAAGCACAGGGCATTCCCCGGCTGTCAGTACTAGTACATTTATGCTATACGCTAACTGGGACACTCTATCCACCTCCTGGGGCACCTCCAGCTGGGTCAAATCCACGACCAGCAGAGAAACCTGGGAAACCTGAAAACACATACAGGCAACAATACACAAGCCCCAGAGGACATCGGGGTTAAACCCCAGTACGGAGAGCAATACAAACAGCATAAGGAAAGCAACAGATAAATATGTAAATGCTATGCAAGGGATCAAGGCTAAAATCGGAACAGGGAGCCAAAGGATCGCAACAACAGCTCAACAGCAAGATCTGATCAAAGGAAAGACAGACAATGGCCACAGGGTATACTGAGCACATGGGAGCTACACACTCATCTCCAGTACATCGTACCAGATGATAAACAAACAGCTCCACCTGCTATTGCCCACTCATGAGATGTGGGAGCTACCCACTCCGTTCATAGCGGCTAACAAACCCATCAGGGAGTAGAGGGACACGGGAGTTACCCGTTCGGCCTCTGAGGTATACGAGAACTACCCGCTCGTCCTCAAACACAGCATCTTGGTACTCTCAAATCAACAGAACAGGTACAGCTAGCAAAACAGAGCTCAACGGGATAATGCTTGTATGCAAATGCAACAGCTGATATCATAACAAGGCACAATCAATAACAGCACAGAGAATACACAGAAAAGCACATAATCCTTGCTCAATCCTAAGCTGTAACAAGCTCACATCCGTACCTCAATTCTCTGTGCAACAATTACTACAGCAGATTGCCACAATGACGTCCCGAGCACACAGATGTACCACCTGCTCAACGGTAACACACAATTCCTCAGGGACCGAAGCACAGAAAACAGCAGCTGGGAGTTACAAGCTCCACCAGCGCTAATCCTACCTCTCTAATGTTAGAGTAGATGCACAACTAGCCAACTTGTGGCGTGTGGGTTTATAGACTCTTGTATGACAATCTTTATATATGATATTCGCATTCTTTTATATGGCATTCTTTACTTTCATTGTGTGTATGATGATTTACAATTGCGTTGAGTAAAGACCTAGAATGCACTAAAGTGTATGTTAGATGTGATAGTGGGTATGACGACTATCATGAAACACATCTAATAGTCACTGTGAATTCTGAACATGTTCCTAGTTGATTGGGCCGTCAAAATGAGGATAAGGCCACCCGAGTTCGAGACTAGTATCTGCGATGCGAAGTACCATGTTTCATTGGTAGGGAACATTGTGATGTTCTTGTTGGGGATCCGGATCGCGCCCCCCGGCTAGGCAGCGGAAGAACAGAAAATAGATGCCGGGAGACGATCAATACAAAAAATTAACAATACAAATATCGTCATTCATAGGGTGTTCAAAACACTACCTTGCTGGCACTTGTGCCTGGCTCCAACCGGAATTACAAGAACCCGGCTCTTCACGGTAGATTGCGGTAGAAATCGCCAATCCGGTCCACGACCAGAAACGAGACTCCTTCGTCAGCCTGCACTAGAAGGACTGACGAGATCTGCACGAACGGATTCTCCTCGTCGAATTGGCCGGAAACGATTTTCCGGCGAAGCGGCGGCGGAGCACGGCGGCGGAGGCGGCGGCTATTGAAGAGAGGAGGGGCGGCTATTTGCTAGGTTTACGGTTAATTAGAGTCTTGTGTTGTTAAGTCTAGGTTTAATTATAATTAAATAGACTTAAGTGTTGGACTTGGACCGGCCCAACGGGCCCGGGTCCAACGGATGAACATTCAGTTCATCTCCACCACCGAGACTTCATCGTAACTCCGATCGCCGATCAGATCGGACCGATCGACTCAGTTTCCATAACTGAATACTATGATCTGAAAAACTGTTTTTCAGAACCCCAGTGCAAAATGACCGTTTTGCCCCTCAACAGCGGGAAACCCCGGTTTGACCCCTGTTGACTTTTAGGAAGTCGCACTCCCCAAAATCCCCTTCTCGTGCTCAACATATTGAGCTGAGTATCCGTGCGGGAATCTCGAATCCAGTACTTGTGTGACCCTCAATAGTTCAGGAATACAGCTAGCCGTGGGCCCACAACCATTGCGGCTCCGGAATCTCAATTCCGGACTTGCCCATCGGATCATGGTAAAGCGTCTAGCAACATCGCCCCATGATCCCCTAGGTATCACTGATAGTGCCTGCAAGAATCAGTTGGTCGTGGTGAGGTACAGTACGGTCCTTTCAATCCATATATCCCGATCAGATCAACGACCATTGGTAAATCGAGAGTCGCTGTAAATCCGATAGCATCGGGGTCTCACCCAATCCCGACGCCTTATGACCCCAAGTGAGTCGGCAAACGGGTCAAAGTGAGACGCCTATCATGTAGAGTCTCAATGACGTTTCGAGTCGTGAGGACTAACCAGTACAACCAAGACCTCGGACTTATCCACTCGACAAATGGTAACCACTTGGAAAGTCCGAACGAGGGTAGTTCGATAGATCACCAGGTCACTATCTATCTGCATGCTCAGAACATCAAAATGTTCCCTACCAATGAAACGTGGTACTTCGCATCGCAGATACTAGTCTAGAACTCGGGCGGCCTTATCCTCATTTTGACGGCCCAATCGACTAGGAACATGTTCAGAATACACAGCGACTATTAGATATGTTTCATGATAGCCTTCATACCCACTATCACATCTAACATACCTTTAGTGCATTCTAGGTCTTTACTCAACGCAATTGTAAATCATCATACACACAATGAAAGTAAAGAATGCCATATCAAAATTGCGAATATCATATATAAAGATTGTTTCATACAAGAGTCTATGAACCCACACGCCACAAGTTGGCTAGTTGGGCATCTACTCTAACAATCTCCCACTTGCCCTAAAGCCAACTACTCATCAGACGCAGTCCCATTGTTTCGTGATGTTTTTCAAACAAGGGTCCTGACAAGGGCTTCGTAAGTGGATCAGCAACATTGTCCGTAGAGGCGACTCTCTCAACTGCTATGTCACCTCTAGCCACAATATCCCGGATTATGTGATATTTCCTCAGTATGTGTTTGGATCTTTGGTGAGACCTAGGCTCCTTTGCTTGCGCAACGGCAACCGTGTTGTCGCAGTACACCGGGACTGGACCAACTCCATTAGGAATGACGCCCAACTCTTGGACGAAATTCCTTATCCAAACGGCCTCCTTAGCAGCAGCTGATGCTGCAATGTACTCAGCCTCAGTGGTTGAATCCGCGATGGTGTCTTGCTTGGAACTCTTCCAAGAGACAGTACCACCATTGCGCATGAATACAAATCCAGAGGTTGATTTCGAATCATCCACGTCACACTGGAAGCTATAATCAGTGTAGCCTTCCAGTTTCAGTTCACCACCCCCGATAGACCATGAAATATTCTTAGTCCTTCGTAAGTACTTAAGAATATCCTTCACGGCCTTCCAATGCAAGTCACTCTGGAAGCTATAATCAGTGTAGCCTTCCAGTTTCAGTTCACCACCCCCATAGACCATGAACATATTCTTAGTCCTTCGTAAGTACTTAAGAACATCCTTCACGGCCTTCCAATGCAATTGGCCGGGGTTGGCCTGGTAGCGGCTC
>KV001354.1:25436-36720 GCA_001598015.1 Dorcoceras hygrometricum | reverse complement strand
ACCACGTCGAGGAGCTCGGTCATGTCGGGCGACTGGTGGACAGGTTTGCGTTCTCTTGGACGTATGCAACCACAAACAACTCTTCATAGGGCGCCAGAAGTGTTTCCGGTGAAGCCCCTCCGATGCTTAAGTCAGGCGACGAACGAGAGAAAACAAGAGCAGTATATGAACTGAGTGCCAGAGTGTGCAAGAATGAGTGTATGTAGAATGAGAGAGAGAACCTGGTATTTATTGAGGGGCTAAGGCGGTGGAAGAGAATATCTTAGCGAATATCCTCCGTGATCCTCGGGATCCTCTTGCCTAAACTAGGAAAGGCGTATCGACCCAGGATTCTTTAAATAAGGAAAGGCATATCCCTGCGGGATTCTTCTACACCAGGAAAGACGTATCCAGGGTGGACTCTTCATCACGTCGGGAGAGGGTCCTTGGACGATATTCCCGAACTAGGAAAAGGTCCTCGGTTCATCTCCCGAGCTCTTCTTACGAAATCCTTGTGTGACACCCGACCTTGGTAAAGCACGTCGAGACTTCTGGTGAGTTTCTCGGTCCTCGAGTCCCGAGGTGGTTATGGGGGCATCATATTTGTTTTATTACTAAATAATTTTTTATTGATTAAACTTTATTGATGGATGTGAACGATCCCCAGGACTATTTTGGGATTTACAAAACCCTCGAAATCCTTCTTTAAATAATCTGCGCTCATTTGTAAACAATTTGACTATATCCCGCTTTAGCTAAAATATGACATATATTTTGTAGGACCAAGCGCTTACAGTTACCAAATGCTATAATTGATGGTAACGGTGCAACTCTAATTTTTTAAACAGTGTAGCAATTCAAGCGCCACGGTTCGATCGCTCTACCTAGCAGGACAATTATTGCACTTCAACAATCCTCCTCCCAATAATTGCACTCATTGCAATCAATGCGAATCGAACTCATGACATTGGCTCTGATACCAATTGTAGGACAAAGCGCTTGCCGCTTTATCAAAATTTATAGCTGTTAGTGCACCTATTATGGACGTTAGGGTCGGCTGTTTGGCCCATGCATCTGAGGAGGGTGTGTTTCTAACTGCTGGTGCTGTCTCATTTCCCTTAGAGATCAGTCTTATCCTTACCCTACCGTCGGCCCTATCCCTAGTAGAGAGTATTATCCGTTAAGATCCAGCATCACTTTTACAGCCCATCTGGCCAACCACATCAAGCGGCGCAACGTCAGCAGCTTAACGTACGAGAGCTTCCCAGGAGGTCACCCATCCCAGTACTTCTCTCATCCATGCACCCTTAACTCAACATATTTTGTTGAATATATTTTAAATCATAGGAAATCAGATACAAGATATCCACCCTAGTCACTGTGGTCGTATTTGCCTAATTGACACATATGAGGGAATCCATGTAGGGCTTATTGGATCCTTAGCAATTCATGCGAGGATGGGTCATTGGGGAAATTGTAAGATAATAGAGGTTATTCTGTAATCAGAAATCAGACTAGAAAATTAGCTCAGACGTGAGCTGACTGAGTGATGTTGGATGTACTGCATATTCAATTCAAAGTATTCTAGTGGAAATCCTTCCAGTGTTGGAAGAAGAGGAGACGTAGACGTAGAAGTTTTGCTTCGAACTTTCAGAACCAAATCAATATGTTCCTTATCTATTTACAATTCCATAATATTTGCTCACTGATTGATTGAGATTTTCCACACAAATCATTTGTTGCTCAAGAGATCAAATTAGACTGAGAAGTGGTATCAGTTATTAACTCAGCTGATAACTAAAAACTATTTTAAATGCAAATATTTTAGACAGAGTTATTCATCACCCTTTAAACTCTTTCTCGATCATATCAAGAAGTATCACAGTGGAGTACTCAGTCTAAGAAAAAAAAATTTCAAATTGTATATATTTAATTTCTTTTTTATATAATATTCCTATTTTCTCAAATGAGGATTGTGATGATTGAAAAATACATATGCAGGCACACCTAAATTCTCAAAAAGATAATACGTTGTTCGTCGTTACAAATGGACCAATGAAGATTTTACAGGATAGCCATTGCAGTGACTGTTGGTGCTCTACATTATACTGAGAAGCCCAGAATATAGTGGACAACGGAGGAGAAGACGAAAGCGAACCTGGATAATGTGGCCAAAGATATTATATGTAAGACACTGGATAAAAACATGTTTAGGAAGATAAATATGTGCACAATGGCCAAGAACATCTGGGAAAAATTATGCAAGGGAAATGAGCAAACAAAACAGAAAAACCTGTATGTGGTGACACAGAAGTTTGAGCATCAAGATGAGGCCTGGAGAGACCATAGCTGAATTTGACAAAAGGTTAACCAGTATAATCAAATTTCCTACTCTTAGGAAAGTGTACATCAACAGAGAGGTGGCCCTGAAGGTGACGAGAGCTTTTCCCCCAGAGTAGGTCATGAAGCTCAAAGTTGTTCAATTCCTTTCCCTGAAGGTGACAAGAGCTTTGCCCCCAGAGTGGGACATGAAGACGATGGACATGAGTCAGTAAAAGCAATTGAACAACTTTGAGCTTCATGACCTACTCGCTGATCTTAAAGCATATGAGTTCGAACTATAAAACAGATCAGAGAATGAATCATCTACTTGTCAACCAAGTAAGACGTTACTGCAACGTAGGAGAAGCCCTTGTAGTCTACTGAATAGGTCAGCAACGACACCATGTCGCTATTCGTCAAGAAGTTTGGGAAATTCATGAGAAAATCTTGAAACCATTCCATTTCAAATAAAGTCCACAAAATAAATAGTGTAGAACCGAGCGTTTGTCGCTTCACCAAAAGCTATAGCTGGTGGTATTGTTGTAACTTCAATCTTTAAGCCATATAGCAACTTAAGCACCACGGTTCAATTGCTATACCTAGCAGGGGCAATTTTCGCACCTCAACAATCTCCCTCCCAATAGTTGCATTCCTTGCAATCAATGAAAATCAAACTCGTGACCTTGACTCTGATACCAGTTGTAGGACCGAGCGCTTGCCGCTTTACCGAAATCTATAGCTGATGGTAATGGTGCAACTCCAATCTTTTAAATCGTACAGCAACTCAAGCACCATGATTTGATCGCTCTACCTAGCAGGGGCAATTTTTGCACCTCAACAAACAGAATACTACTGATTATCTTGTTTTAATTTTGGTAGGACTGGTCACTTTGCTGCTGAGCGTACCAAACCCTGAAGAGATAACAGACGTCATCAGATCATAGCAGAAGAGATAACAAGACGTCATCAGATCATAGAAGAGGAAAGAAGGACAAGAAGTCTTGTAGGAAAAACGCGATCAGAAAGTGTTGTTGCTGGCCGAGCAAGATAAAATGGACTGGTAAGACTCAGAGGAGTCTACATCGCAGCTCCTCCAGTGAAAGTGAGAAGGAGGAAGTATATTGTCTCATGGCTGATGATAGTGACGAGGCATTTGACTTTTCCAATACTGAATTTCCACGTGAGAACCTAATTTATACACTAAATTAAATGGTCCATGAGTATAAGAAGTTATCACAAACATTCGATTATATCAAAAAGTAGAGAACAAATGTATAGTAGACGAGTCAGATGAACCAAGTTGATCTAACTTGGGGAATATGTTAGTCTCCGGATGTAATTAAGAATGCTGATGACAGAAAATAATAAATTGCATACTCAGCAACAGGAAATGATCTATGATAATCAATGATTGAATCAATTGGTGAGCTCGTGGACTAAATCTTTGGTTTCACTTACAAAACTGCATTACAAAAGCCTGTAAATGCAAAATAATGTCTTGGGCTTCAATAATGATGAAGGCAGTTCAAGTGAAGTATATACTCAATTGAGTATGGAAAAGACAAATTTAAAGCAATAAATTTTGTTAAGGACGGCACTACACCTTGTTGTTTTGAGTCTATTAGGCAAGATAATCAGCCAGTGACTCAATTGAACCAGAATCACAAATGTGGAATAGGCTATGTAGAGCTTGAGATTTCTAAGCTAAGCTGACTAAAGAACAGATTTAGCAAGATTGGAGTGAACTCCAGATCAATCTCGTCTGATCTGAGCAGCAGAGGTGAAGCTCAAAGAAGGCTAAGAAACATCGTCACAAAAAGGTTCAGCAGAGAAAACAACCTATTGATTATAAAGTGAAACATAAGATTGACAGATCACACATTGGTTTTGCACGAACGTGTTTGGACACACATTGTGGAAATACTTTCAGAGTTATTAAGGTGTGGATCCAAAAATAGCTAATACAATCTGGACACAAATAGATCTGGGTACCAAAATCCTTTTTTCTTAATTCTAGGAGAGCCGCTGAAGAGATCTACCTGGTATATTGACAATGGTTTTTCAAGAAACATGTCGTGAGATCCAAAGCTGCTAACAAAAATCAAGTGCAACAACGGAGCTAAAATGACTTTGGTGATAACTCCAAAGGTCATCGACTATTTTGGCCAATAGGACACAGATCAGGAAACACCTACAAGGTAAATTTGTCGAATCAGAGGGTAGCTGAAGCAACTTTCTTGCTGGTTGATTCCTAAAATCTTGGTTATGGCATAAACGCATGAATCATACAAAACATTAACAGCCTCTGTAAGCATGGCTCGGTACTTTTCCATCCAAAATGGAATTTCCAAAAGACAAAATTTTTTCAGCTTGTTAGCTTAGAAACTAGGTTAGATGTACGCTTAAAAACAAATGGTGCAACTCATCCTCCCAAATCCTCGAGTTGTTGTATATGGACATATTTGGTCCAATACCTGTGTGAGCTTAGGGAAAATGAAAAAGACTCTGGTTATTATCGATGATTACTCCAAGTTCACATCTGTAATATTTTTAAAATCAAATGATCAGACTGTGGATAAACGGATTAAGGTTTTAAAACGTATTCAAAATGAGAAATATGTTTCTATAAATCGGATTAGGAGCGATCGAGGTACTGAATTTTTAAATCAAAAAATATCTTCTTATGTTATTAATCATGGAATCAGACTTGAGTTATCTTCGGCCAAATCATGTCAGCAGAATGATCTTATGGAGTGTCATAATCGAGCTTTAAAAGAGGCTACTAGAACTATGCTTTTTTATTCTGGGATTTATTAGAATTTTATTCGTGAAGCAGTGAACACCGCATCTATACACAGAACATCTGAAGAGCAATAATTACGTCTACTAGGTAGAGCGATCAAACAGTGGTGTTCTAGTTATTGTCTCTGCTAGGTAGAGTGATCAAACCGTGATGCTTGAGTTGCTACATGGGTTAAAAGATTGGAGACCATTACTAACAACTATATCTTTTGATAAAGCGACAAGAGCCCTGTCCAACAATTAGTATTAGAGCCAAGGTCATGGGTTTGATTCCTATTTATTTCCAGCAGTGCAATTATTAAGAGGGGAATTGTTGAAGTGAAATAATTTCCCTTGCTAGGTATAGCGATCGAACCGTGGTTCTTCAGTTTCTATAATGGACGAGTATTTTGATTCTGCTTCATCTCTCATATAGAACCTAATAAATAGAGGAAACCTTAGACTACCAAGCTGGATAGAAGCTATGCAGGATGTACTTAGTCAATTTGAACGAGTAAAGTATTGAGACTTGTTCTTAGGCCAAGATATCAGACAATAATAGGTACTATAAGGGGTTTCAGGAACAAACTAATGAAAATGACATAGTTGTAAGAAATAAGGCGAGGCTACTCGCTCAAGGTTTCAGACAGGCATAGACTTTGATGAGACTTTCACGCCTATAACCAGATTAGAATCTATTAGGATTTCTCTTGCATATGCTACATTTAAAGATTCTAAGGTTTCAAATTGATGTGAAAAAATCAAACTCTTGAATGGAATTCTATCATAAGTGTATATCACACAACCTCTTTCCTTCGTGAGTCACATCAATCCACATTATGTTTATAAACTGGTCAAATCTCTGTACGGTCTGAAACAGGCACCAAGAGATTGTTAGACACATTCTCCAATTTGTTTATTTATCATACTGTAATTATCATTACATGGATAAAACATTATTCAAATTAGTAATAATCATGTTTTATTAGTAAAAATATATGTTGACAATATTATTTTTGGTTGAACTAATCCTAAGTTGTGTGAAAAATTGTCTTTCTTATGCCGAATAAGTTCGAGACAAGTGTTTGGATCGGAAATTGTTGAAATATCAGCTCAGGAGTTCGGGGAGGGGAATGAACTCCTCTTGATTTTGTGAAAAAACTTTTCTTAAAATATTTTGCAAGCTTTCGGCTTGTCTCATAGAGCTGAGTTACCATATCGGAGAATATCACCGTAAACTGTGTTCTCGAGTAACAAAAACTATTTGTGTGGAAGTAACTCAATTCAACAGTGAACAGATTAGAAACTTAAAGCAGTAAAAATAAAAGGGACGAGAGTTTGTTCTGAAAGTTCGGAGCTGAAAATCCTAAGTCTCCCCTTCTTCCTTGTACAGGAAGGATTTCACTAGAAGAATTTGATTACTGCAGCTCCTGAAATAACCCAATCCAACAGTCCTCAAGTTGTGAGAACTCCTAGCACTCTATGACAGTTTACAGACCAGTGATCTGTTCTGCCTTATAGTTATCAGCTCTGAGCTGATTATGCTTGCTATCTCTACACACTTTGTTTTTTATTTACACTTGAATAAACAGATACTACAAAGTATGGTTACGACTCAGAAAAATGATTTTAAGCTTTTGGGAGTAAGGTCGTAACAAGGAAGATGATGAACAATGAAGTTTTTGTACACGATAGAATTTTCAAGCGTTTAGAATTTTGTATTCTCTTTCGTTTCCTCACTGTCTGTTGGTCTGTAGGAAAGTTTGTAGGTCGGTCAACCTTTTCAAAAATTAGCTCATAATTTTTATATTCTCTTCTTCTCAAACGGTCATTAATTTAGCCAATAGACACACCCCTCTGTTATCAAGAACGAAGGTACGTTCCAATAAATTCTTTTCCCGAGGGTTGACTCTGTCTGCAAAACCCAATTGCTTTTTACACACAAATGGAAACCTTTGATTGACTCATAAAAACGTTTCTCTGCCCATTTCGCTACAACCGGTGCCTGACAGTCTGATCTTCTGCTGTGACAAAAAGGCCCTTTCCTCTTTTGGCTTTCAACTGCTCTTTCAGCTCGAATAAAGTGCCTATTTTTCCTTGCTTGTACTGTTCATTTCTCATACCATATGCTTCGATTGACCAGCTCTGGCCCGATTACGTTATTCCTATGAGCTGGTCCGTGCGCTGATCCTCTAATCTGCTCTTTGCTTCTTCTTCGTTTTGCTCAGAGCTGTTTATGTGTGTCTTCTCTAGACTGCTCTTGTTCTTATTTGCTCTATTCTACTCTAAGTTGTTTTGTTTTTATTTCTTAAGCTCTGAGCTGTTTCGTTCTTCTTCTTCAGCTCTGAGCTATTTCGTCCTTCTCTATACAGCTCTGAGCTGTTTCGTTCTTTATAGTTCTGCTGTGAGCTGTTTTGTTATGGTCTGTTCTGTTCTGTTCCAGTTCGTTCAGCTCGGAGCTGTTTCATTCTTCATTATTCTGCTCTGAGCTGTTCCATCATGGTCTGTTTTGTGATGTTCCATTTTGGGAGTTTTTAGATGTTCCAGCTTAGACCTCTGAGCTGCTCTTGTTTCTCCTCTTGAAGTGCTCTAAGCTGATGCCCTCTGAGCTGATTTTCTAGCCTCGTCTAATCTGCTCTGATCTGTGCTGATTCTATCTAAACTGCTCCATCTTAGACCTCTGAGCTGATCTGTGTCTGAGCGGATTTACTTAATCTGATCTTTCTTCAGCTCTGTTGTAACTTGTGCGATCTGCTCTTGATCTTTTCTAAGCTGATCTTGTTTCTTGAGCTGATCTTCCCTAAGCTGTTAAAAAATGTTTTTACAAGCCTTCGCTTAACTCAGATCTGAGTGACCAGATCTGAGTCTCTCAGTCCAAATCTGTTTTCTCGGTTAAAAAATATTGTGCGGAAAGAAACCGATCAAACAATGAACAGTTAAATAAATAACGGTGCAAATAAGTAAAGAGATAGGGTCGAGAATTTGTTTTTGGAAGTTCGGATCTGAAATCCTACGTATCCCCTTCTTCCTTTTCAGGAAGTTTCCACTAGATGGTTTGATGTGTACAGCTTCTGTAGACACGCGATCACTCAAGCCACTCTACAAGTGAACTCCTAGCAACCACAATCTATGTAGATACCACTGCTGATTACAATCAAATGAATTTTCGAACTGCTTCACAAAGCACATTCTTTACAGACTCTAATCTTATTTTACAATGAAAGCGATACAATATAGTTCTGTAAATCTTCTGGTTTCATTACAATGAAATTTGTTTACAAATGTAAACCAGAAGATATCTCGAAGGTTTTTCTAATATGAACTGAACGAAAAAGAGAGTGTTCTTCAAGCTGTTCAAGACTGGGACTCAAAATATTTTTGGGAGAGTGCATTCTGAAAAATCCCAAAGAGAGCTTTTTTGCAAGTCACCAAGCTTGTAGTTTCTCAGAGAGCTTTCTCGTTTGAATTTATTGAGCAATTTATACATCTCCGTCCTCAACGGTCATAAATGAGCCAGTAGACACAAACCTTATTTGCATATCTTCATCGTATCAATGCATTAAATGCTCCATTAATGCTATGCAAAGGTCTATCTAAAGTTGTCAGAGCTTTGTTGACTTCAATACTAGGTAAACATCGAATAGAGCAACTCTGCGTCCTGCAAAGTATTCCCCAAATATCTCTGAACTTGTGTCTCTTTCATCCACTTTGTCTAACAGGCTTTATACGATTGAATCTCGATCGTTGAATCCTTTGGAATGAATATCTGATGAAATCTTAAGCTCCCATCTGAAAAATGTTCGGTTCTGATATTAAATCTGCTCTTATATATATAAGCTTTACTAACTTCTTCTTTTGCATAACTTCCCTCTTTTCGTTAACGATATACTCAAATCTGAATCCTTTCTTCTTTACATGTCTTCCCTTTTTACATCTCTTTAACCATATCACTGTCAGATCTAAAGTTTCTTCTTTACACGTAACGTCAGCTTTTATCTCTATTAATATCTGAAATACCCTGTTCTGATTTGAATCTCCGTTTCTGAAATCTGAACAAATAACCTGTGAAATGAAACTGGTATATAACCTGATCTGAATGCTCTCACCTGATCTGATAAGCTATCTTTCTGGTTATATACTCTGTTCCAATCTCTTGGATCTAAACATAGCATCTGTACAGGATCTGATAAGCTCTAATCCGAAATTCTTAACCCCATAACTGAAATTACCCGAATACCTAAATCTGATATACTCTGATCTGAACTATTCTGAACCCTCTAAACTGATATAGTCATGAAAGCCTCTGAACTGTTCTAAAACACTCTGATCTGATATCCTCTGATCTGATCTGAATATGCCTAGTTCAAATCTGAACGGATCTCAGTCCCTGATCCTAATCTGATAGAACCCGATTACTCCAAATCTGATAGCTTAATGTTTAGTTCTTTATCTTTTTTATGTTATCACCAAAACTTATAATTTTTATCTTAACAAGCGCACTGCTTCAGCTCGTAGCTTTTGTCTGATCTGATCTGATCTGCTATAGCGCACTGCTTCATCTCACGTCTGATCTGATCTGCTACAGCCAACTACTTCGGCTCTCGTCTGATCCGCTTCATCTTAGACATGCGCACTCAATTAAATCGTTAGAAACATAAGAGAAGGTTTTGTGTTATCAAAATCCATATCTGATATGTTACACAATTCAACAATCTCCCCCTTTTTGATTAACACAAAACCTAGATAAACAGAAGCATGAATAACAGTCTTCAAATATTTCTCCCCCTTTTCGTAGGAATCAAAAAGGGTTCGAGATCTTGTCTCACCCTTAATAAGTAAAATGAAATCTCCCCTTTAATACAATATGGGGTTTTTCAGTTTCAAAGAAAACGTTTTGGAAGGGGAACATTTTTTTGACGTGTTTGAATGATGAGAGAGAAAAGTATAGTTGACACATGTCATTCTAAGATTTAAAAACTTGTGAAATTACTTAGAGAATGATCGTCAGATTTAAAAAGGATTTGAAAAGATGAAATGATCTCAACCATTGGATTTTACTATATCGGCATGGAAATGTTAGTTCAACCACCTTGATAAGTCTGACTGTACTTTTCCCTAAGCTGTACCAGATCAGCACGGACCCGATTAGCTCGGAGACAATAAGTAGACTGCTATTATTATCTGTTTGAATTTCTTTGTTCCCCCTGAGCAAATGCACATAGAGCATAGCTAAGACATATCTAAGAGACCTAAACATATAACAAATAAGAAAACTTAGCGTCAGGTAGAGGTTTTGTGATGCCCAAACCCATGGGAATCAACAGATTGGAGTAATTGGAAAATCGAAAAGAATAGAAGGACTAAAAGGCGAAAAGTTGTAAGCTGTGTTCCCTTACAAAAACTGAACGTAAACAGTTGGCGCCAAAAGTGAACAGTAGAAACACATTTTGTGAGACCTGGATTTGTATTAAGTTTTATTTGTTGATTGTATCGGTTTTTGGGAGTTTTCTGCTGGTTAAATCTCTGTTGAGAGTTTGGTTGGCATTTTCTGGTTTGAAATAGCATTTGGAGCAATTCTGGAAGTTTTCGTATTTTTGAGATTTTTGAGTATCAACTGGTTTTGTGAGCTAGCAGCTGGTCGGTGGCAAAACCAGTCGAAGCGTGTTTTAGCACGAGATTCCTGAAACGCTGTCGTTTGCGTGAAGTCTGGTTGCGCGTGTTGAAATCAGCAGATGCATTAGTGTATTTGCATTGAGGGATAAAACGACTGCGTTTAGTTTAGTTGGCGCGACGTCGTTGGGGTGTTGCGTCTGGTACCAGCTGGTGGAATTGCGTGTGTGTGTCTGCTGGTTGTTCAGCAGAAGCAGATGTCAACGCGGGTCAACATTCCTGTAGCTCGAAGAGGAAACGTCGTCGTTTCGTTGTTGCGACTGGGAGTCCAGCTGCGAGTGATTTTCGCCACTGTTGCTTGCTGCTGGTATTTCACGAGAGCTAGCGACTGGATGACGTCAGTGGAGCGACGCCGTTTGAGTTAGTTGCAACGCTTTGCTCTGCTCTCCGTACTGGGGTTTGACCCCATGTCCCTCTGGGGCTTGGTTTGTTTATTTGTTATTTTGTTTTCAGGAAACCCATACAGCTGGTCTGGTCATGGTTTTAACCCAGCTGGTGGTGCCCCAGGAGGTGGCTAGCGTGTCCCAGTTAC
>KV001353.1:19758-31565 GCA_001598015.1 Dorcoceras hygrometricum | reverse complement strand
TGCTGCTCACCAATCCAGTCGTCTTGAACCGTAGGAACCTTACGACTGGCACTCATGCTTCCTACAACAAACCAGACGCAACAATCCAGTCGCAACTATCCAGTCGCAACTATCCAGTTGCAAGCTATCCAGTCGCAAGCTAAACCAAAAGCTGGTAGATTCCTCACAACTGGTACCAGACGCAATCCTCGAAACGCAGCGTTTCAACTTAACCAGACGACGTCGCGTTGCTCCCTCGACTGGTTCCTCAATTCCACAGCTGGTCACCCAGTCGCAATACAATTCCTCCCACGACTGGTTCTTTAATTCATCGACTGGTCATTCTATCACGAGCGCAACAACTGCCAGACGCAACACAAGCGCAACAACTGATTTTCTATTTCCACCAGCTGCAAGCTACAGTAACCATCAAATTCCAAATCCTACCAGTCGTTGGCTACAGCACGGTCGATTCAATACTTGGAGGAATTCGACAACTCTATAACTTCAAAATTCAACGTGGCTAAACCCAAACAATAAAATTAACCACTACTCTAAATCTGAATCCTCACATTCTCCCCACCTTAAGGGATTTCGTCCTCGAAATCAAAGGTAAGCTCAGGGAAGAAAACAACCAAACATGCAAATCAACACCAGCAACTACTCAAATTCGAAGCTAAAACCAGAAGTTTACTTGGAAATGTTGCACAATCAGTGCTCAAACAGATGAGGCCAATCCTGCCGCATCTTTTCCTCTACTTCCCAGGTTGCTTCTTCTCGGCCATGCTTACTCCATTGGACCATCACCAACGGAATTATCTTGTTCCTCAGCTGTTTCTCCTTCCTGTCCAAGATCTGCATCGGATATTCGACATAACTCAAGGCAGAATCCAGCTCAACTTCGTCGGTTCTCAAAACATGGGACGGATCCGGCTCATACTTTCTCAACATTGACACATGAAACAAGTCATGCATCGCGGCTAACTCCTCGGGCAGCCTCAGTCTATAAGCCAATTGTCCAATCCTCTCGATAATCTCAAAGGGACCAACGAATCTGGGAGCCAATTTGCCTTTAAATCTGAATCTCATCACGTTCTTGAAAGGAGAGTCTTGAGAAACACACGATCGCCAACCTCAAACTCTAACGGTCGACGTCTACGGTTCGCATAACTCGAGAAACGGTCTTGGGCAGACTTCATTCTACTCCGAATCAAGTCAATTTGATCCTTCATGTGCTGAACAAACTCCGGTGTAGAAAGCTGTCTCTCGCCAACTTCTTCCCAACAAATCGGGGATCTGCACTTTCGACCATACAACGCCTCAAACGGAGCCATTCCAATAGTGACTTGGTAGCTTTATACGAAAACTCCACCAAGGAAAGCGAATCCTGCCAGCCACCGCTGAAATCCATCACTACCGCTCGTAGCATATTCACTAAAGTCTGGATAGTCCGCTCAGACTGTCCGTCTGTCTGTGGGTGATAGGCTGTGCTCATCGCCAATCTCGAACCCATTGCTGCTTGCAGACTCTTCCAAAAGCGAGAAGTGAACCTCGGATATCTGTCAGACACTATCGAAACCGGAACTCCATGCAATCTAACCACATGGTCGATGTACAATTTCGCCATCTTTTTCATCGAACACCTCACATCATAGGGAATGAAATGGGCTGACTTCGAGAGTCTATCAATCACAACCCAGATCGCATCGCATCCCCTACTAGATCGAGGTAGATGAGTCACGAAATCCATGGCGATGTGCTCCCAATTCCATTGGGGCACCTCCAAGCTATGCAGCAATCCACCAGGTCTCATTATCTCAGCCTTGACCTGCTGGCAATTCAAGCATCTAGCAACAAAATGTCGCTCTTCATACCTGCCCACCAGTAGTGAGACTTCAAGGCATGGTACATCTTTCGCTCTCCTGGACGCACACTGTACCGACTACAATGTGCTTCATTCATGAGGGTCTCCTTCAGATCAATCAGGTTCGGAACTAATAATCTCCCTCGGAATCTCAAACATCCATCAGAAGCAACAGAGAAATCATCAGACTGACCCGACTGCACCTTAATCCTCAACTCATGGATATAGGGGTCGGTCCTCTGCGCCTCCCTGATGTTCATCACAATCTGCGGTTCCACCTGAAGAGAAGAAACAAGGAAATACTGATCACCCGGCTGAAATCGCCAACCAGAAGTACTCAACTCCTCATGAACTTTCGAAATACTCAAGGATGCTAACATATCAGACTGGGTCTTTTTGCTCAAAGCGTCGGCTACTAAGTTCACACGCCCAGGCTGGTATTGAATCTCACAATCGAATTCCTTAAGCAATTCCATCCACCGCCGCTGCCTCATGTTCAAATCCGACTGCGTGAAGATATATTTCAGGCTCTTGTGGTCGGTGTACACCACAAATTCTTCACCATAGAGATAATGCCGCCAAATCTTCAAGGCAAACACTATCGCAGCCAACTCCAAATCATGAACCGGGTACCTTGTCTCATGAGGCTTCAACTGTTGAGATGCATACGCAATCACGTACCCGTTCTGCATCAGAACACACCCTAATCCACTCAGAGAAGCATCGGAGCACACAACAAATCCTCCGGAGCCAGACGGTAGGGCCAAAACAGGAGCAGTAGTCAACTTCTCCTTCAACGTCTGAAAACTTTACTCGCACTCATCAGTCCATACAAATCTCTTATCTTTCTGAGCCAACTGCGTCATAGGCCTGGCTATCGAAGAAAACATCTCAATGAAACGCCTATAGTAGCCGGCCAACCCAAGAAACTACGGATTTCAGATACATTTCTAGGTCTCTCCCAGTTAAGCACTGCTTCGACCTTGATCGGATCTACAGAAATCCCTTGTGCTGAAATCACGTGACCCAAAAAGATAATCCTGTCGAGCCAAAACTCGCACTTGCTGAACTTGGCATAGAGATGCGAGTCTCTCAATCTTTGCAATACAAGTCTCAAATGCTCCTTGTGCTCTCTCTTGCTCCTCGAGTACACCAAGATGTCATCGATGAAGACGATAACGAACCGATCGATATACTCGCTGAAGACGCGATTCATCAAATCCATAAAGACAGCGGGGGCATTCGTCATTCCAAACGGCATGACAAGAAACTCAAAATGCCCATATCGAGTCCGGAAGGCCGTCTTTGCCACATCAGCGTCTCTAATTCGCAACTGGTGATAACCAGAGCGCAAGTCAATCTTTGAGTACACAACCGATCCCTGCAACTGATCGAACAAGTCATCAATCCTCGGCAGAGGATACTTGTTCTTCACCGTGGCCTTATTCAACTGTCTGAAGTCCACGCACATCCTCATAGTGCCATCTTTCTTTTTCACAAAGAGAATCGGAGCTCCCCAAGGCGACATGCTCGGTCTGATGAAGCCTTTCTCTAAGAGATCGCTCAACTGTTCCTTCAGCTCTTCAACTCTGCGGGCGCCAACCGGTAAGGAGCTCTAGAAATCGGGGCGGTACCAGGCACCAACTCAATACTGAAGTCGATCTCACGCCGAGGAGGGAATCCAGGAATCTCATCTGGAAACACGTCGGGAAACTCTCGAACGACGGGGATGTCACGCAACTCTTAATCGCTGCTCCTGGGAACTATCAAGTGCATAGATCATGAATCCTGCATTACCTAGCGATAGCAGGCTAAACATCTCCATAGCGGACACTAGGGGAATCTTCGACCTCGAATCCGTGCCGTCGAAATCCCACCTTTCACCCGTATTAGGGCGAAATCTCACCACACCATGGAAGCAATCAACGGTAGCCTTATAGCTAGATAATACATCCATTCCCAAAATACAGTCGAAATTTCTAATCCCCAACACAATCAAATTGGTCACCAAAATATGCTCATCAAACCTAATCAGGCAATCTACTACTACCTCTCGGGATCACAGGTTCACACCAGCAGGAGTAGACACAGAAACAACATCACACAGTGGGGAAGAACTCAACCCACGCTCAAACACAAACATCTCAGATATGAAAGAGTGTGATGCACCCGTGTCAAACAAAACTCTCGCAGGATAATCATAAATAGAGCATGTACCTCTAATCACCATGCCCGGAGTCTCCTCAGCCTGATCTCCTGTCAAGGCGTTCGCCTGCGCCTGCTGGGGAATCTGAAACGGGGGTCGGGAAGGTCCTCCAAAACGAGACGGCTCACGAGGCTGAAAACCAGATTGCTGGGACTGAGCAAAAGGTTGCTGTCGCTGAGAAGAACCACTAGCGGAACCCTGCTGCGACTGACCAGTAGACCGCCCTCCAATCGAAGGACACGCTCTAGCAAAGTGTCCCGACTGACCACAAAGATGGCAGAGTCCTCTAACTCCACGACACTCCGAAGTCTCGTGTCTCCCTCCGCACTGACTACAAAATCCGCCGCCAGAACCACTGCCAGAACCCGAGCTCACGAAACCAGAAGAACTCGAATGGCCCTTTTTCTTAAATTGCTTCCCTCGAGGTCTGAACTGCTGGCGACTCGACTGCTCTGACCCCTGCGGAGACTGATACGACTGCGACACTGCCTGAGCTGGCTGAGAAGCATGCACGGTCGTCTAATGCACTGGAGCCTCGGGATCCATCAAGCTCTCCTCAATATCCACCGCATTGTTCACAGCTTCCATGAAGGTCGCCGGGGATCCAGACAGCACCATCCGATAAAGGTCAGGTCTCAAGCCCTTCAAGAACTTGTTCCTCTTCGTTCGCTCTTGGTTCTCCACAGCTGGCATGTACACTAGAAGCGCAGAAAACCGCCTCGCATACTCGGCCACACGCATATCACCCTGCTTCAAATTATCAAACTCACGCTCTCGGCTAGCGAAGTAGGACTCTGGAGTATACTCGCGTCGAAAAGCCTCACAGAAAACATCCCAAGTGAGCATCGTCCCACTATCTCGAAGCATCCTAGATGTACTCCTCCACCAGCGCTGTGCATCATCTCGTAGCTGCAGCACTGCCAATTTCAGTCTCTTTTCCGGAGCGTACTCCAGGGTATCAAATAGCTCCTCCATCTGCACAAGCCACGCCTCAGCTCTAGCGCCACCCTCAGTACCGGCCAACGTCGGTGGGTTCGTCCGCTGAAATCGGGATAAGACTAACTCCATTCCACCTATCTGCCTAGTGACGTCCTCAACCTGATCGTCATCACTACCTGCTCTAGACTCCTCCTCAGAACGTCTAGTCCTCCTACCTCCTCCTCGTCTCGGCGGCATCTAAAAAGCCTAGAGGTAAGATCTCACAGCAGATAGAATATCAAGACCGATAATAGATCACATAAGTCACAGAGGCAATCAAAAATCAAATCAAAACTCTGTGCCTAGACTCGAGTGTAATCAAAAGAAATCGAGCTTATCCCAGTTTAAGCTCTGATACCAAAAATGTCAGGCCCCGTGCTAATTAATAGCAATTAACACATAATAAGCGCATAAACACGGAAGCTAAAAATCAGGGCTTAAAAATTTTTCGAAATACTATGGGCCTGAACTTCAAATCATACATTCAAAATATTCAATACTCAAGATATGAGTTAACTCAAACTCATACAACAAGTAACCACATAATATCAATTCAAAATACAGATCCCCAAATACATGATAACACGGGGCATCCCCCGGTTCAATACATATCATAAATAGACTGGGACTCAGGGACGCGGGGATCGACCAGCTGAACTTCCACTCTGCCCAGCTAGGTTACCTGAAACTCCTGCAAATGGGTAACGCAGACCCAAACAACGAAAGCAGGAAAACAAGTACGAGGTCAAGCCTCAGTACGAAGAGATATCAAAGCAGATAAACATGCAACATGCTATAAAACAATGCTATGAATGCATGAGGGCTATCAAGAAATCGGATAGCTAGACCAGTCTATCAACTAGCAACTCAAATCAAGCCTCTATACCACGCACAGCCAATCAGCCGGTGGAAATCATCGGTCCGTGATCGTCGGGGCCCGTCAGTCCATCACAGCTCGGTGGTAGACACTCGAATCCGGTAGTCACCACTCCGACGATAGCGTTGGACTTTTCGGGCACGACTCCACAGTCGGCCAGTCACAACGTGGCACCCAATCAGGTAATCAAATCAATCTGTCAATTCAGGCTCAAGATGTATGCATGAATGCCATTCAATATTCATGCTTAACGCATACAATTCGTAATACGTGCAAACAGAATGTATATCTCAAGCAATTCATCAAACTGTTCCACGTAAACGCATAGCAACAAAGTCACGGATTTCACAACATTGAAATATAGACATGTTCACGCTCAAAGCTGCTAAGGGCTGCTCAATCGTACCTCGAATCCACAAATTCTACCTCACAAATTCAAACAGGGCACGACAGCACTCACGACCAGAAACCAGCAGCTTTCACGATCTTCTCTAAGGTCGTTCTGCAGCTTCAAATGGGTAGCAATCGAAAGAGAAGTTCGCAAGGAACCCAGCGCCACCGAAAACACTCGAATCTTCGACGGAGAACGACGGAAATCTAGGGAAGAAAGCCTCGGTGAACAGTAGCTCTACGAGGGTTTGAGAAAGAAGATAAGAAATATCTGGCTCTCAATTATTCTAAGTGTCGATCAACACCTCTATATATACATCTCAAATCTCTCGACTGCTGCTCACCAATCCAGTCGTCCTGAACCGTAGAAATCTTACGACTGGCACTCATGTTTCCTACAAAAAACCAGACGCAACAATCCAGTCGTAACTATCCAGTCGCAAGCTATCCAGTCGCAAGATATCCAGTCGCAAGCTATCCAGTCGCAAAGCGCTAAACCAAAAGCTGGTAGACTCCTCACAACTGGTACCAGACGCAATCCTCGAAACGCAGCGTTTCAACTAAACAGACGACGTCGCGTTGTTTCCTCGACTGGTTCCTCAATTCCACTGCTGGTCACCCAGTCGCAATACAATTCCTCCCGCGACTGGTTCTTCAATCCATCGACTGGTCATTCTCTCACGAGCTCAACGACTGCCAGACGCAACACAAGCGCAACAACTGATTTTCCATTTCCACCAGCTGCAAGCTACAGTAACCATCAAATTCCAAATCCTACCAGTCGTTGGCTACAGCACGGTTGATTCAATACTTGGAGGAATTCGACAACTCTATAACTTCAAAATTCACGTGGCTAAACCCAAACAATAAAATTAACCACTACTCTAAATCGGAATCCTCACAAGTACTGTTGACGAATCTGTTAGCAGTCGCGATTATAAGTACTGTTGATGAATCTATTAACAGTCGCTATTCAAGAAGCTAAGAAGAGTCGCAAGATGGAGCTGGAACGAAGAAGATCAGCAGGAAGCTATTGTCAATCAGCAGTTGAGAAGATGCGCAAGATATGGAATCAACTGTGATGACATCAGCCTTGATGGCATCTCAATCAGCAGTTGGCTATCAGCAGATGAAGAGAAGCGAAAGAGATGAAGCGACGTCGTGCTAAACAATCAGCAGATGGATTAGCGTTGATGACGTCATCGGTGACATCATCATATTCAGCAGATTGTTTGAGAGAGCAGTCGCAAGATATCAGCAGGTAGCTTGTACATCCAGACGCAAGACAACTGTGATGACATCAGCCTTGATGGCATCTCAATCAGCAGTTGGCTATCAGCAGATGAAGAGAAGCGAAAGAGATGAAGCGACGTCGTGCTAAACAATCAGCAGATGGATTAGCGTTGATGACGTCATCGGTGACATCATCATATTCAGCAGATTGTTTGAGAGAGCAGTCGCAAGATATCAGCAGGTAGCTTGTACATCCAGACGCAAGAGATGAAGCGACGTCGTAGAGGAGGAAATCCAGTCGCAAGATACTGTTCACCAGCAGATGCTATTTGGAGATAGCGATAGCAAAGCGATGTCGTTTACATAAGTTGATACGACAGCGTTTTGCTCTTGCGCTAAAGATTCAGTAGATGCTCTTTACGTTGAGATCTAGCAGTCGCAAGATACCAGCTGAAAGCATATGTTTTTATACCAGCTGGACAACCAGACGCAAGCAACAGCAGCATCCAGTCGTGAGCTACAATGAACCAGATGTTGCTATATATCCAGTCACAAGCTACAGTGGATCCAGTCGCGAGTTTCAGTGTTATTGAATATCCAGTCGACATGGAATCCCAGCCGCAAGAAAAGAAGAAGTAGCGAAGCGTGGCAAACAGACGCAAGATATCCGATCGTAGTGATGGATCAGCAGCGAAGCAGTTGACAATTTACGAAGAGTTATCAAAGCTGGATGTCAACTGCTGAGCTCAATTCAAATGGCTAAAATGACAAGAAGCCTGCAAAAGAAAAGGACGCAAGTACTATTCCCTGTCGGTACTTTACAAGACACATTTCAAACGGGAAGAAGTTGTGTCCAACGGGAAGA
This sequence comes from Dorcoceras hygrometricum, assembly GCA_001598015.1. NCBI lineage: Eukaryota > Viridiplantae > Streptophyta > Magnoliopsida > Lamiales > Gesneriaceae > Dorcoceras > Dorcoceras hygrometricum. The sequence goes on along the minus strand of KV001353.1, from coordinate 23,173 downwards.
AATCTGAACAGAGGCTTATATACTTCAAGAGCACCATTGAAGAAGGTTGACGAGTGAGCGAGACGACGTTGGTGCAACTACAGTACTGTGGCAGAAATACATTGATTACACAGTGCACCAACAGAGGGAAAAATGAACAGATAGACGAAGCAATCGACCGCCATTAGAGAGGAGCTTTCACGAGAGTCGATTGCTGAGTTTTAGTTAGCTTGTTAGAGCTTTTCCCTAGTGTGTGAGAAAAACAGAGAGTTGAGAGCTTCATTGTATCAATCTCACACACAGAGATTCATTCACACTTTATTGGTGAATGAATCTCAAAACGTTTCAACAGTTCCCGTCCAAGCACGATGACGTAAAACTCATGTGTATGTAGTCAGTCACACAGTTGAGGCTGGTGTGCATTTGTGGAGTCTAGGAGTTCTCACAGCTGCTGGTTGTGGGATTGGGTCTGTACACAAAGTTGTAAGATCAAATCTTCTAGTGGATCCTTCCGAGGTGGAAGAAAGGGAGATGTAGGACATTGAGGTCCGAACTTCCAGAAACAAATCTGGTGTATCGTGTTCTTTATTCATTCAGCATTCGCTTTACTTAGCATACTCACGCATAACAGTTTTCAGCACTTAGCATCGCATACACAGTTAGCACACTAGCACTTTCAAGTCTCGAACAGATTTATGTTGTACATAAATCTGTTTGAGTTGTTTTAAAATATAGGATTCAGTTCTGGTATTTTCCGCATGATTTTTAAATCATACCAGATCTGTCTCCGGTGCTCTTCTGATAAGCTTTTATGTGTTCAAGAACAAGAGGTATTGCACCTCAAGTGTTGTAGCAGCGCGCAAAATTTTCTAAAGCCTTTTAAATGCGCGGCTGCTGATCTTTTGATCCTATTTTCGGACCAACATATTGCCACCGTCAGAGTCTGTTCCACGATTGAAATATTATTCCATTAGCAACATCTGAAATTCCCTCTAGTGGTATCCTTGAACAGTAAAGATCTGTTTCGATTTCCAATACAATATTTTAGTCACGTCTGCTTCTCATGCTAACAACATCGTTTCATTTAATACACCTGTTTCAAGTTAGCGATAACTCTTCAATGGAATTATCTGTTTATACAGTAGACATCTGCCTTGTATCCTAGTACAGTTTCTTCTAGTTGCAACTGTTTCATTTCAGCGATGAGTTCCAGTAGTCGAATCTGATACTCAGCAAAAGTTTTAAAAGAGATTTTTAAATGAATTTCGAAGCACAAGGAACCCGAAGGTTGTTTATTTCAAAATCTGATTTCAACCAGCTATGAGTTTAAAGGAAAAATGTTTAGCTTTAAGGATTTATGGCATAGATAACAGACGGTCACAATGGAGGGGTGAGCAGCTGTCCATATGCCAGTTGCCCTCTCATATAGGAAGGGTGAGCAGTCGTCCAGATGTCGGTTGCCCCTTCACACGAGCTATATGCTAAGGCTGATATCAGTAGTCACTTGATCAGGTGCACAACGGACTTAAGGAGAGCTTCTAAGCCATAAATCACAAGAAAATAATGAAAGGAATCTGGGTCATCTTCCCCATTTCCAAGTTTACGAAAGCACTTTTAAGAAAGTTTATGATTACCTTTAAACTGTTATGTTAAACTATGTTAATGCTAATGTCTGCCTGCATTATGTGATTTTGTTATCCTCAGATTTTACTTGCTGAGCCCCTAGGCTCATTAGCTTTAAAATGGTGCAGGTGGGACAGAGCTGGGGCAGACAGGAGGCAGCAGCTGAACCAGCTGTGGTGATTGTGTTTATCTAAGGCCGATGTTTCCGCAGCAGCTGTTGTTGTTTTTCATCTTTCGTTAAGTATGTATTAGATCCACTACAACAATAGTAAATTCATATAGAATTTCAAAGTTGTAATATCGCACTTTTCATTTCATGACATCTGTTATTGAAAATTTTATTTCAGCTGTTACAGTACTTGGCGCCACATTTACGTTTGTACTTCGAATTTTATTTTAGTTATAAGAGATACAGCTTATAACAAATTCCATTCAGCCCTTCTTTTCTTTTATTATCGATTTCGTGACCCCATGAGGATTGGGGCGTCACAACTTGGTATCATAGCATGGTCCTGAGATAAACACACGCACTTCCAGTTGGAAGATCTTTTGTCGACCATTTCTCCAGCGCTGTGAGTTTATTTTTATGTTTCAGAGCATTTTTCTTTAAAATTTAGCATGTTCTGATTATTGCATTGTGGTGGATTACGGGCTATAGATCATAAGATGTCTGGCCGAGGAAGAGGTAGGAGAGGTATTCCTTTAGAAGAAACCAACCCTGATAGTAATGCTAGTATCGCCCAACTCCTAAGAATGCTGGTAGAGCAAACCGGCAGAGGCAATGGTCAATCATCTAGTAGTAGAGGACCAAGCAATGATGATCCTCAAGAGAAGTTTAGAAGGCAGAAGCCGAAGGAGTTTAGTGGTACAACTGATCCCTTAGTTGCTGAAAGCTGGATCAAGTCGATGGAGGTTATCTTTGAGTATCTCCAGATGCCAGACTTAGATAGGCCGAGGTGCGCTATCTACATGATGAGGGATGACGCCATGATTTGGTGGGAAGGAGCTAAGTTATCCATGGATTTGAAAAATCTTACTTGGACGGATTTTAATCAAGTATTCTTCGAACAGTACTTCACAGCTGATCAGGCTAATCCAGATTCTACAGTAGTTACGGGTGAGATTTTGATTGCTGGTTTGCCTTCTATGGCTTTATTAGGTTCAGGAGCCACTCATTCTTTTATAGCAGCTGAGTTTGCTAAGAAGTTACCCATTAGCCCAGACCAAGTAACTATCGGCTTTTGTGTAACAGTACCTTCAGGAGAAGAACTAGTATCCCATGCTTTGTTTCGTGATTTAGAACTTAGGCTGCTAGGGCGTGTGATTTCTGCAGATTTGATTGTTTTACCGATGCCTGAGTTTGATATGATATTGGGGATGGACTGGTTAACCAAGCATGGAGTGGTAATTGATTTTAAGACTAGAACAGTAGTGGTTAATCCACCTAGAGGAGACCCCTCTAAGTTTGAAGCCAATCAGATGTGGAGAATTCCTCGCATTATATCAGCGCTTAAGGCTCAGAGTTGTTTAAGGAAAGGTGGGGTAGGATTTTTGATAAGTTGTCATCCTTAGTAGCGACTAGTAAGCCCCAACTATCAGATGTGGAGGTGGTAAATGAGTTCCCCGAAGTTTTTTTCCAGAAGATATACATGGACTACCACCAGATAGAGAGCGGAAACTTTCTATTGACTTAGTTCCAGGAGCAGCTCCAGTTTCTAGACCACCTTATCGTCTACATCCATCAGAAATGAAAGAATTAAAAGAAAAGATACAAGATTTGTTGGAGAAAGGATTTATTAGACCAAGTACTTCA
>KV001352.1:76174-90399 GCA_001598015.1 Dorcoceras hygrometricum | reverse complement strand
ACTTATCTTATCCACTCGACAAATGGTAACCACTTGGAAAGTCCGAACGAGGGCAGTTCGATAGATCACCAGGTCGTATCTGCATGATCATGTAGAGTCTCAATGACGTTTCGAGTCGTGAGGACTAATCAGTACAACCAAGACCTCGGACTTATTCACTCGACAAATGGTAACCACTTGGAAAGTCCGAAGGAGGGTAGTTCGATAGATCACCAGGTCACTATCTATCTGCATGCTCAGAACATCACAATGTTCCCTACCAATGAAACATGGTACTTTGCATCGCAGATACTAGTCTCGAACTCGGGCGGCCTTATCCTCATTTTGACGGCCCAATCGACTAGGAAGATGTTCAGAATACACAGCGACTATTAGATGTGTTCCATGATAGTCGTCATATCCACTATCACATCTAACATACGCTTAAGTGCATTCTAGGTCTTTACTCAACGCAATTGTAAATCATTACACACATAATGAAAGTAAAGAACGCCATATAAAAGAATACGAATATCATATATAAAGACTGTTTCATACAAGAGTCTATAAACCCACACGCCACAAGTTGGCTAGTTGGGCATCTACTCTAACATCAAGTGCCAATGAATGTACAAGCGCAATGATCAAGTGCAAGTCAAATCACAGAGCGCAACTATAATCAGTTCATCATTGGAATCTCAGTCCAGTGAAAGACTGAACCAGAACTTATTATTATATCCCAAAGGAGAAGGGATATAATCACTGGTGCAAGATCACAGTTGTTTGATGATAAGGTTTAAAGTACCCTCGAAGAACTGGTTCAATCAACCAGATGATGAACGGTGTACATTCTGATGATTTGGAAAAGGTGTCTGAATGGAACAAGAGAATAAGCAAGTACACAGAAGCTCTTGATGAGAAAAATAGAGCCAAGCTGGTAAAAGGATAAACCGGATTAGAGAAGATAAAACCTGATCAGGGATCTTGGCTTCGCCGGATTCTTATGAGAGAGATGGATGATCATGAACAATGTCGACGCCTATGATGACATGAAGGCGGAAGTACGAGGGATTTACTCGATCAGTCTCCATAAGTCCAGCTAAACAAGAGCAGAGGATCATGTGGTGGGCGATACCAAAGGAATCGTGGAGGAAGATTCATGTAGTGAAAGAAGAAACCAGTTGGGAAGGAAACCAGCTGGAGAACAAGCTCAGAGTCCAGCAATACATGAGAAGATTAGAAGTGCAGCTTAGAGAGTAAGTGCAGATCAGCTCAAGAGCAGTTTTGAACAAGAGCAGTACAGTTGAAGAAACAACCAGCTCGAAGTAACGAATAAAACCAGCTCAGTACAAATCAGAACAGAGACAAGCTGGCAAGCTGGTTAAGGTCAAACCAGCTCAGATAGCATATCAGTAGATGCTATCAAATCTACGAGCAGAGCAATTTGAACTCTTAAATCTACGTAGACTATCTGTTGGAGTTCAAATTGATTTTCTTGTGTTGTCCTCTCAGTACAGTGCTCATGTGCTTAAAGTGAAAAAAGCCTGCAAAGCATCAAAAGACAAAGGACGCAAAGTACAACAGTGTCAGAAGACTTTTCAATGGCTACAACTTTGTGTCCAATGGATAAATCTGTACATGAGGCTATATATCAAGAGCAGAGCACAAGCAGAAGTATACATGAGACGTATAGAGTGTGTGTGCAAGTGCTGAACGTAAAACAAAAGATTGCACATCACAAAAGTGCTAGTCGCAAGTTTGCACACTCTGTGGAAGCTTGTGTGCAAGCTGGTCGTGTGCCCAGGTGTGAGCTGGTGCACAGGCCGTGAGCTTCAAATAATAATCAAGTCGACGGCACAATCTTGGGAAGACATCGAGAGACCAGCTCAGAGAGGAGCACTTACCAGTGTGTGAGATTTATATTCGAGAGATTGAGCGTACACTGTATCTCACACACGATTCACTCATATTTATTCGAGAGTTGAGCGAAACAGAAAATGAGTGAATCAAATTAAAAACTCTCCTTGTAGTATTTGGACAGAGACGTTAAACAAGTCTTGTAGCCTTTCTCACTGAGGCGCAAAAGAAGTGTTGTTAGGCATACATCTTGCGGGCTGTGTGCATAGGTGGCTAGGAGTTCTTGAAGTTTGCGGGCTATCGGATTGGGTTGAAACAGAGGCTGTTGTAATCAATGTATTCTAGTGGATCCTTCCTGTTGCGGAAGAAGATGTAGGAGATTCAGCTCCGAACTTCCATAAATAAATCGCAGCGTATTTCTTTATAGCTTTCTGCATTTAACGTTTACGCATTGCATATTTGTTAACTGTGTTTAAAACTGTTAATGATCTTTTGATTTTTAGATATTAGTTCAAGTTGTTTCCGCTAGATTACATATCTCACTTGATCTACTTCTCGGTGCACAAAAATTTCAAGAACATGAGTTATTGCAGCTCAAGATTTGTATAAACTAGATCGCATGTGTTGAGGACCAGCTCACAGAGCTGTTGGTCCACCCAGGTCTCAATTCGGTTTCTCGTTACGTGCTGTTTTTCAAATCAAAATTTTTAAATGCACGTTATCTGGGTCCTTTAATCAAGGGTTCGGTGTCTAAGCTGTGTGAGAGCTTATGTGAGTTGTGTGAGAACTCATGACACACACCCCATTTCAATCCTAACATAGCTTCGTCCGCAATGAAGCGTGAAAACTCCTCCAAAATGTTGTTGTAAAGCGAATGTACCTTTCTGATACAATCTCCCAAATATACAACTCGGCATACTGCATCATGGTGAATGTGGTCTTAACTATCAAGAAGTGTGCTGACTTGGTGAGATGGTACACAATCACCCAAAGAGAATTCGAGCATCTGACTATCCTCAGCAATCCCACAATAAAGTCCATTGGTATGTCCTCCCACTTCCACTTGGGAATGGGGAGTGGCCTCAGTAATCCATCTGGTCTTTGATGCGGCCTTAACCTGTTGGCATGTCAAACACTCAGACATGAAACGATTGATGTCACGCTTCATGCCCGGCCACCAATACAATTGATGTAGATCTTTAAACATCATCGTGCTCCAAAGGTAAACAGAATAGGGTGTTGTATGAGCCTCTGATATGATTAATTCCCTTAGTTCATGCCCTGAAGGGACCAAAAATAAGTCTCGGTACTTCACGATACCATTGCACATGGTGTAAAGCCCAGTGCCCTTCTCCTCGTCTCTCAATCTCCACTTCTGCAATTTCTCTTCATTCTTTTGTCCACTGTGGATGCGTTCCAGTAGTGTAGACTGTACTGTTATAGAATTCAATCTCGGTGCCCGACCCACCTACCAAGAACACGAAAATCGGAGGTCGGAGTCAACGGGAATCGGCCGGAGAAACTTACTATGAATAGTGACCCGCGAGTTGGAGAAGATGAAGGAGAAAGTTGGGAGAAAATTGCTGAATTCGAAATTCTAATTCCAATAATGGAAGGCCATCTAAAGTAACATATATATATATACACGTCCCATCAATGCTAAATATATATATATCATACCTGCTTAAATAGCCACCGACAGAAATCTTCGAAAATTCGGATTCCAACTCAAAAATTCCGAAATTCCCAGAATTGCTCTAAATGCGATTTCCGATCCGAAAATGACAACGAAATCTTCAAATAGAACTCCGAACACCCAGAATTCTTTAAAATTCGAATAATACAACAATTAATCCTTTTATTAAATTTCAGGTCTCACAAAAAACCTTTGATGAATTTCCAGTAGTAACCTGCAAATCTCAGACGCATTGATTGGCACTGCCCATTCTCTGACTGCCTCAACCTTGGACGGATCAACCTCCACTCTTCTGCTATAAATAGTGTGACCCAAAAAAGCAAACCTCTCTAGAGAAAACTCGCACTTTTTAAACTTAGATATTCCTACATTCCCTCGGAACTCCCAGTACTGTCCTCAGGTGCTGGTCATGCTCCTCTGCCTCGAGAATAAATGAGTATGTCATCAATGAAGACAGTGTATGACAAAATGATCAAGATTGAGATCCATGAAAACCGTGGGGTAATTGATTAACCCGAAAGGCATCACTAAGACCTCATACTGGCCATAGAAAAGCCTGAGCGCCATCTCATGCACATCTGATTCTCTCACCTTCAACTGATGGTAGACAGAACGAAGATCTATTTTGGAGAAAATAAAAGCTCCCTACAACTAATCGAAGAGATCCTCCACTCTAGGAAATGGATACTTATTTTTTACGGTCACCAAATTCAGCTCTAGGTATTCAATGCAAAGCCTCATATTGTCGTCCTTCTTCTTCTTCTCCTTCAGCTATTTCATTTTGGTAGGCGCCAGACTGTATGGTGCCTTAGAGATCGGCACTGTATCGGCAAGAAACTCAATGGAAAACTCCACCCCTCGATCCAGTGGAATCCCTGTAACATTATCAGTAAAAACATCTACATACTCCATAACAACCTCCACATTCTAAATAGAAGGCCATCTTGCACAGTAGTCATCGTAACACTGGCTAAGAATGACGGAAAGACACTATGAAAGAGCTTCCTCTCCTGCAAGAATGATATAAATTTTTGCGTCCTCAAATTCTTTGTTGCCACAAAGGTGAATGATTCTCCCCCATGAGGACTTAGCTGTACTGTTCTGCACTGAAATTCGACTACTGCTTGATCTCAGTCAACCAATCCATACCTAAAATGATATTGAACTCTGGCATCAAAAATACTATCAAGTCGCACACATAGTATAGCCTTAAAACACCATCTCTGGATTCCAAACAATGCTAGCCATACTCAACTCCTCTCCAGAAGGGATCGTCACTAATAAGTTTGCTGTCAAACCCTTTTCAGCAATGCCTTTATGTCACACAAACGCATCTGAGATAAAAGAATGAGTAGCACCTGAATCGAATAGGACTTTGGTGGCTACACCGGAAACCAAAACTGTAATGCCTCAAATAATTAAGAAGAGATTTGCAAATAATCGATTTTGATGAAGCTTGAATATGAGCTCGGATTTCTTTTGGAAGTGTTGGGTGATTAAGGAACTGTGTATCGTTAAATCATGCTAAGTATGAGAACCAGACGAAGTAACCAGGCGAAGAGATTTGATAAATTCAGCAGCAGGTTACTGTAGCTCGCGACTGGTTGAATTTTGAAATTCAGTTGAAGCGTTAGTGTTGATTTCAGCTGGAAGCAGACGCGCGAATACACGGATCAATGAGGAAGCGCCATGTGTTGATTAATACACGAGGAATCAACAGCGAGAGTTGCTTACGCATCTGCTGGTTTATGTACTTGCTGGTTTATTGATGTATCGGCTGGTTGTTGATGACGTAGGTGCGACGTCGTCGTTTTGATAATAAACGCGAACCAGTCGAGGCGAGTATGTGGAAATTGGTTCCAGCTGAGAAAATAATGCGACATCGTTTTGACTTATGACTAGGAGGAAGATAAACAATAGTTGAGAAATCTATTTACTGTTATCCACTTTCGAAGCGGTGGTAGTATATCCTGTTTGAATACTCAGCATAACACGTGGAATTCATACCGATTGCGTTGGAAATTCCACCAGAACCAGAGACTTGCACTTATAAATAGGATTGAATTCGAATACTGGAACACCGTGAATATTGATATTGAACTGTGATTCTGTGAAGTTCCAGGGAAGTATTGAAACAGAGTTTGAAAGCAAGAAGTGAAGTGTTTGCAAAACAGAGAATACGAAGGTATAATCTGACAGAAGAGTCAGGATTCGATTACTCAGGAATGATATTTCTTGAGTATTCCGCTGAAATCACATACATGTTTGATTATTGTTCTTGATTTAGAACTTGAGTTGTGTATGTGTCGATCCATCACAGGTAGTGGATCTTTTATGTTTGCATGAGTTTGCATATTGAAGAGAATTGAATTGATTCTAACGCCCAGGACTGAGTTGGCCTGATTTTCGAAGCCGGAGATGGTTTCGATATATGAATATTCATGTCAAGATCGGATAAAAATCTTGATGGCGTCTAACTGAAATGGAATCAATTCTGAGATCGAAGAAGAGAATTAGAATCATTTCATTGCATTGCATTTTGTTACAGTTGATACACTGTTATTTGCTTTATGGATATTATTTGTACCTGCTGATTATACTGGGAAATTTTCTCACCGGAGTTTATCCTGCTGTTGTTTTGTTTTGTATGTGTGCATGACAACAGGAGGAAGAAACTAGTGGGAGTAAACATGGGTAGCGAAAGATAACTACTTAGATGAAGGGCCAGCAGCAAGAAGATGTGACACCAGCTGAGAGTCCCTGTTTTGCGTAGTTGATCTTAGGTTGCTAGAATCTGATGTTGTACCTAGGGATCAAACTTGTACTTGTGAATTTAAGTTGTAATAACCTGGTACAATTGTGTTACTATGAATGAATGGCTTTTGCGATACAAATTGACATCTTTAACCTTTAGCCTTCTGCTGCTTAAGAACAAAACATACGAACCAGATTAGATTTAATTAAACTTGTTTAGTTTACATTAATCACCCACTGATGGAGACTAGAGAATTAATTGTGGGCAGAGAGCCTCACAAAAACTCTTCTTGAACTCAAGGTAGTATCCAGCCTCCTTTGCCTGCAAAACTCTCAGGGGTTTCAGGATTCCTCAACTCTGGTCATTCAAAAGATAAATGGTCCGGTTTCTTGCACCTGTAGCAGGATCAAGCTCCTAGAAAACACTTCCCTATGTAATTTCGTCTGTATGTCTGACATGTAGGCCTCTCCAACTGCATCGAAGGATTCACAACATGATGCCATGTGGCTTCCCTGGACCTGATGGTTTGGTTGTTGGTCTCGCTGCCCATGCGGCCTCAGGGTCTAGTAAACTGTCTCTTCACCTGTGTCTGATTTTGTGGGTTGAGGATGAAATTGTCTCTTCCTCTATGCTTGTACCTGTAAATCCTTCAGTGTCTGCCCGACCTAAAGGCCCTCTTCAGTGATGCGGTGTAATTCGTAGGATCAGACATCAATACATCCTTGCAAATCTCGGGACTCAAACCATCAAGGAAGTACTTTAACTTCTCCTCAGGGTTATCAACGATGAGGGGCGAGAAATGGCAGCCCCTATCGAACTTATTCACATACTCTGCCACAGTCATATCTCCCTGCCGAAGATTCTTAAATTCCCTCTTCAACCTTTCCTGGTCATTCGGTGTAAAGTACCTGTCATAGAATATATTTTTGAACTTCTCCCAAGTCAGAGTGTCCACACCCACCGTCTTCTCTGCCCCTTCACACTAAAGGGCAGCATCATCCTTCAGTTGGAAAATGGCACAATTGAGCCGACAACATCCTCAAATCTCATGTACCGGAAAATCGTCTCCAAAGACCTAACCATCCCTCAGCCATGAATGGATCAGTAGAGCCAGTGAACTGAGGGGCCCCATCTTCTGGAATTTCTCATATGGCATCTCCTCCCTAGCCGTATGTGAGGTGCCAGCATTCTTTCATAAGAGATCGGCCAATCCGGCTAGCACCCGCTCACTGGAGCTCAACGGCAGCGGTGGGGGCAGTGTAACTTGTCTTCTAGGAGGCATCTGGGGATACGTCAAAAACCACTACTCAGTCTCAACATGCTCAGATAAAATAAGTATATACATATCCTAGTATCAACATGAATCATTAAATAGTAAAATTGATAGGATCGAAAAACCGGGGGTGTCCGTGAGCTCTGCCACAACTCACGTAGGCTCTCACACAGCCTAGACACCAAACCCGTAAGTTACGTGCATTTAATGTATTTAAAAAATCAGCACGCAACCATAAACCATATCGTGCCTAAGCTAATACCAGCTCACAGCAGAGCTGCGAGCTGGTCGCTCGATCTGGTCTATTAAATATCGAGCTGCACTAGCTCATGTTCTTGAAAGGTTTTGAGCATCGAGAAGTAGATCAGGTATGATAAAAATCATGTGGAAATAAACCTGAACTACCCTCTGTAAATTGAAAGCTAAATAAACAGGTTTTAAACTCATGTATGCAGAATGTAAATGCAGTAAGCAGTAAAGAAAATACGTTGCGATTTGTTTATGGAAGTTCGGAGCTGAATCTCCTATGTTTTCATTTCTTCTGCAACTGGGAAGGATCCACTAGAAGGCTTTGATTACAGCGACCCTTGCTGCAACCCACTCTACGACCAGCAGCCGCAAGAACTCCTAGAAACCACTGCACACTAAGCCATGTGTGTCTAATTTCACTTCTTTACTGCCTCAGTGAGAAAGGCTACACACACTTCTTTAATGTCTCAGTGCGAAAGACAACAATGAATGTTTGCGTTAGTGATTCACTCAACTATTCTGTTAAGCTCACTTCTCTCATATGTGAGTGAATCTGTGTGTGAGAAGTATAAAGTGTAAGTTCACTCTCTCGGCTGTTTTCTCACACACTGGGAAGTGCTTCTGTGAAAGCTGTTCTCTTTGTTTTCTTCCCTCTGTTTTTTATCTTCCTCACCCACCTATTACTGCTCATCGTCTTCTTCATATAAATAGCCTTCTGCAAATTTTGCCCGTTGGACACATATTTTCAGCCGTTGATAAGTCTTATGAAAAGGTTCTGGAACGGTTGTATCTTTTGTCCTTTCACATTTAATACGTCTGAAGGCTTTATGACTTTGAGCTTTGCCGACATTTAATGTTGTAGTCATTGCTGACTTTGAGTACGAGAATTGTGTACTTGATGTGGACAGGACCAAGCAAATCAGTTTGAACTAATACAATGCAATCTCCACAATACTTGTGTTCAAACTGCTTTGTTCGTCTGAGCTGGTTTGTCCAAGCTGGTTTGTCCTTAACCAGCTTGGTTCCAATCTGGTTTTCTCTGAGCCGGTTTGTCACTGAGCTTGTCGCTTATCAACTAAGCTGCTCTTGATCTTATCTGCTATTGACTTGGTCTTGAGCTGTTCTGCTCTTCGTAACTCAGCTCTTTCTACACTGTTCTGCACTTCAATGCTGATCTGAACCTGCTCTTGCTCCAAGCTAGTGAACCAGCTTGGGTGTCCTCTTCGATCTGGTTATCCTCTGCTGGACCAGCTCGGGCGTCCCCTCACTGTACCATCTTGGATATCATCTACTAGACCAGCTTGGGCGTCCCTTCACTGTTCTAGCTTGGACATCTTCTCAATCCGCTCTTGGTTCGATCTGCTACAGTGCTTTTGTTCCAGCTCGCTGCTGAGCTGCTACATTTCTCTTCATCCAGCTCGCTTCTATCTGATAACAAGTAGGTGCCCAACTAGCCAACTTGTGGCATGTGGTTCTTGTTGACTCTATGTAAAACGATCTTTATTCATGTAATTCAGATTTTTTATGGAATTATTAATATTCATTATCATGATAACAAATTGTTGGATATAGACTTTGAATGCACTATACTGTATGTTAGATTTGATAGTGTATTTGATGGCTATCATTAAACACATCTAATAGTTGTGTATCCCAAACTAGTTCCTAGTCGATTGGACCATCCAGAAGAGGATGAGGGCCACCAGAGCTTGAGACTAGCATCCGCGATGCAAAGTACTACGTTCCATTGATAGGGAACATAGAGATGTTCTGAGCATGCAGATGGATAGTGACCTGGTGACCTATCGAACTACCCTCGCTCGTACTTTCCAAGAATTTATCATTTGTTGAGTGGATTAAGTCCGAGGTCTTGGTTATATAGTGAGACGAACCGAATTCTAGAAAAAAAAACTTTTTGTAAAGTAAAGTGTGGAATAAACATTCTTTAAAATAAAGATATTCAAACATTAAAATATTTTCTCACCATCAATTTAAAACGTAAGTAAATAAATATCTCAAACTTCAAATCATTCATCCTATCTTAAAAATCAGAGTAAATAAATTGTTGTGCGGAATATGAAAATGTCTGATAAAATGAAATGAAATCATCTGAGTGGTCACGGGGTAGCAGCTGCAGCGGAAGATCAGAGTTCCTCACCACCAGTAGGCACAAAATCGACAGCATGATCATTTGCGCCATTTAAACCTAGTGAGCCTAAAGGCCCAACAAGCTCTATCTGATAACAAGTACATATAATAAAACCGCATGCAAGCACATAACAATCGTAACATAACTTAAAAAAATGCATGCATGAATGATCATAAATCATGGCTCAAAAGCATTTGCAATAGTACGTAATCGTATATCATAACATAATGAGGCATGAACATACATAACATAAAAGGCGTGTGAGTCGATCCCTGATGTGTGGGTCATTATATTAACGATTGATCAATCATAAAAACCAACGTACGTGGCGATGCGGTTCACACGACCTTACCTCGGGATCCCTCACACCTCTATGCTGCCACTTCATCATGCCGTGAACACATGGATCCATAAGCTCATTATAACATTAACAGAGGTTCATCGGGTCCGGCATCCCGATTCCGCTCATATAACATAAAAGGCGTGTGAGTCGATCCCTGATGTGTGGGTCATTATATTAACGATTGATCAATCATAAAAACCAACGTACGTGGCGATGCGGTTCACACGACCTTACCTTGGGATCCCTCACACCTCTATGCTGCCACTTCATCATGCCGTGAACACATGGATCCATAAGCTCATTATAACATTAACAGAGGTTCATCGGGTCCGGCATCCCGATTCCGCTCATCATTACTTCCCACAAACCACTTCAATCCCTCAAAAATATTTTCTTTCCTTTCATGACTTAACATTTCATAAAGATTTCATGATGCGTGTACGTCATAAAACATGCAATTTAAAAGACTTAGCACATCAATATATATTTAATTTCTTTTAAACAAATGCATATTCATATACGTAAAATACTATATATATAATTAAATATATATTTATGGGCTTCTATATTTTCTGCCTCTGGTCAAGGACTGGTTCAAATGGCTGGCCCACTAATTCTAAGCCCAAAAGCCTAGACCTGGTCTTAACCTGGGACTTAACCCAAAACTTGACTTGGCCCATTAAACTAAAAATTACATTTCAAAATTGTTAAAAGTGCTCGGTCCTATAATTTAGAAATCAGACATTAAAATTTTCTAAATATCAGTCCCATAAAATTAAAAAATCTAACTTTAAAACTTAATACAACTTATTAGGCCCATAAGTAAAGGGAATTTTGGCTTTAAAACTTTACTTAAAATATTTCGACCCTTTACGCTTAAATCGGACTTTAAACTTCAAAATAAAAATACCCGATTCAGAAATAAAATAACACGGACCCGACTTAAAGTAATTTGACCCAAACCCGTGATAGGATCAATGGAATCGAAAATAGAGTTAAAATAATCCTAGAAGTTCAGAAGGAGTGGTTGAATGAACTCCTTTGAATTTTATTTTCGAAACCTTTAAAACTGATTTTACAAGCCTTTGCTCAACTCAGATCTGAGCCTCTCAGTGCACAGAATCTATCATCAAATTCTGCCATGGTCTCGCCTTCTCTCATCTTTATGGACTCATATTTCTGCTGGGCAATAGTCAGCTTGTTCTCTTTGGTCTCATCGTTGCCTTCACAGATTTGCGTCAACTTCTCCCAGATTTCTTTGGCAGTAGCGCATGTCTTGATTTTGCTGAACATATTCTTGTCCAACGTCTTATATAAAATATCCTTTGCTACATTATCCAGATTCGCCTTCTTCTTATCCTCTGGTGTATACTCCATTCTAGTCTTCTCTATCCACTGTGGAGCACCAGCAGTAATCGTCATAGCCGTATTTGCCTTCATAATCTTCACGGGTCCGTCTGTAATGACAAACCACATATCATCGTCCTGAGCGGCTAAATGGGCATGCATCGTGATCTTCCAATCATCGTACTCCTCCTTAGAAAATAGAGGAATTTTATTGTGAGAAGTAGAAATTTTTAAATATGTAAGCGCAAAGATCAGATTGTTCAATAACTGAGAGTCTCAGGCTCTGATACCAATTGATAGGATCAATGGAATCGAAAATAGTATTTAAAATAAGCTCAGGAGTTCAGGAGGGGGGTTGAATGAACTCCTTTGAATTTTTATTTCCCGAAACCTTTAAAACTGATTTTACAACCCTTTGCTCAACTCAGATCTGAGTGACCAGATCTGAGCCTCTCAGTCCAAATCCGTTTTCTCAGTTAACAAATAATGTACAGAAAGAAACCGATTAAACAGTGAACAGTTAGATAAATAAAGATGCAGATAAATAAAGATAGGGTCAAGAGTTTGTTTTTGGAAGTTCGGATCTGAAATCCTACGTCTCCCCTTCTTCCTTTTCAGGAAGGTTCCACTAGAAGATTTGATGGATACAGCTTCTGTAAACACCCGATCACTAGAGCCTCGCTCACAGTGAACTCCTAGCAACCACAACAACAACGCAGATTTGACTGCTGAATACAAACAACGTAATTTTTCGAACTGCTTCACACAGCGAGTTCATTCAAACTCTGAAACTGATTTTACAATGAACACGACACTAACAGAGTTCTGTGATCTTCTGGTTTCTTTTACAATGAAACTTGTTTACAAATGTAAATCAGAAGTGAAACTCGAAGATTATATTTGATAAGAACTGAACGAAAAATGTTCTTCGAGTTTTAGAAAGCTGGGATATTGAAATTGATATAGAGCTTCGTAAAATTCACCGAGAGTCACCAGAACAACCAGAGCTTTCTCGTTTGAATTTCTTCAGCTATTTATACTTCTCCATCCTCAACTGTCATTTAATGAGCCAGTAGACACAAACCTCATTTTAATATCTTCACCATATCAGGCATTAAATTCTCCATTAATGCTGGCAGAGGTTTGTCTGCTGTTGTCAGCTTTGTTGACTTTTATACCCAAAGTAGGTAAACATCGTATACACCAATTCTGCATCCTGCAAAATATACTCCAAATAGCTCTGAACTTGAGTGTCTTTCATCCACTTTGTCTAATAGGCTTTATAAGATAAAATCTCGATCGTTGATTCATCTGGATTAAATAGCCATTAAGATCTGAAGCTGTGATTTGAAATCTGTTCAGCTCTAAGATGAAATCTGCTCTAAGTTGTTTCGCATATAGAAGCTTCAGGATCTTTCTCTCCATTAGAATATATCCCCTTTCTCATTCTGTATCTCCGTCTGATCTCAAATTATTCTACGAATATCATGTAGAGATCTGAACCGAATCTTCCCCCTTTTACTTTTCTTTCTAACTGCATCTTACTCAAATCTGAAATCTCTTACTATCCTGTACAATAGAAACTTCTGATCTGAAATATGATAACCTCTGAAAGACTCTGAGTACTGTTCAAATCTGAGTCTCTGTACTGAATAGTTATGATAACCTCTTATCTGTTAACGAAGCTTCTGTACTAATACTCTCTGATCTGTTTATCAACCTTCTGTACTGAATTTGATGAATACCCTCGGATCTGACTTATCTGATCTGATAACTGTCTTCCCTATTATATACTCTTTTTCCATTTTCTCTGATCTGAATATACTATCTTCAGTTTATACAATCAGATCTGTTGAACTCTCTTCCCGATTAAACACTATTACCGATCCAGATTTGAGTCTTAAGTTCAGTTCTTTATCTTGTTTTCGTTATCACCAAAACTTATAAATTTTATCTTAACAATTTCTCCCTTTTGGTGATGACAAAACTTAGCAGCCTTATGACTTAATTAGAGACAAAAATAAATTGCTCTAAGTCTGCTATATATAAATATGTTCAAAACTGGCTATTTTGTACAAGAACTGAACAACAGAAAATCTGCTCATCCGAACCAATGACTGAAACCAGAATCTCTTCCTTTGTAAAAATTACTTCCTCTTTTCCTCGGTGGTTCATGTTGGGGAACCTTGGCGGATCCGGATCCCGTCTCCCGGTGGCGCAGCGGAAGTTTAAAATTTGGCATCAGGAAACGTTCAATACAATAAAATCATGCTATAAACCATTCATAGGATGATTAGTAGATTACCTTTCTGGCGACATGCGCCTGTCTCCAATCGGAATTATAAGAAGACCGTGTCAGAGTAGATGCCCAACTAGCCAACTTGTGGCGTGTGGGTTTATAGACTCTTGTATATGACAATATTTATATATGATATTCGCATTTGTTTATGGCATTCTTTACTTTCATTGTGTTGTATGATGATTAACAATTGCGTTGAGTAAAGACCTAGAATGCACTATGGTGTATGTTAGATGTGATAGTGGGTATGACGGATATCATGAAACACATCTAATAGT
>KV001352.1:44857-55289 GCA_001598015.1 Dorcoceras hygrometricum | reverse complement strand
ATCTGCATGCTCAGAACATCACAATGTTCCCTACCAATGAAACATGGTACTTCACATCGCAGATGCTAGTCTCAAGCTCGGGCGGCCTTATCCTCATTTTGACGGCCCAATCGACTAGGAACTAATTCAGAATGCACAGTGACTATTAGATGTGTTTCATGATAGCCGTCATACCCACTATCACATCTAACATACACTATGGTGCATTCTAGGTCTTTATCCAACACAATTTTTAACATTATATAAACATAATGAAGATAAAGAATGCCATAAACAAATGCGAATATCATATATAAAGACTGTCATATACAAGAGTCTATAAACCCACACGCCACAGGTTGGCTAGTTGGTCATCTACTCTAACAGTTCACTCCTACTTCCACCACCACTTCCACTAACAGATTTGCCTCTATCTTCAGGAGGCTGCCGACCCCGACTGCTGCTATCTTCCCCATTTTTGTCATCACGGCCCCTATTAATGTAGGCTATGATTTCAGACAATTGAGCACTAAGAGTAGCGAAGCTCGTCTCTATTTACTGTTAGAAGTCATTCAGATCTCGCGTCAGTTCAGCCTTTTGAGTCTTTACTTCTTGCTGGACATCATGAATCAGATTTCTAAAAATGCGTCCTTGATGAGTAGAATCGTTTGCAATCGCCATCTCAAGGTTTTTAATCCTCTAAGAAAGAACAGCCTTGAGATCGTCAACATCATTCCTTGTCTGCACGTGCTCTAATCGAATCTGATCAATAGAAGCTCGGAGCTGTGCGAATGATTCTGTATAATCAGTGGTAGGAACAACAGCAGCTGGGATAGAAAGCTGAGCAATATCTTCTGTAAGATCTGTGGAAGGAATGACAACAGGTGGTACTTCGATTTGAGGAATAACAATAGTTGTCTCTTCAATCCGTGGAGTATCATCGGTAGGTGGAGTCTGAGGAATATCATTAGTAAAATCAATAAGAGGACCACTTGAAGAACTATAACTGGAAGAGATCGATCGTTCAGATATTGGAGAAATAACATGAACAGAACTAGAACCGGATGAGAGTCTATGTATCTCGGGATGAAATCAACAAAAACCATTGGCATCTAAACCGTGTTGAAATACGTTTAGAAATTCCGTTGAAATTTCTTCGATATCTACAACTGGGCCTGTAGCAACAACATCTCTACACAAATTATATGTACCTACTGGCTGCAGATGTCCAAAAAGACTGAACTGTACAACATCTACACAGATTTCAGCCCAGCGCCTTCGAATAATCCCAGAATAAGGCGGTCATGAATCCAGATCTTGAACAGGCTCAACAAAAATACAGATTGGGGCAAACGCATCCACAAATGGTCTTTTGGCAACTGCTTCCTCTTTCGAGAAATAGATAACTTTCACCCGCATCTCCACCAGGGATCTGTACCCTCTACGACTGTCCAAGAGTCAACTAAAGTCAGCGGCCTCACCCAACTAGTAGATTTGACACCCGGATAGAATTGGGAATGAATCCCACCACTATGATCACCTTCTCCATAAAGATTTGAGGTCGAAGGCCGTGTCCACTCCAGATTGTGCTGTCTCATTTGCTTCAGTAGATATTCCAGTGATATGCGATGAGAATCTGAGAGCATATCCAAGACTTGAATATCAATTGCTATAGTGGGCATGCCAGATTCAAAATTGTTGTGCCTTGCTCCCAAAAATTTTCGGAGTAACATCTCCCTTTACTTTGCAGTTATATACCCTCGCCTCTGAACTGCTGTCTGTAATGAATCTATCTCAGCCCACTGTAATACATGCTCTTCCTTATTGGCAATATCTGAAACCGATTTCAAAACTGACAAGTTCCAAAGACTGAAATAAGAAAAGAATGAAGAAATCTCCTCTATAACTGCTTCCCTTAGTTGTACAAGAAAATCAATATCTGCACAAATCAACGAAAACATCTCCTTCGCTAGATTTCCTAAGTTCCTTCACAAGAGGCTCCTTCCCCTTGTCATCAGCGGCAATCTATGGAAGGCCGGCCTTGTACCAGTTTACTTCCCTAAAAGCAATCCCTCGACCAAATCTGATATTTGTTGGCTCCTCAGCCATTACAGATGGCAACATCAGATCTTTCGGAATCTGCCTCAAAATATCATCTATGGACATGGACTCTTCATCATACAAAGATGTCTTGGTAAGTTCTAGAACCTTGCTCAATGGCTCTGTGTCTTCAAAGTCAGTCACTTTCTCATTTGTCTTCCTCTTATCAGTCGCTTCCTTCTCTGTATCCTTCTCTTTATCCTTCTCCGTCTCAACCAGAGGTCCTTCTTCATTGGATAACACCTTGAAACTTGTGACAGCATCATAATTAGTGATAGCTGAAACATCTATCCTGCTCTCCGTCTCAACAGGTTCCATTTCAGTAGTCCTCATCACCACTGGTTCCTCCAAATATGTTTCCACCTCAGCTATCTCAGCTGTCTCCGCAATAACTTTTGCAACAATGTCCTCAACTGCTTCTTCCACAGTTGGTTCTTTGCGGCTGTTTCCTCTGTTACCTTCTCATCCGATTTTTCTTCATCAGATATCCTCTACAAAATCAATTTTCTTTTAGGCGCACCGCGTCTTCGAGCGCTGGGGCTCTCAGCCGAGATAACAGAGATTGGTTCAACATCTTGAGCCACTGGTACAACAGCTAAATTCTTCTCTGTAGGAGCAGCTCTCCTTACAGTTGTCCTTTTCTTATTCGCAGCAGGCTCAACAACGGCAGGAGCTGGTCTCCTCTTAGTTGCAGCATTCTTAACACCTTTCTCCACTAGCTCAGCCACCTCCTCTTCAGCAATGATATTTTTGTTCTTCGCAACATACGTGCCAACAGTCTTGGCCGTAAGGATCTTCAGAGGAGGGAAGGCCTTTGATTCGCCCAAATCCAAGTCTGGGGCTCCCTTCAGAAGAATACAGATTTGCACAGTAAACCCTCGGGCTTGCTTCGAAGATGGAGCCACCATATCTTTCAAAATGTTGAATAAAATCCGACTCCAATTGATCTTAATTCCTCCATGGATAGCTGCCATTAACAAAAACCTTTCATGGGTCACCATATCGAAAGAACCGGCTTTGATTGTCACTGTCTTTGCCAAAATGTCGTTCAACAATCTGAATTATTTTCATCTCCTTTTTCTTGCAAGAGGTCTTAATTTCTTCACCGTTTTCAGAAAATGCACTCCCTGCATCAAAAACTAGATCTTTCGGTACCTCATTCATATCTGTCAACTCCACAGTAAACCCTCGGGCTTGCTTCGAAGATGGAGCCACCATATCTTTCAAAATGTTGAATAAAATCCGACTCCAATTGATCTTAATTCCTCCATGGATAGCTGCCATTAACAAAAACCTTTCATGGGTCACCATATCGAAAGAACCGGCTTTGATTGTCACTGTCTTTGCCAAAATGTCGTTCAACAATCTGAATTCTTTTCATCTCCTTTTTCTTGCAAGAGGTCTTAATTTCTTCACCGTTTGCAGAAAATGCACTCCCTGCATCAAAAACTAGATCTTTCGGTACCTCATTCATATCTGTCAACTCCTCGGTAGGCAACTCGAAAATCCCAGAGAAATGCTCCTCAGAAATTTCGATATACTTTCCATGTACGGAAGTGATCACTATGTTGTCCTTCACTGAGGCGTTCTGATAGAAACTCACCAAGTCTGCTTCATAGATAGTAGAAGAGAAACCCAAAAACCCGCAGAGTCCAGATGACTCTAGGGCTTTGAACATCTTAACCATGCCTTCGTCTTCCATACTGAGAACTGAGTCGAAATAGACCTGAATAGCATTCTGAATAAGTGAGGCTGCCATTGGAGTAGGTTGATCGAACGAGAAAATGCGCCGAAAAAAGATAGATTATCTGCAAAGAAAACTCTGAAAGCAAGAGAATATTTTTCGCAAGGTATATGAAACGATAAATGAGAGAGAATGTGGATGTGACAGTTCGCATGATGGAAACCACGTGTCAATCATCCAATGGCGCGATCAGATTTTGAAATAACTTTGAAATTTTAACCACAAGGGTGAAAAGTAAAAAAAAAGCGCCATTTAAAAACACGTCACAGCCGTTGGATCGTTTTAATGTTCCAGCTGAGGTACTATCAGATCTGATCACATATAAGCCTCAACTGTATATACGAAAAATCTGAATAGATTCAGATCTCACGCATTCAGCTGACTCAGCACTTATTAACTCAGATCTGTTATTCCCCTAAAGCTGAGGTTCTCCCAACGCAAATGTTTACCAAATTTGAGGATCTTCGTCGTTCCCCCTGAACAGAAGACTCAAATCTGAAGTAAAAAAAATGCTATTCAACCTGAAAAAGTTTAACACAATCATAAATTAAGGCAATTTTAAGAGACCAAGAATGTTTCAAAAATATGAAAACCTAGCGTCTGATAGAGGCTTTGTGAAGATATCTGCAACTTGCTGATCTGTCGGACGTCCTTCTTGAGCACGTGATCTCTTATGAAGTGATGCCGAATATCTATGTGCTTTTTTCTTGAATGCAGCACAAGATTCTGAGTAATTTCGATGGCACTAGTATTGTCACAGAAAATAAGAGCTTCAGAAGCATCAATGCCATAGTCTCGAAGCTTATGTTGAATCCATAAGATCTGAGCACAGCATTTCAGCCTCTAAATACTCTGCTTCAGCTGTTGATGTGGCAATCGACGTCTACTTCTTACTAAACCAGGAAATCAGTCGATCTCCCAAGAATTGACATGTACCACTTGTGCTTCGCCTATCAATTCTGCATCCTGTGTAATCTGCATCACTATAACCGATTAGTTGAAAACTGGAGTCTTTGGGATACCAAAGACCCACATTGGACGTTCCTTTCAAATATTTTAAAATCCATTTCATTGCAATTTAATGCGATTGTTTGGGCTCAGTTCCAGATTCGTCTTTTCCCAATTTGATTGAAGCACTCATCGGGGTTGCTGCTGCTGAACAATTCTCCATTCCAAACTTTTTCAGCAGTTCTTTCGTGTACTTAGCTTGATTGATGAATATCCCATTCTCAAGCTGTCTGACTTGTAAACCCTAAAAGAACGTCAGCTCTCCCATCATGCTCATCTAGAATTTGTCCTGCATCAACTTGGAAAACTTTTGGCAGAATTTGGGGTTAGTTGACCCAAAGATAATATCATCAACATATATTTTTACTAACAGAACATGATCATTCTTGAAAAATTTAAATAGAGTCTTATCAACGGTGCCTATCACAAAATCATGCTCGATAAGAAATTTTGATAGTGTGTCATACCAAACTATGGGTGCTTTCTTCAACCCATATAGAGCTTTCTCCAGTTATAAACGTGATTTGGATATGTATGATTCACAAAGACAGGAGGTTGTGCAACATACACTTCCTCAGTTAAGATGCCATTAAGAAAGACACTCTTTACATCCATTTGAAAGACTTTGAAGTCTTTGTATGCAGCATATGCAAGAAACATGCGGATGACTTCTAATCTGGCTACTGGAGCGAAGGTTTCATCAAAATCTCCTGCTCAGGTGGATGATTTCTATTCCACCGAAGATCAGATCCGATTGGATTTGCTCCTTGTTCTGCTTGGATGTTTGGTTGAATAGATTCATCCGATGTCGATTGATGTGAACGTGGTTCCAGATTTGAATCAAATACCAATTGATGATTTTCATTGATAGCTTGTGTATCTGAATCTGGTCTTGATACCAATTGATGTGAACTATGTTTCCAGATGTGAACTATGTTCCAGATTTGAATCAGATTGATAAGATCTGTTGATAGCATGTGTATTCGAAGCTGGTCTTGATACCAATTGATGGATTGAGAATCTGCTTGCGCATCTTCTTGTGCATTCATTGTTCCATCACCTGCAGCTGGCACACTAGTTGAGATCTGTTCCTGCACTTGGTCAACATTAGTAAAATCAATGACTTACTATGTTACCTGTCAGATCTGCTTGCTAGTAGGGATGTCATCGTGTGGAACGTCCAGTTCTGGTTGGTTATCAGCTGAATGTCGAATCTATGGCTCGTCATCACTTGATTCATCTAAGCTGGTTGATTCCAGACGTGTGCACAAATCATTTAGGCTCGTAGTTGAGTTGGAAAAACTACTGTTTTCATCGAATACTACATGAGCTGATTCTTCAACCGTCAAGCTCCGATTGTTAAGCTCTCTGCATGCTTTGCTCATTGCTGAGTATCCAAGAAACAAACCTGCATCAGATTTAGTGTCGAAGGCAGTTAGATGTTTTTTGCCATTATTATGAATGAAACATCTGCATCCAAACACCTTGAAATAAGATATGTCAGGTTTCTTGCCACTCCAGATCTCATATGGGGTTACACCATGAATCTTGTTAATCATAGATCTGTTTTGAGTGTAGTAAGATGTGTTAACTGCTTCAGCCCAGAATTTTTGAGAAATTCCGGAATCAGCAATCATAGTTCAAGCAGCTTCTTTTAAAGTACGATTTCTCCTCTCAGCCATCCCGTTCTGCTAAGGAGTTCTAGCTGCTGAAAGCTCATGCTTAATTCCATTGTCTTCCAGATAAGAGGATAATTTTTTATTTAAAAACTCAGTACCTCAATCACTCATTATCCTGTTGACAGTACAAGATTTGTCATTTTGTAAACGTTTTAAAAGCTTTATCAACTGGTCAGCGATCTGATCTTTTGGATGTTTTTTGCCATTATTATGAATGAAACATCTGCATCCAAACACCTTGAAATAAGATATGTCAGGTTTCTTGCCACTCCAGATCTCATATGGGGTTACACCATGAATCTTGTTAATCATAGATCTGTTTTGAGTGTAGTAAGCTGTGTTAACTGCTTCAGCCCAGAATTTTTGAGAAATTCCGAAATCAGCAATCATAGTTCGAGCAGCTTCTTTTAAAGTACGATTTCTCCTCTCAGCCATCCCGTTCTGCTAAGGAGTTCTAGCTGCTGAAAGCTCATGCTTAATTCCATTGTCTTCCAGATAAGAGGATAATTTTTTATTTAAAAACTCAGTACCTCAATCACTCATTATCCTGTTGACAGTACAAGATTTGTCATTTTGTAAACGTTTTAAAAGCTTTATAAACTGGTCAGCGGTCTGATCTTTTGATTTTAAAAACAACACCATGTAAATTTTGTAAAATCGTCAACAACAACAAGGGTGTATTTTGTTCCCCCTAAGCTGGTTACGGGTATAGGACCCAAAAGATCCATATGTAAAAGCTCTAAGCTTCGGACAGAATGAATACCGCCTTTATTTTTAAAAGTAGAACGAATGTGCCCAGTTGACACGCAGAACAAATATTTTCTTTGGAAAAATTTATTTTGGGCATACCAGAAACAAATTCAAGCTTACTCAATTTGGCAATTGTTTTGAAATTCATATGGTTCATTCTCTGGTGCCACAGCCAGCTCTTGGAAGAGTCAGCTTCTAGGAAAATCTGTTCAGATCCCAGATGCTCTGACCAGTTGACAATGTAGGTATTCCCATATCTGTTTCCTACTAACACTATTATCCCATCTGGATTCTGAACTGTGCATGTTCCTGCAATCATTAAACTAAACTTTTGGTACCAATTTTACTTGGGTCCAGATCGGATTACCCCTTTCGGGACCCATACCTGAATTAACTTTACATTTTTCCCGGTATGGATATCCACAAGGGTTCGTGCAGAAATCTTATGTGATCTGTTGAGCTTTGGTTTTGTACTTTGACCATTCAGATCACGTTTGGGCTGAACCTTTACCCATACAGATCCTTCGTTGACCCACGCCTTTGCTGGTTCAGAACAGACAACTTAGGTCCAGCTTTTGCTTTATCCTTCTCAAGTCTGTTCGTTAGCCAACTGGTCTTGCTGTTCTCAGGCTTAATATTTCCAATACCAGTTTTGCCTTTATGGTTCAGCTGTCCCGTGGTCTGGTCATCATACTTGATCGACTCATATGCATCGTGTATCACACTGGCTTTGAAAAAATTTATTTTCTTGAACTTGTCACCAGTCAGATCTGACTGAGTACACGTTCCCTCAGAGTTGCTTTCACCAAAGCTGAAACCTAAGCCAGTAATGGCTTCTGGGTCTCATGCAGCTTTCTTAAGAAAACTGAAGACTTAGTCCAGGAGCTCATCACTTGACTTAATCTCTCATTTTCAGATGAGATCTCACAGGACTTTGTTCTCAAAATATCATTCTCGATTTTCAGCTTACTCAACTCAGTTTATAAACTGTCAGTTTCCCCAAGCTGAGCAGTGCTTGGTTCCACTGAACATTTTTCAAACATCGTTTTCAGCTTTGATCTCCTCGAATGTCTGAGATAGCTTTCTGTTCTCTTGACCATTTCATTAAGTACATTGATGAGGTCACTCTCGCTGTAAATTCACTATTAGAGAAGTCAAATACCTCATCATCAGTTGTCTGGTTGGCCATCAAGCAGTGAACTTCTTCTTCTCTCTCACTTTCGCTAGATGAGCTGCTTGATGTTGAATCAGAATCTGAGTCCGCCCAGTTGCTATTGCACTCCTCTGCAACAAGAACCTTCCGGTCATTCTTCTTGTGGGGCCTCTTCTCAGATCTGATTCTCTTTCTTTCTGTGGATCTTTCTTTGGATCGCTCTGTGGACCTCTTGTCATCTTTCTTGGGCCTGTTGCAATCTGCTGCGAATTCCCTGGTTTGCCACATTTATAACAATTTAAATCACTAGGAATATTGTCAGATTTATGAGCATTGTTATAATTGAAAGAAGGGTTTTGAGTTCTCATGAATTTCCCAAACTTCTTTACGAAGAGGGCCATTGCGTCATTGATGTTCGACTGACTTGCTTGTGCTTGGAGAGCTTTGTTCTGAAGTAGTAGCAGCAAGAGCCTTGGTGGGTTGTGATGTTGATGGCGCCTCAGATCTGGTTTTCAGCTCAAACTCATAGGCTTTCAGATTTGCGAATAGATCGTGGAGTTCCAGCTTGTTCAGATCATTGGAATCTCTCATGGCCATCGTCTTTACATCCCACTTCCTTGGTAGTGCTCTCATCACCTTGAGGGCCAGTTCTCTGTTGGAGTATTCTTTTCCAAGACTGGTTAGCTCAATCACAACATAGCTGAATCTCTCATCGAATTCTGCCATGGTCTCTCCTTCTCTCATCTTTAGGGACTCATATTTCTGCTGGGCAACAGTCAGCTTGTTCTCTTTGGTCTCATCGTTTCCTTCACAGATTTGTGTGAGCTTCTACTAGATCTCCTTAGCCGTAACTCATGTCTTTATTTTGCTGAACATATTCTTGTCCAATGTCTTATATAAAATATCCTTTGCTACATTATCCAGATTCGCCTTCTTCTTATCCTCTGGTGTATACTCCATTATAGTCTTCTCTATCCACTGTGGAGCACCAGCAGTAATCGCCATCGCCGTATTAGCCTTCATAATCTTCATGGGTCCATCTGTTATGACAAACCACATGTCATCGTGCTGTGCAGCAAGATTGGCTCTTCAAATCATCATACTCATCCTTAGAAAACATAGGAATTTTATTGTGAGAAGTAGACATTTTTAAATATGTAAGCGCAAAGATCAGACTGTTCAATAACTGAGAGTCTCAGGCTCTGATACAAATTGATATGATCAATGGAATCGAAAATAGAGTTAAAATGAGCCTAGGAGTTCAGAAGAGGGGGTTGAATGAACTCCTTTGAATTTTTAATTTTCGAAACCTTTAAAACTGATTTTACAAGCCTTTGCTCAACTCAGATCTGAGTGACCAGATCTAAGCCTCTCAGTCCAAATCTGTTTTCTCGATTAACAAATAATGTGCGGAAAGAAACCGATTAAACAGTGAACAGTTAGATAAATAAAGATGCAGATAAATAAAAGATAGGGTCAAGAGTTTGTTTCTGGAAGTTCTGATCTGAAATCCTACGTCTCCCCTAGAAGATTTGATGGATATAGCTTCTGTAAACACCCGATCACTACAGCCTCGCTCACAGTGAACTCCTAGAGTTCTGTGGTTCTTCTGGTTTCTTTTACAATGAAACTTGTTTACAAATGTAAACCAGAAGTGAAACTCGAAGATTATATCTGATAAGAACTGAACAAAAAATGTTCTTCGAGATTTATAAAGTTGGGATATTGAAATTGATAGAGAGCTTCGTAAAATTTTCCGAGAGTCACCAGAACAACCATAGCTTTCTCGCTTGAATTTCTTCAGCTATTTTATACTTCTCCATCCTCAACGTGTTGAAACTTCCGCTGCGCCCCCGGGAACTGGATCCGGATCCGCCACTGCGCCAACAGTGGTATCAGAGCCAAGGCTCGGATCTATCAATACATAATTTGTGCCTTATTACATCAAATCACAAATTTTTCGAAAATAAAAAAAAAAAAGGCACGGCGGCACTGTAGCTGCGCGCAGCTACAGTGCCG
>KV001352.1:0-39508 GCA_001598015.1 Dorcoceras hygrometricum | reverse complement strand
TACCAGGCCAACCCCGGCCAAATGCATTGGAAGGCTGTGAAAGATATTCTTATGTACTTACGAAGGACTAAGAATATGTTCATGGTCTATGGGGGTGGTGAACTGAAATTGGAAGGCTACACTGATTCTAGCTTCCAATGTGACGTGGATGATTCGAAGTCAACCTCTGGATTTGTATTCATGCTCAATGGTGGTGCTGTCTCTTGAAAGAGTTTCAAGCAAGACACCATCGCGGATTCAACCAATGAGGCTGAGTACATCGCAGCATCAGCTGCTGCTAAGGAGGCGGTTTGGATAAGGAATTTCGTCCAAGAGTTGGGCGTAATTCCTGATGGAGTTGGTCAAATCCCGGTGTACTGCGACAACACGGGTGCCGTGGCGCAAGCAAAGGAGCCTAGGTCTCACCAAAGATCCAAACATATACTGAGAAATACCACATAATCCGGGATATTATGGCTAGAGGTGACATAGCAGCCGAGAGAGTCACCTCTACAGACAACATTGCTGATCCACTTACGAAACCCTTGCCAGGACCGTTGTTTGAAAAACATCACGAAACAATGGGACTGCGTCTCATGAGTAGTTGGCTTTAGGGCAAGTGGGACATTGTTAGAGTAGATGCCCAACTAGCCAACTTGTGGCGTGTGGGTTTTATTGACTCTTTGTATAACGATCTAGCGGATCCGGATCCCGTTCCCGGGGGCGCAGCGGAAGTTTCAAAAATTGCCCCGGAAACGTTCAATACATAACAAATAATGCACTAAAATATACATAGGATGTTTTAATGAAGGTTACCTTGCTGGCGTCTAGGCGCCTGGCTCCGACCAGATTCACAGGGAAACTGGCACTTCAAGGTTGGCGGCGGTAGATCTCCTAATCCGGTCCACTACTGGAAACAGGACTCCTTCGTCAGTCTGCACTAGAAGAGCTGACGAATTTGACATGAACGGAATCTCCACGACAAGGTGATCGGAACAAGTCCGATCAAGGCAAGCGGCGACGGCACGGCTGCAAGGCGGCGGCGGCCGAGAGAGGCGTGGAGGAGAGGGGTGGGAGGCGCTTAGAGGCTAGGGTCCAAAACTGAGTATTATGATGCGAAAACAATTTTTCAGACCACCTAGTCCAAAATTGCAGTTTAGCCCCTCAACTATGGGAAATCGCAATTTGACCCCTGTTGACTTTTAGGAAGTCGCACTCCCTAAATTCCTCCTCCTATGCTCAACACATTGAGCTCAATTTCCGTGCGGGAATCGTGAATATAGTAATTGTGTGACCCTCAATGGTTCAGGGATACAGCTAGCTGTGGGCTCACAACCATTGCGACTCCGAAATCATAATTTCGGACTTATCCATCGGATCATGGTAAAGCGCCTAGCAACATCGCCCCATGATCTCCTTGGTATCACTGATAGTGCCTGAAAGAACCAGTCAGTCATGGTTAGCGTACAATACGGTCCTTTCAACACATATATCCCGATCAGATCAACGACCATTGGTAAATCGAGAGTCGCTAGAGATCCAATAACCATGCATACATCTCGGAGATCAAATAGTGACATCGCGTGTGTTACTAGGTAAACCCATTTACCTAAAACACATCTAATACTCTGACCAGAGATTTATCACACTATTACCTCCTCAGATAGCATAGGATATCCACGCATAAAAGCGAGCGGTGAATCCTCGACAACGAAGCATCGACTCCTACACGCATCGAGACCTCACCCAATCCCGCCACCTAATGACCCCAACTGAGTCGATAAACGGGTCAAAGTGAGGCACCTATCACGTAGAGTCTTAATGACGTTTTGAGTAGTGAGGACTAATCAGTACAACCAAGACCTCGGACTTATCCACTCGACAAATGGTAACCACTTGGAAAGTCCGAACGAGGGTAGTTCGATAGATCACCAGGTCACTATCCATCTGCATGCTCAGAACATCACAATGTTCCCTACCAACGAAACATAGTACTTCACATCGCAGATGCTAGTCTCAAGCTCGGGCGGCCTTATCCTCATTTTGACGGCCCAATCGACTAGGAACGAGTTTAGAATGCACAGTGACTATTAGATGTGTTTCATGATAGCCATCATATCCACTATCACATCTAACATACACTATGGTGCATTCTAGGTCTTTATCCAACATAATTGCTAACATTATAACATAATGAAAATAAAGAATGCCATAAAAGAAATGCGAATTTCATAAATAAAGATCGTTATACAAAGAGTCAATAAAACCCACACGCCACAAGTTGGCTAGTTGGGCATCTACTCTAACAAAACGGTCATTTAATGAATCGTAGACACAAACCTCATTAGAATATCTTCACCGTATCAGGCATTAAATTCTCCATTAATGCTGGTAGAGGTTTGTCTGATGTTGTCAGAGCTTTGTCGACTTTTATACCCAAAGTAGTTAAACGTCGTATACACCAATTCTGCGTCCTGCAAAACATACTCCAAATAGCTATGAACTTGAGTCTCTATCATCCACTTTGTCTAACAGGCTTTATAAGATAAAATCTCGATCATTGATTCATCTGGATTAAATAGCCATTAAGATATGAAGCTGTAATCTGAAATCTGTTCAGCTCTGAGCTGAAATCTGCTCTAAGCTGTTTCTCATATAGAAGCTTCAGGATCTTTCTCTCCATTCGAATATATCCCCTTTCTCATTCTGTATCTCCGTCTGATATCAAGTTATTCTACGAATATCATGTAGAGATCTAAACCGAATCTTCCCCCTTTTACTTTTCTTTTTAATTGCATCTTACTCAAATCTGAAATCTCTTACTGTCCTGTACCATAGAAACTTCTGATCTGAAATCTGATAACCTCTGAAAGACTCTGAGTAGATTCTGTTCAAATCTGAGTCTCTGTACTAAATAGTTCTGATAACCTCTGATCTGTTAACGAAGCTTCTGTACTAATACTCTCTGATCTGTTTATCAACCTTCTGTATTGAATCTGATGAATACCCTCGGATATGACTTACTGATCTGATAAACTGTCTTCCCTATTATATACTATTTTCCCATTTTCTCGAATCTGAATATACTATCTTCAGTTTATACAATCAGATATGTTGAACTCTCTTCCTGATTAAACACGATTATCGGACCAGATCTGAGTCGTAAGTTCAGTTCTTTATCTTGTTTTTGTTATCACCAAACCTTATAAATTTTATCTTAACAACCCGACTGACCCGACCCGGTCCAGTTGGACCGACCCAAACGGCCCGGCCAACCCTCACAATAACCCTAGTGCCGCATGCACACACCCGAAGCCTTCAAGCCTCTCGACCGCACTGCTCCGGCAGCCCATGGCCAGAGCCCTGTCGGTAGGACCACCCCCAGTTCCGGCCGGTTCCATTAAGCTGAGCCATGGCTCGAACCATGTCCTTCATGGTTCTACCGAAGCCCTTAAGGATGGCAGTCGTGCCGCACGCATCATGCAGCCATCATGCCACGGTCCTGGCTCGACCAGCCGGCCGAGCCCCCTTCCATCTAGCCTTGGTCCACCACTGAACCACTATGACATGAACCCAAGCCCCATGGACCGTCCATGACCGAAGCATCACAAGAAATGAATCAAGTACGTGTTAATAATCGTGATACATGCATGGATCTCAAAAGACAATCGTAGATTTAATCATAACACATACAACCATGCAACATCAGTTTAAAAACAGTATAATATGATTTAAATATGGTGAGGAAAAGGAAGAATAGAGCGTGCTTTTTTGGAGAATTACGTAGACTACGCGTTACCGGGATGGGGACTCGAGATGGGACGATCAAACCTTGAGACCACCACGAAAATTGATGAAGATCGGCCAAGGGGGAGGGTGACGGCGTGAGGAAGGAGGAGGGATCTAGGGTTTTCGAAAATTATGTTTAGGAGAATGAGATGTGTTCCAAAAGACCCCTCCAAGGATAATAAATTAGGAAATTAAGAGAGTTTTTTCCTTCCTTAGCCTCCCTAATTAAAAATGTTAATGAAACTCAAAACTTAAACTTTAAACTCCTAATTTTTGTAATATAAAATCCTCGCATTTTTAAATGTAGCAAAGTTCATCAAAATAGCCTGTACAGGAGAAAAACGGGTTCCCCTTGACCAATAAACATAATAATCTTACTTTCATTAAAAACTGCTTAAAATAATTAATTTTAGCTCTTAAAAATATGAGGGCTTAAAAATTTCAAATAAACTTACACCTCGGTCGTCCCCAGTCTCGTCCACACATCTGGAACTCAAACAGGCTAATAAAATGACATGAACATCATAAAGCATAAAATCATCACTTAATCACATAAATGACACATAATTTTCCTAAAAACAATTTTCCCCCTAGTCATGCACTCATTCTCACGTAATCAGGATTTCTGGGCATTACAACTCTCCCCCTTAAAGAAATTTCGTCCCCAAAATTAAGTTACATACCAAAAAGCTCTGGGTAGCGCGTCTGCATATCGGCCTCGGTCTCCCAGGTAGCCTCATCCTCTGAGTGATTCTGCCACCGGACCTTGACCATTGGAATTTTTCGCGCCCTAAGCCTGCGTTCCTCTCGTGACAAGATCTATATTGGTCGCTCCTCAAAATATAGATCTGGTGCTAACTGAAGCAGCTCAAAATCTAACACATGCGACGGATTCGGGACATACTTCTTGTTGGATCGATTTAAGCGAGACCCTCTGTTAATGTGAAATGACTAGTTATTCGATCAATAACCAGTGCTAGAGGGTGTAACCAGATCGAATGACAAGACGCAGGATTCAGCCAGAAGTTGAAGCCGGGTTCACAAAGATCAAGCTGGTTTCAGCTGAAAGTTGAAACCATCCCGATATAAGGCGAACGCTAAACATGCCAGTTCCAGCTGGAAGACTAGAACCAGCTCGAAACTTCGGCCGAACGATCTGGTTAACTTAACTTGAGCTGCAATAGTTCAGCGTTCTTGTATACTTTGTGCACGGAGATACAGATAGAGTAATGTAAATAAAACATGCGGAAATAACTCAAACTGCACTCTATCGTTCGAAGCCCACTTAAACAGTTTTATGCGTAGTTGTAAATATGCAATGCATATATATGAATGTAGTAAAGAAGTAAATAAATACGCTGAGATTTGTTTCTGGATGTCCGGAGCTCAAACTCCTACATCTCCCCTTCTTCCCAACCATGCAACATCAGTTTAAAAACAGTATAATATGATTTAAATATGGTGAGGAAAAGGAAGAATAGAGCGTGCTTTTTTGGAGAATTACGTAGACTACGCGTTACCGGGATGGGGACTCGAGATGGGACGATCAAACCTTGAGACCACCACGAAAACTGATGAAGATCGGCCAAGGGGGAGGGTGACGGCGTGAGGAAGGAGGAGGGATCTAGGGTTTTCGAAAATTATGTTTAGGAGAATGAGATGTGTTCCAAAAGACCCCTCCAAGGATAATAAATTAGGAAATTAAGAGAGTTTTTTCCTTCCTTAGCCTCCCTAATTAAAAATGTTAATGAAACTCAAAACTTAAACTTTAAACTCCTAATTTTTGTAATATAAAATCCTCGCATTTTTAAATGTAGCAAATTTCATCAAAATAGCCTGTACAGGAGAAAAACGGGTTCCCCTTGACCAATAAACATAATAATCTTACTTTCATTAAAAACTGCTTAAAATAATTAATTTTAGCTCTTAAAAATATGAGGGCTTAAAAATTTCAAATAAACTTACACCTCGGTCGTCCCCAGTCTCGTCCACACATCTGGAACTCAAACAGGCTAATAAAATGACATGAACATCATAAAGCATAAAATCATCACTTAATCACATAAATGACACATAATTTTCCTAAAAACAATTTTCCCCCTAGTCATGCACTCATTCTCACGTAATCAGGATTTCTGGGCATTACAACTCTCCCCCTTAAAGAAATTTCGTCCCCAAAATTAAGTTACATACCAAAAAGCTCTGGGTAGCGCGTCTGCATATCGGCCTCGGTCTCCCAGGTAGCCTCATCATCTGAGTGATTCTGCCACCAGACCTTGACCATCGGAATTTTTCGCGCCCTAAGCCTGCGTTCCTCTCGTGACAAGATCTATATTGGTCGCTCCTCAAAATATAGATCTGGTGCTAACTGAAGCAGCTCAAAATCTAACACATGCGACGGATTCGGGACATACTTCTTGTTGGATTGATTTAAGCGAGACCCTCTGTTAATGTGAAATGACTAGTTATTCGATCAATAACCAGTGCTAGAGGGTGTAACCAGATCGAATGACAAGACGCAGGATTCAGCCAGAAGTTGAAGCCGGGTTCACAAAGATCAAGCTGGTTTCAGCTGAAAGTTGAAACCAGCCCGATATAAGGCGAACGCTAAACATGCCAGTTCCAGCTGGAAGACTAGAACCAGCTCGAAACTTCGGCCGAACGATCTGGTTAACTTAACTTGAGCTGCAATAGTTCAGCGTTCTTGTATACTTTGTGCACGGAGATACAAATTGAGTAATGTAAATAAAACATGCGGAAATAACTCAAACTGCACTCTATCGTTCGAAGCCCACTTAAACAGTTTTATGCGTAGTTGTAAATATGCAATGCGTATATATGAATGCAGTAAAGAAGTAAATAAATACGCTGAGATTTGTTTCTGGATGTCCGGAGCTCAAACTCCTACATCTCCCCTTCTTCCGCCACGGGAAGGATCCACTAATTCACTCATCTAAACAATTAAGCTCTCAGCTATCAAATGTGAGTGAATCTATGTGTGAGAATTATACAGTGTATGCTCTCTCTCTAATGTATTCTCACACACTAGGAAGTGCTCCTCTTCGAGCTGATTTTCTGCTATCTTCCCATGGTTGTGCAGTAGACTTGATTAATCTATTTTTTCTCATGCACACCTCTCTTATTTTTTGCATCTTCTGCTGCTCATATATATAGCCTCTGTGCAGATTTAATCCGTTGGACACAAAGCATATAGCCGTTGTAAAAGGCTTCTGAAAAGTTCTGTCATGGTTGTACTTTGTGTCCTTTGCATTTAATGCTTCTGCAGGCTTTGTTGACTTTAAGCTCTCTTCATTAAATGCGCTGCAGCCTTTTCTAAAATTTGAGCTCGGTGAATCTGTTCTTGATGTGAACAGGACTCAGCAAATCAGTTTGAACAACGTTAATTTAATCTTCACAGTGTTTGTGTTCAAACTGCTTTGCTTTGAGCTGGTCTCTGTTCTTTGAGCTGGTTTCTGCAATTCCCATCGTCCAGCTGATGTTTCAGGCTGGTTTGACTTTTACCATAGCACTCCAAGCTGGTTGCTGAACTCTGGACTGGTCTCTACCAGCTGGTTGCTGAGCTGGTTTTCACTGAGCTTATTTTCCAGCTGTTTTCCTTCCCAGCTGGTTTCTTCTTTCACAGAACCACTCTTTGATCTGGTTGTCCTTAGCTGGATCAGCTCGGGCGTTTCCTCACTGTACCAGCTAAGTTGTCCTATGCTAGACCAGCTTGGGCGTCCCCTTACTGTTCTAGCTTTGACTACTCCTCCATCTGCACTGTTATCTACTCTCAATCAATCTGCTATCAGTGCTTTGTTCCAGCTTGCTTCTGAGCTGCTACAGTGCTTTCATCCAGCTCGGTTCTATTTCTGTGTCAGCTCGCTTCCGTTGAAGATTTTGCATGAGGCCAGTGCTATTCCCTCCGAAACAAGCCAATGAGCATGACTCACCAACTTCGTTCGTGACCTAAGCCGCTTTTCGGCCAAATTCCTTCGATTAAGCCTTTGAAATCGCATTTTTCTGTTCAGCTTAACCTGCATACTTAATTTAGATCGTTAGTAAAATAGTAACAGATTTTGTGTGGATCAAAACTTAGATTATGATCTGTAGAAACAGATCCAACACTTCTGTAGCATCGAAATATGGAACACATTATGCACTGCTGACAGACTGGGTGGTAGTGCTACCCGATACGCCAACGTATCGACCCTCACAAAATCTCAAATGGTCCAATGAATCTCGGGCTTAGCTTGCCTCTCTGGCCAAAACGCATCACGCCTAATGGGCGATATCCTCACGAACACATGATCCCCTACCGCCAACTCCAGATCTCGTCGTCTCCGATCAGCATAAATCTTTTGACGACTCTGGGCTATCCTCATCCGATCTCGAATCCTGGTCACAATGTTCGCTGTCTGCTGCACCATCTTTGGACAAGTCAATACTCTCTCGCCAACCTCATCCAAGTGCATGGGAGACCTACACCTCCTCCCATTCAGAGCCTCATAGGGAGCCATCCCAATCGATGCCTGAAAGCTATTGTTGTACGTGAACTCTACCAAGGGCAATCTAGAATCCCACGTACCCTGAAAATCTATCACACATGCTCTCAGCAAATCCTCTAGAATCTGGATGACTCTCTCCGACTGGCCATCGTTTCTGTGGGTGAAATGTTGTACTGAATGATAGCTTAGTCCCCAATGCGGTGTGCAAGATCCTCCAAAATGCAGATGTAAACCTGGTGTCCTGGTCTGAGACAATAGATACTGGTATGCCATGCGGCCTGACAATCTCTCTAATGTAAAGCTCTGCGTACTGCGTCAAGGTGAATGTGGTCTTCACCGGTAGGAAATGCGTGGACTTGGTGAGTCGATCCACAATCATCCAAATCGCTGTGTATCCTCTGGGACTCCTGGGTAATCCAACCACAAAATCCATCGTAATGTTCTCTCATTTCCACTCAGGGATAGGGAGCGGCTGTAGTAACCTTGTCGATCGCTGATGCTCTGCCTTGACCTGCTGGCAGGTCAAGCACTCAGATACAAATCGCCTGACGTCCTTCTTCATCCCCGGCCACCAATAAAGAGTCTGTAAATCCCTGTACATCTTCGTACTCCCTGGGTGGATGGAGTACGTCGATGCATGAGCCTCTACTAAAATCTCAGCTCTCAACTGCTCAGTATTCTGCACCCACACACGACCCCTAAAACGAGTGATCCCATCCTATACTGTATACATACCCCGGCCTCTGGCCTCATCTCTCTATCTCCAATGCTATAACTACTCGTCACTGGCCTGACCTTCCCTAATACGATCTCGAAGAGTCGGTTGAATTGTGAGCGCTACCAGGCTGGGTGCACAGCCCCCTGAATAAAACTCCAATCTGAATCTCTCAATCTCAATCTGTAGTAGTCGCTCGACTGATAAACATGCCACCACTGAAGTCTTCCGGCTCAATGCGTCTGCTATCACATTAGCTTTACCCGGGTGATAGCTAATGTCACAATCATAGTCCTTAACTAACTCCAGTCATCTGCGCTGCCACATATTCAGCTCCTTCAGTGTGAAGAAGTACTTGAGGCTCTTATGATCGATGAAAATCTGACACTTCTCACTGTACAAGTAGTGTCTCCAAATTTTCAGTGGAACACTACTACTGTAAGCTCCAAATCATGCGTCAGATAATTCTGCTCATAACTCTTCAACGGTCTCGACGCATACGCAATGACTCTGTCACCCTGCATCAGAACAGCACCTAAACCTCTCAAGGAAGCATCTGTATACACCAAAAACTCCTCCTGCTCCACTGACATCGCTAAGACTGGCGCTGAAGTGAGGACCTCTTTCAACTGATCAAAGCTACTCTGACACTCGGTACTCCACACGTATTTCGCATTCCTTGGTCAGGGCTGTCAAGGCCATCAAAATCAAAGAGAAGCCCTTGATGAACTTACGGTAGTATCCGGCTAAACCCAAGAAACTGCGAATCTCTGCTGTATTCTTTGGAATCCCTCAGTTCTGTACTGCCTCGACTTTCTATGGGTCGACTTAATCCCATCTCTAGAAATGATATGCCCCAAAAACGCCACCTGCTCAAGCCAAAAATCGTACTTACAGAACTTGGCATACAACATGTGCTCTCTCAATGTCTGCAGTGCAGTCTGCAAATGTTGTTTGTGCTCCTCTAAGCTCCTCGAGTAGACTAAGATACCATCGATGATACGATGATGAACTTATCCAGGTACTGTCTGAAAACTCGGTTCATCAAATCCATGAAGATCGCTAGGGCATTCGTCAGTCCAAACGGCATCACCAAAAACTCGTATTGGCCGTAACGCGTCCGAAATGTAGTCTTGGACACGTCCTCCTATTTGACTCGTAACTGATGGTATCCAGATCTCAAATCAATCTTTGAGAAAACCAAAGCTCCCTGCAACTGATCAAACAAATCCTCGATCCTCGGGAGTGGGTACTTGTTCTTCACTATAACTCGGTTCAACTCCCGGTAGTCGATGCACAACCTCATACTGCCATCTTTCTTCTTCACGAATAGTACTGGTGCGCCCCACAATTAGGGTGAATAAATCCCTTGTCGAGCAACTCCTGAATCTACTCCTTCAGTTCCTTCATCTCGGTAGGAGCTAGTTGATACGGTGCCTTAGAGATGGGCACTGTACCTGGAACCAGCTCAATCTAAAACTCCACATCTCGCTCCGGTGGAACTCCCACAACTTATCAGGGAAAACATCTGCAAAGTCCCTGACTACCTCCACCTCAGACAGTGAAGGGCCTGTTGAATCGACTGAAGTGGTAACACTGGCCAAGAACGCCTGACATCCAAGCTTTACTAGCTTCCTAGCCTGCAGAAAAGAGATAAATATGGGTTTCCGTGGTCCCTTCGCTGCTTCGAATAGGAAGGTCTCCTACCCTGGCGGCCTGATAATCACCGACCTCTGATGGAAATCAATCACTGCTCCATACTCGGTCAACCAATCCATCCCTAGAATGAGGTCGAATCCATGCATCAACAATACGACCAAGTCTGCCCTGACTGCATGATCCTGAAATATCATCACCAATCCCTCAACAACACTGGTCGTCGATAACTCCTGTCATGACGGGATCGTCACTACGAGAGCCACACCCAAGCTCTCCGGGGTATTGTCATCCTCTGAATGAATGCACTCAAGATTAACGAGTGAGTCGCCCCTGAATCTAGCAAAGCAATGGTGGTGAGACCTAACACACAGATCCTGCCTGAAATCGAAACATCAACACAGGCACGTGTTTACCATAAATCTAGATTTCAATAAACCGTTTAGACGCCTAAAATATTTCTAGGTTCGCTAGTCCTACCCGTCAATGTTCCCCAGGAAAGTCCTAAAAGATCTAACAGTTTTACTCAAATTCAACCTAGCAACCTACGACATATAATCTTCGAACCGTGCTCTACTCAACATGCAATTTAGAACGCAACAGATACCAAAATCCAAGGATCACGAGAATGACGGGAATTCTAAATTGGAATACATGTGATCAGTGTCATGTCTGGATCTGCTGCCTCCGCCTGCATCACATAAACACGACCCGTGGACTGTCTCTTCCTAGGGCAATCCCTAGAAATATGCCTCGGCTCCTTGCAGTGATAACACCTGCCTGATCCTGCCATGCATGGTCCCGGGTGCTGCTTATGGCACTCCTTGCACACTGGCGTCCATCCAGGTCTAGGGGCACTGGTCCCCGGGATCTGCTGCCTCGCCTGCATCACATAAACATGACCCGTGGACTGTCTCTTCCTAGGGCAATCCCTAGAAATATGCCTCGGCTCCTTGCAGTGATAACACCTGCCTGATCCTGCCATGCACGGTCCCGGGTGCTACTTATGGCACTCCTTGCACACTGGCGTCCATCCAGGTCTAGGGGCACTGGTCCCCTGCTGTTGTGGCCTCTTCTGGCCCTGTGGTCTGTGCTGCTGAGGTACCCTGAGGAGTTCGGCCCTTAGGAGGCTCCTGATATGGTCTCTTCGTTGGCTGCTGCGAAAACTGTCCCCTAGCGGGCTGCTGTAACTGTCTCTTCCGCTGGAAGTCGTCTCTCATGTCCTTCCGGCCCCTCTCAGACCGGTAAGCTCGGTTAACTGCCTCCATGTATGTCGTCATGTCCGCCATATTGACATCGTGGCGGATGTCTGATCTCAGCCCATCAGTGAACTGCCTCAACTTCTGACTCTCCACCAGTGCGATCGAGGGCACAAAGTGACATCCCCGCTCGAACTGCCGGACATACTCGGCTACAAACTTGTCTCCCTGGCGGAGACTCTTGAACTCCCTAATCAGCTGACACCGAGCATCCGCTGTGAAGTACTTCTCGAAAAATACGACCTTGAACCTCTCCCAGGTCAGGTCCTCTAAGACTAATCCAACCACGGCACCCTCCCACCAGAGTGTTGCATCTCCCTTCATCATAAATATGGCGCATCTAACCCTGTCAGCATCCTGAAGGCCCATATAGGAAAAGATGGTCTCCAGGGAATGGATCCACTCCCCAGCAAATAGCGGATCTGTAGTCCCAGCAAACTCCTTGGGTCCCTGCTTGCGGAACCGCTCAGCCACATCCCCCTCGTGCGACTTCCCAGAATGCTCTGACTGAATCTCAAGAATTTTCGTGATCCCGGCTAGCATGTCTACGCTAGCCCTCTCATAAGGCGTCATCTGCAGAGGTGGGGGAGCAGGAGGTGTATCATCATCCTGCTGGTCCATAGAACATCTGGGAGGCATACTGGCATACAAAACCCTTCACGTAAATCCAAGTGCATGACTAGGCGTCAAACTCTACTAATGCAGAAATAGAACATGCATCATGCGAAAATAAAGATGAATCTTAAAACCCTAAAACTTACAGACTGGCGGTGCGACTTTTGAGCTCCACACAGCAGGTTAGTACCCCACCAGAACCACCGCAAGACTGGTGCGACTTTCGAGCTCCACACAGCAGGTTAGTACCCCACCAGAACCGCCGCTGCATGCATGCACATAATTATCGTAACATAACTTAAAAAATGCATGCATGAATGATCGTAAATCATGGCTCAAAATCATTTGCAACAGTAGGTAATCTTATATCATAACATAATGAGGCATGAACATACATAACATAAAAGGTGTGTGAGTCGTATCCATGATGTATGGGCCATTATATTA
Source organism: Dorcoceras hygrometricum (assembly GCA_001598015.1). Classification (NCBI taxonomy): domain Eukaryota; kingdom Viridiplantae; phylum Streptophyta; class Magnoliopsida; order Lamiales; family Gesneriaceae; genus Dorcoceras; species Dorcoceras hygrometricum. Next base: position 26,543 of record KV001352.1, on the reverse strand, counting down.
ACGATTGATCAATTATAAAAACCAACGTACGTGGCGATGCGGTTCACCCGACCTTACCTCGGGATCCCTCATACCTCTATGCTGCCACTTCACCATGTCGTGAACACATGGATCCATAAGCTCATTATAACATTAACAGAGGTTCATCGGGTCCGGCATCCCGATTCCGCTCATCATTAATTGCCACAAACCACTTCAATCCCTCAAAAATATTTTCTTTCCTTCCATGATTTAACATTTCATAAAGATTCCATGATGTGTGTACGTCATAAAATTCAATTTAAAAGACTTAACCCATCAATATAAATTTAATTTCCTTTAAACAAATGTATATTCATATACGTAAAATACTACATATATAATTAAATATATATTTATGGGCTTCTATATTTTCTCCCTTCGGTCAACTGGTTCAAATGGCTGGCCCACTAATTCTAAGCCCAAAAGCCTAGACCTGGTCTTAACCTGGGACTTAACCCAAAACTTGACTTGGCCCATTAAACTAAAAATTACATTTCAAAATTGTTAAAATTGCTCGGTCCTATAATTTAGAAATCAGACATTAAAATTTGCTAAAATATCAGTCCCATAAAATTAAAAATCTAACTTTAAAACTTAATACAACTTATTAGGCCAATAAGTAAAGGCAATTTTGACTTTAAAAGTTGACTTAAAATATTTTGACCCTTTTACGCTTAAAATCGGACTTTAAACTTAAAAATAAAAATACCCTGTCCAAAAATAAAATAACACGGACCCGACTTAAAGAATTTGACCCGAACCCGACTGACCCAACCCGGTCCAGTTGGACCGACCCAACCAGCCCGGCCAACCCTCAAAACAACCCTAGCGCCGCACGCACACACCCGACGTCTTCAAGCCTCTCGACCGCCCTGCTCCGACCGCCCATGGCCGGAGCCCTGTCGGTAGGACCACCCTCAGTTCCGGCCGGTTCCATTAAGCCGAGCCATGGCTCGAACCATGGACTTCATGGTTCGGCCGAAGCCCTTAAAGATGGAATCCGCACCGCACGCACCATGCGGCCATCATGCCACGGTCTTGGCTCGACCAGCCGGCCGAGCCCCCTTCCACCTAGCCTTGGTCCACCACTGAACAACTATGACATGAACCCAAGCCCCATGGACCATCCATGACCGAAGAATCACAAGAAATGAATCAAGTACGTGTTAAAAATCGTGATAAATGCATGGATCTCAAACGATAAACGTAGATCTAATCATAACACATAAAACCATGCAACATCAATTTAAAAACAGTATAATATGATTTAAATGATGAGAAAAAGGAAGAATAGAGCGTTATTTTTTGGAGAATTACGAAAACTACGCGGTACCGGGACGAGGGACTCGAGATGGGACGATCAAACCTTGAGACCAACACGAAAATTGATGAAGATCGGCCAAGGGGGAGGGTGACTGTCAGGCCCGGTGCGCTAAATCATACGATTAATTATTCAATTAATCTTAATTTCACGGAAGCATAAAATATGGGATAAAAATTTTCGTTTTTTTAACTGAAATTAACTCTTAAAATACAAACATACTCAAAATATGGATTTTAACTCAAAAATCCCAAACAACAACAAACCATATCCGAATACAACAATTACAGATCCCCAATTACAATATCCACGCAGGGCATCCCCTGGTTAATTTATTCAATACATAATATATAACAGGGACTCAAAATGGGGATCTACCAGCCGACGCTCCACTCGGTCCAGCTGGATTACTTGATGAACCTGCAAATGCCAACACAGACCAAGCAGCCAAAAAAGAGGGGAAATAAAACGCATATAAACAACACATAGGCCATTTAAAAATAGAAACCATCAAACAACAGCACATATATCACAGCAGCTCACACACGAATAGATATATTCACAAGCTGATATTAAAGGTGCTAGTACAAGCTCACTCGTATCTCAACAGATCGCACGAGAACAAGAACACAGCTCGCGCACGTCTAATGCCCTACCATCTCACAGCGAACTCAACGAGACAGCTCGAACCAACAGGTAGCTACAACCTGCTAAGCCATATCTAAACAGCTCAGAGAAAATTCAACAGAACAGAGCTGTGAGCTATCCTAACCCAGCTCAAATCAACTCCTCAAATACGATAACCAGCTCTAATCGAAGCGTAAAACACTAATCAACGCTTACCCAAAATCTCAAACAGAACAGAAGAGCTATCGGTCGGAAATCGCGAAAATGTTCGAAAGCTCTACTCTGGTCGCACCTCATCGACAAGTCGATCCAAGACTCCAAAGTCATACCAAAAGAAAGGTCTTGGAGAGACGAACTCAGCGCCACCAACCTTACTCCAAGCAGCGACGTAAATCGACGGCAATTGAAAGAAATAGGGTACGATGAACAGTAAGGGTTTGGGGAATAGTACGTATCGAAAACTCTCGGGAACGAAGATAAGAAATATCGGGTCTAATATCGACTAAGTGTCAGGCCTCGTGCTCAGTCAGAGTAAAACCACATAAAACACAATCGCGGAAGCATTAAAATAGTGGCTAAATTTTTGCTTTTTGCCTGACTTTGGAAAACATAATTTAAAATACATTGTTATTCAAAATATTGGTTTTTAAAACTCTCGAAAACCAACTATAACACAGCTAACATACAAACATAGAGTGACTCCCAATCAACAAACAGATGAGTCTCTCGCTCAACATAGATACAATACAATATAACGAAAATATCATATGTATCTACTACATATAACTGGGACACTCTATCCACCTCCTAGGGCACTACCAACTGGATCAACTCCACGACCAGCGGTGAAACCCTGATAACCTGAAAACACACACAGGAAAACAAGACAACCAGCCCCATAGGGGCACGAGGTCAAACCCCAGTACGGAGAGAAACTGAAAAACAACAGTTAAATAGCAATAGATAAAATGCAAATGCTATGCATGAGAACAAAGCTACAACCGAAGGCAAGGAGCCAAAGAATCTCAAAGAACTGCTCAACAACCGATATCCAATCAACTGGAAGATAGTGGCCACGGGGTGTGCGAGTATATGGGAGCTACCCACTCGTCTCAACACACGGTACCAGATGTAAAACACAGCTCAACCTGTTGTTGCCCAACTCATGAGATGTGGGAGTTATCCACTCCGCTCATAGTGGCTAACAGATCCCAGCAGGGAGATGAGGGTGACGGGAGTTACCCGCTCGGCCTCTAAACAAACATCATGGTACACACAGATCAATACAACAAGGCAAGGCTAGCAAGATCTGAGTTCAACATGAATAATGCGTGTATGCAATGTAACAGCTTGCAATAAACAACATAACAGAGGCACGCAATGACAGCATAGAAGCATACACAGCAGCACACATAATATCCATGCCAAATCCAACGCTGTAAAACAAGCTCACATCCGTACCTTAGTTCTGAGCGTACAATTACCACAAAAAGGCAGTCCCGAGCAACCAGATCTGAAACCTGCTAAGCCAAACAACATTGCTAACTCAGGGACGCAAAGCTCAAAGCTACGAACTGGGAGCTACAACCTCAACCAGCTCTGTCCTATCCTTCTAGCTCAAAAAACGGCTCTAAACAAAGCACAAGGTAGGAACTAACACTTACCCAACAAGCTACCTGAACGGCAGGAGCAAATCTGCGCTTATGATAACAGACTACACGGAGGAGCTTCCTTCGCGATCTTCTTCCAGCTCTCCAAAGACTACGAAAGAGGTATGAGAAGAATCGCCTCAACAATAGGAATCCAACGCTACCACTCTTGTGTCCATAGAAGCTGTCTACCGCCGGCAATCGAAGAAGAAAAGCTTTGGTGAACAGTAGCTAGGGTATCGTGACAGGGTAAGGTTACGAAAATATTTCTAAGTGTCGGGAACAATATCGCGAGACCAGTCAAAGTCTTCTATAAATACGACTTAAGTTCCCCAAATCTAGTGAACAGTAGCCATGGACAAAAACTGCTCAAAGCTGTTTCCAACTCAGATCTGAGTAACACTCTAGATCTGGACCATACGCTAAACATATTGGAACTTATCCAAACGATGTCGCACCAGGACCGCTCGCTCACCAGGACACGTCGTCCCGTGAACCACATCTGAATCGCTAAACGGCATCGCATCGTCACTCAGATCTGAAAGACCAGATCTCACACAAGCGTTGACCAGTCAAAGATGAAATCCCTGGACCGCTCCAGTCTACTCCAAACCATGAACCGGGACTATGAACCGGACCTGTCCACGTCACACTACAACACACTGATCCACATCTGGTTTCCTCCAAAACGATGTCGCCTCGCTACCAGCTAACAAAAGTCACTAGCGTACCCAGAATAACGCGCGACTACCAGATTTCACCACCAAATCTGAATGCTATCATCCAGTGCTGACCAACACTAAAATCTGATCATTTCCCGCAGAATACTCCAACGATACCAGTCCAAAGCTGGCTCATCCCACATCTGTTCGAACCAAATCTGGTCTATTCTAAACCCGATTAATTAACTCAAATAATCCAATAATATTTCGGGTCTCACATCTCTCCCCCACTGAAAATAATATTTCGTCCTCGAAATCAAACAACAACTCCAGATCTGAAGCGGAACTCACAGAGCATCCAAAACTGGATAACCACGCTATGCACAAAACAACCAGTAACCTCTAACACGCAATAAGAAGCTACTAACCAAGAGTTCAAGATAACTGGAACAGTCAACGCAATCGAAACTAGCTATGGACAAATGCAACATCTACTCAAACAGATGCGGCCACTCGCGTTGCATTTTCTCTTCTAGCTCCCACATAGCTTCTTCTCTACCATGTTTTCTCCACTGAACCATTACCAAAGGATTGGTCTTGTTCCTCAGCTGTTTCTCTTTTCTGTCTAAGATCTGTAAGGGATACTCAACATAGCTCAAAGTCCGACTAGCTCCACCTCGTCAGTTCTTAGCACATGCGAAGGATCTGGCTCATACTTCCTCAATATAGACACATGAAACACATCATGTAATGAGGACAGATCTAGCGGCAACAACAGCCGATAAGCCAAAGGGCCAATCCTTTCAACAATCTCATACGGTCCAACATAACGAGGAGCCAATTTTCCCTTCAGACCAAATCTCATCACACCGCGAAAAGGAGAAACTTTCAGGAATACCAGATCACCAACCTGAAATTCTAAAGGCCTACGCCTCTTGTTCGCATAACTGGCTTGGCGATCTTGTGCAGCCTTCATTCGCTGACGAATCAAATCCACTTGATCTCTCATCTGCTGCACAAATTTTGGAGAAGACGGCTGCTTCTCCCCCACTTCTTCCCAACATATAGGCGATCTGCACTTCCTGCCATACAAAGCTTCAAATGGTGCCATACAAATCGTGACCTGGTAGCTGTTCTTATATGAAAACTCAACCAAAGACAACGAATCTTGCCAGCTACCACTAAAATCCATCACGACAGATCTCAAAATATCCTCTAAAATCCAGATAGTTCTCTCAGATTGGCCATCTGTCTGAGGATGATACGCTGTTCTCATAGCCAATCAGGTGCCCAAAGTTGTTTGTAGACTCTTCCAAAACCTGTAAGTAAACCTCGAATCACGATCTGAAACAATAGAAACAGGCACACCATGCAATCGCACCATGAAATCTATGCACAGCTTTGCCATCTTCTTCAAAGAATAAGTCATACTCTAAGGAACGAAGTGAGCAGACTTCGACAATCTATCAATAACAACCCACACAGCATCACACCCTCGACTTGAACGAGGCAAATGTGTAACAAAATCCATTTCTATGTGCACCCAATTCCATTGGGGAATATCCAAACTCTGTAATAGACCACCAGGTCTCATCCTCTCGGCCTTAACTTGTTGGCAATTTAGACGTCGGGCTACAAAATCAGCAACATCACTCTTCAAACCTGCCCACCGGTAATGCTGCTTCAAGGCATGGTACATTTTCCTTGTACCAGGATGAACACTGTGTCTACTACAGTGAGCTTCTCACAATATTTCCTCCTTCAAATCAATCAGATTTGGCACTACCAACCTGCCATGAAATCTTAAACAACAATCATGAGACAGAATAATCCTCCAGCTATCCATCTCGAGCTTTCAACATCAGCTCGTATAGATGGATCTGTTCTCTGAGCTGCTCTAATACTCGCAACAATCCGTGGCTCAACTTGGAAATAATACACCATAACATAATCCTCACCTCGGTAAAATCGCCAACCAGTAGTGCTTAGATGCTCATGGACCTCCGAAATCTGCAACGAAGCCAACATCGCCACTTGATCCTTCCTGCTCAACGCATCAGCACTACATTCACTTTCCCAGGCTGATATTGGATCTCACAATCAAAATCCTTTAGCAACTCCATCCATCTTCACTGTCTCATGTTCAAATCTGACTGAGAAAACAGATACTGAAGACTCTTGTGGTCTGAATACACCACAAACTGCTCGCCATACAGATAGTGGTGCCAAATCTTCAAGGCAAAGACCGCTGTTGCCAACTCCAAATCATGAACTAGGTATCGAGTCTCATGTGGTTTCAACTGACGAGAAGCATACGCAATGACTCGTCCATTTTGCATCAACACACAACCCAATCCATTGAGCGAAGCATCCGAACAAACTACAAAACCACCTGATCCTGAAGGTAAAGCTAACACGGTCGATGAAGTTAGCTTCTCTTTGAGAAACTGGAAACTGTTCTCGCACTGTTCAGTAAACCTCTTGTATTTCTGGGTCAACTGCATCATAGGCTTAGCTATGCTAGAGAATCCCTCTATAAAACGCCGATAATAGCCAGCCAAACCCAAGAAACTACGAATCTCAGAAATTTTCTTGGGACGCTCCCAGTTAACAACAGCCTCAACTATACTGGGATCCACAGAAATACCTGCAGATGAAACGACATGACCCAGAAATACAACTCTATCCAACCAAAACTCGCACTTGGAAACTTAGCATACAAATGCGAGTCTCAAAGCGTCTGGAGAACTAATCTCAAATGCTCCTTATGTTGCATCGGAGTCTTAGAGTACACTAGGATATCATCAACAAACACAATCACATACTGATCGATGAACTCTCGAAAGACTCTATTCATCGGGTCCATGAAAACTGCAGGGGCATTCATCAAACCAAAAGGCATAACTAGGAACTCATAATGCCCGTACCTCATATGAAATGCAGTTTTTGCAACATCTTGCTCTCGAATGCACAACTGATGGCACCCCGAACGCACATCGATCTTAGAAAACACATCCAAACCCTGAAGCTGATCAAACAAGTCATTGATCCTCGGCAAAGGGTACTTATTCTTCACAGTAGCCTTATTCAACTGCCTAAAGTCGATGCACATCCTCATCGATCCGTCCTTCTTCTTCACAAACAAGATAGGCGCTCCCCACGGTGACATACTCGGCCTAATGAAGCCCTTCTCCAACAATTCACTAAGCTGCACCTTAAGCTCCCTCACTCAGCAGGTGCTAAACGATACAGGGCTCTCGAGATAGGAGCTGTACCAGGTACCAACTCAATGCTGAAGTCTATCTCCCTCCTCATCGACCCGTCCTTCTTCTTCACAAACAAGATAGGTGCTCCCCACGGTGACTTACTCGGCCTAATGAAGCCCTTCTCCAACAATTCACTAAGCTGCACCTTAAGCTCCCTCACTCAGCAGGTGCTAAACGATACAGGGCTCTCGAGATAGGAGCTGTACCAGGTACCAACTCAATGCTGAAGTCTATCTCCCTCCTCGGATGAAAACCAGGAATATCCTCCGAAAACACATCAGGGAAATTGCGAACAACGGGAACGTCACTAATCTTCACACACGACAAAGAAGACGCATCCAAAGCATAGATCATAAATCCAGTATTCTCCAACGACAAGAGGCTAAACATCTCCATCGCAGAAACCAACAGAATCGTCGATTGGGAATCGTGTCCATAGAAATTCCATTTATCACCAGATTGAGGCCTAAAACGCACAACTACATGGAAACAATCCACGGTGGCCCTATAACCAGACAACACGTCCATTCCCAAAATGCAATCGAAATCCCACATCACTAGTCTGATCAGATTTGCTAACAACACGTTCTCACCAAACCTAAGAATGCCATCCAAAAAAATCTCTCGGGAGTACAGGCTCGCGCCGGCAAGAGTCGCAACATACACAACATCACTCAAAGAGGTGGTATGCAAATCATGCTCAACCACAAATGCATCGGCAATAAAAGAATGCGATGCTCCTGTATCAAATAATACACGTGCATCAAATTCAAACAAAGAACAAATCCCTGCAATCACTCCCGTGGGAGTCGCTTGTTCCCTCGTCATGGCATTCACCTGGGCATGCTGGGTTCCTGAGAAATGAGGATGGGAAGACTGTCTGAAACGCAAAAGACCAGGCTGCTGAAACGGCCTAAACTACGTCTCCCCCATCCTCGGCTGCTGAACAGGAACTGAACGACCCTACGGTGGGGAAGCGGTGTGCTGAGATCCAGCCAAAGGACACACTCTCGTAAAGTGTCCATACTGCCCGCAATTTTTACACGAACCCTGCACACCTACACACTGCGTTGTAGGATGCTTTCCTCCACACTGGCCACAAAACTTGACCTTGGGACTACTGCTGCTAGAACTGCCCGAGCCTGAAGAACTAGAACCCGACTTCTTCTTGAAATGACGACCATGAGGTCTAAACCTATGGTGTCCAGACTGTTGGGCTTTATGCTGCTAGGGTGGCTGGGATGACTGCACAGACTGGGAAGATTGCACCCCCGGAACCATGGGAGGGTTACCATGCACCACTTGTGACCTAACACGAGACCTACGGTTCTGCAGTCCCTCCTCAATGTCCATAGCCTTGTCCACCGCATCCTCATAACTCGTCGGTGAACCCGCCAACATCAAAGAATACAACTCCTCATTCATCCCCTCTAAGAACTTGTTCCTCTTCGCCCTCTCTCGGCCAGAAACATGCGGAACATACGTAAGAAGAGAAGAAAATCTCCGGTCATACTCTCCCACAGACATAGTCCACTGCACCAGGTTATCAAACTCACGCTACCTGGCGTTAACATAGGACTCAGGGACGTACTCCTGTCGAAAGGCAGTACAAAAACTGTTCCACGAAATCCCTACATCAGTCTCCTCTAAGGCTCGAGAAACACCTCTCCACCAACGCTCGGCACTTCTCATCAGCTGAAACGTAGCCAAACTCAACCTACGCTCGTCATCGTACCTCACACGACCGAACAACCTGGTAATGTGCTACAACCAGGACTCCGCATCAGAACTGGGCTCATAACCGTTAAACGTCTAAGGGTTCATCCGTTGAAACCTTGCCATCACAAGTTCCATGTCATCCACACGGGCTGCCAGCTCATCTATTTCATCCTCAACCTGTCTGGTATGTCTACGACTAGGAATGCTACGCTGATCCTCATCGTTATGACCCCCGGACTCTTCCGGAATCTACCCTCTACCTCTATCCCTATGCCTAGGCGGCATCTACGAAGGCACTAAACAATAAGTTCACACAGCAACAAATATATCACATAGCAAATGAATCACGTAGTCATGCACAAGCAACATGCAACACTGTGCCTAGACACGAGTGTGATCAAAAGAAATTGAGCTTATCCCAGGTTTGATACCAAAAATGTCAGGCCTCGTGCTCAATCAGAGTAAAACCACATAAAACACAATCGCAGAAGCATTAAAATAGTGACTAAATTTTCGCTTTTTGCCAGACTTAGAAAACATAATTTAAAATACAATGTTATTCAAAATATTGGTTTTTACACCTCTCGAAAACCAACTACAACACAGCTAACATACAAACATATAGTGACTCCCAATCAACAAACAGATGAGTCTCTCGCTCAACATAGATACAACACAATATAACGAAAATATCATATGTATCTACTAGATATAACTGGGACACTCTATCCACCTCCTTGGGCACTACCAGCTAGATCAACCCCACGACCAGCGGTGAAACATTGATAACCTGAAAACGCACACAGGCAAACAAGACAACCAGCCCCAGAGGGACACGGGGTCAAACCCCAGTAAGGAGAGCAACTGAAAAACAACAGTTAAATAGCAATAGATAAAATACGAATGCTATGCATGAGAACAAGGCTACAACCGAAGGCAGGGAGCCAAAGAATCTCAAAAAACTGCTCAACAACCGATATCCAATCAACTGGAAGATAGTGGCCACGGGGTGTGCGAGTATATGGGAGATATCCACTCGTCTCAACACACGGTACCAGATGTAAAACACAACTCAACCTGCTGTTGCCCAACTCATGAGATGTGGGAGCTACCCACTCCGCTCATAGTGGCTAACAGATCCCGGCAGGAAGATGAGGGTGACGGGAGTTACCCGCTCGGCCTCTAAACAAACATCATGGTACACACAGATCAATACAACAAGGCAAGGCTAGCAAGATCTGAGTTCAACATGAATAATGCGAATATGCAATGTAACAGCTTGCAATAAACAACATAACAGAGGCAAGCAATGACAACATAGAAGCATACAAAGCAGCACAAATAATATCCATGCCAAATCCAACGCTGTAAAACAAGCTCACATCCGTACCTTAGTTCTGAGCGTACAATTACCACAAAAAGGCAGTCCCGAGCAACCAGATCTGAAACCTGCTAAGCCAAACAACATTGCTAACTCAGGGACGCAAAGCTCAAAGCTACGAACTGGGAGCTACAACCTCAACCAGCTCTGTCCTATCCTTCTAGCTCAAAAAACGGCTCTAAACAAAGCACAAGGTAGGAACTAACACTTACCCAACAAGCTACCTGAACGGCAGGAGCAAATCTGCGCTTATGATAACAGACTACACGGAGGAGCTTCCTTCGCGATCTTCTTCCAGCTCTCCAAAGACTACGAAAGAGGTATGAGAAGAATCGCCTCAACAATAGGAATCCAACGCTACCACTCTTGTGTCCATAGAAGCTGTCTACCGCCGGCAATCGAAGAAGAAAAGCTTTGGTGAACAGTAGCTAGGGTATCGTGACAGGGTAAGGTTACGAAAATATTTCTAAGTGTCGGGAACAATATCGCGAGACCAGTCAAAGTCTTCTATAAATACGACTTAAGTTCCCCAAATCTAGTGAACAGTAGCCATGGACAAAAACTGCTCAAAGCTGTTTCCAACTCAGATCTGAGTAACACTCATGAGTCTCTCGCTCAACATAGATACAACACAATATAACAAAAATATCATATGTATCTACTAGATATAACTGGGACACTCTATCCACCTCCTTGGGCACTACCAGCTAGATCAACCCCACGACCAGCGGTGAAACATTGATAACCTGAAAACACACACAGGCAAACAAGACAACCAGCCCCAGAGGGACACGGGGTCAAACCCCAGTACGGAGAGCAACTGAAAAATAGCAGTTAAATAGCAATAGATAAAATACGAATGCTATGCATGAGAACAAGGCTACAACCGAAGGCAGGGAGCCAAAGAATCTCAAAAAACTGCTCAACAACCGATATCCAATCAACTGGAAGATAGTGGCCACGGGGTGTGCGAGTATATGGGAGATATCCACTCGTCTCAACACACGGTACCAGATGTAAAACACAACTCAACCTGCTGTTGCCCAACTCATGAGATGTGGGAGCTACCCACTCTGCTCATAGTGGCTAACAGATCCCGGCAGGAAGATGAGGGTGACGGGAGTTACCCGCTCGGCCTCTAAACAAACATCATGGTACACACAGATCAATACAACAAGGCAAGGCTAGCAAGATCTGAGTTCAACATGAATAATGCGAATATGCAATGTAACAGCTTGCAATAAACAACATAACAGAGGCAAGCAATGACAACATAGAAGCATACAAAGCAGCACAAATAATATCCATGCCAAATCCAACGCTGTAAAACAAGCTCACATCCGTACCTTAGTTCTGAGCTATAATTACCACAAAAAGGCAGTCCCGAGCAACCAGATCTGAAACCTGCTAAGCCAAACAACAATGCTAACTCAGGGACGCAAAGCTCAAAGCTACGAACTGGGAGCTACAACCTCAACCAGCTCTGTCCTATCCTTCTAGCTCAACAACGGATCTAACAAAGCACAGTAGGACTAACACTACCACAGGTACCTGAACGCAGGAGCAACTCTGCGCTATGCTAACAGACTACACGGATGAACAATAGCTAGGGTATCGCGACAGAGTTCAACAAACGGGAAAATATTTCTAAGTGTCGGGAACAATATCGCGAGACCAGTCAAAGTCTTCTATAAATACGACTTAAGTTCCCCAAATCTAGTGAACAGTAGCCATGGACAAAAACTACTCAAAGCTGTTCCCAACTCAGATCTGAGTAACACTCCAGATCTGGACCATACGCTAAACAGATTGGAACTTATCCAAACGACGTCGCACCAAAGACCGCTCGCTCACTAGGACACGTCGTCCCGCTAACCACATCTGAATCGCTAAACGGCATCGCATCGTCACTCATATCTTAAAGACCAGATCTCACACAAGAGTTGACCAGTCAAAGCTGAAATCCCTGGACCGCTCCGGTCTACTCCAAACCACGAACCGGGACTACGAACCAGACCTGTCCACGTCACACTACAACACACTGATCCACATCTGGTTTCCTCCAAAACGATGTCGCCTTGCTACCCGCTAACAAAATTCACTAGCGTACCTAGAATAACGATCGACTACCACATTTCACCACCAAATCTGAATGCTATCATCCAGTGCTGACCAACACTAAAATCTGATAATTTCCTGCATAATACTCCAACAATCCAGAGCTGTTTTGAAGGCTTACACTGACCCCATTTCCTCACTAAACATACCAGTCCAAAGCTGGCTCATCCCAGATCTGTTCAAACCAAATCTGATCTATGCTAAACCCGATTAATTAACTCAATTAATCCTATAATATTTCGGGTCTCACACTAAGTGTTGATCGACACTTATATATAATCTCCCTGTCAACGCTACAGTAAAGTCAACTCAGCACAAACCTTGCCATATCTGACTCCTCTACGCTATACTAGCTCGCGACCACCAAACGGCGTCGCATCGATGTCCAGATCAGAACAAATAGATCATACCAGGTCGACATATCACGCTTAAGTATCAGCTCTCGCGCACTTATCAGATCACACTAGTCAACTCCAACAACCAGGGTCTAAGCTGGTATCGCTAAACGAAATCGCGTCGTCTCTAGTTCGCGACATCCAGATCGCGCATAAGTAGACCAGCTCGCATACTTCCAGCTCTCGCCTAATCCGGAAACCTTAACCCGTACCGATCTACTCCAAACTCACGAACCGAACCGGACCGCACAGTACCACCCGCTCACGCATCTGTAAGTCGTTCTATGTCAAATTCAAAAATCATCAACAGCTTAGACCAATACTCCTAAGATGAATACTCGACAATTCACGTCTCCCTTGGTTAATTCTCAACCAACAGCTTACGAAATTAAGTCTTGCTATTTCTTCTAATCTTCTCATAATATGCCTCTAATCAAATCGATTAATTACATTCCTCACATCCTCCCCACCTTAAGAGATTTCGTCCTCAAAATCAGGTGACGAGCACAGATCACAACCAAAGAAAAACCAAAGAATTTCCAGGACTGAAATATAACAATCTAGCATGTCTCAATTCTTAACAAAATCACTCACCATGGTACAAAACATCTCAACACGCAAATCAGCAAGCTAGAAAATTACCTAAATCAATACTGCGAATGCTCAAATAGATCAGGCCACTCCTGTCTCATCTTTTCTTCAACCTCCCAGGTAGCTTCCTCTCTACCATGCTTGCTCCATTGGACCATCACCAACGGAATAGTCTTGTTTCTCAACTGTTTATCTTTTCTATCCAGAATCTGCACTAGATATTCAACATAACAGGGTCGGATCCAGCTCTACCTCATCGGTCCTTAGCACATGGGAGGGATCTGGCTCATATGTCCTCAACATTGATACATGAAACACATCATGCATCGCTGCTAACTCAGTAGACAGTTGCAATCGATAAGCCAAGGATCCAATCCTCTCAACAATCTCGAATGGACCAACAAATCTAGGAGCTAACGTACCCTTAAGCCTGAATCTTATCACGCTCTTGAAAGGAGAAACTTTCAGAAACACTCGATCACCAACCTGAAATTCCAAAGGCCTACGCCTATTGTTAACATAGCTAGCTTGACGATCTTGTGCAACCTTCATTCTGCTTCGAATCATCTCAACCTGATCCTTCATATGCTGCACAAACTCAGGGGTAAACAGTTGTCTCTCACCAACTTCTTCCCAACAAATCGGTATCTACACTTACGACCGTACAAAGCTTCAAATGGGGTCGTCCCAATAGTCACTTGGTAGCTATTGTTATACGAAAATTCTACCAGGGATAAAGAATCCTGCCAGCCACCACTGAAATTCATCACAATAGCTCGTAGCATATCCTCAAAAATCTGAATAGTTCTCTCAGATTGGCCATCTGTCTGCGGGTGATAGGCTGTACTCATAGCCAATCTTGAACCCATCGCTGCTTGCTCTTCCAAACTCGAGAAGTAAATCTTGGATCTCTATCAGATACTATCGAAACCGGCACTCGTGCAATCTAATCACATGATCAACATACAGTCTTACCGTCTTTTTCATGGAACATCTCACATCATAGGGAATGAATGGGCTGACTTCGAAAGTCTATCAATCACCACCCAAATCGCATCACATACCCTATTCAAATGAGGTAAATGAGTCACAAAATCCATGGTAACGTGCTCCCAATTCCATTGAGGCATTTCTAAACTCTGCAACAATCCACCAGGTCTCATTCTCTTGAACTTGATATGTTGGCAATTCAAACATCGAGCCACAAATCTAGAAATGTCATTCCTCATGCCTTCCCACCAGAAGTGCGACTTCAAGGCATGATACATCTTCCTCTCGCCCCGATGAACACTATAACAACTGCAATGGGCCTCGTTCTAGATGGTTTCTCTCAAATCGATTAGGTTCGGTACTACCAATCTACTACGAAATCTCAGGCATCCATAAGAAGCAACAGTAAAATCTCCTGACTGACCATTCTGGGCTTTAATCTTCAACTAATGAATATACGGGTCAGTACTCTGCGCTGCTCTAATGTCTGCCGCAATCTGTGGTCAACCTGAAAAGAAGAAACTGCGAAGTACTGATCCTCTGGCTGAAAACGCCATCCAGAAGTCCCTAAATTCTCATGGACTCTTAATATACTCAAAGATGTTAACACGCAGGTTGGGCTTTCCTACTCAAGGCATCTGCCACTAAGTTCATCCGCCCAGCCTGATCTGAATCTCACAGTCAAAATCTTTGAGCAACTCCATCCAACGACGCTGTCTCATATTCAGATCTGATAGAGTGAAGATATACTTCAAACTCTTGTGGTTTGTGTACACCACAAATTGCTCACCATACAGGTAATAACGACAAATCTTCAAGGCAAAAACAATAGCAGCCAACTCTAGATTGTGAACAGGGTATCTCGTCTCATGGGGTTTCAACTGTCGAGACGCATAGGCTACCAATCGCCCATTTTGCATTAATACACAGCCCAAACCATTCAGAGAAGCATCGGAACAAACCACAAAATCTCCAGAACCTAAAGGCAAAGTCAAAACAGGAGCAGTAGTCAACTTCTCTTTGAGTAACTGAAAACTCGACTCACACTCGTCTGTCCATAGAAATATCCTATCCTTCTGGGTCAACTGCATCATCGGCTTGGCTATTGAAGAAAAACCCTCAACGAAATGTCTGTAATAGCCAGCCAAACCTAAGAAACTACGAACTCCAAAACATTCCTAGGCCGCTCCCAGTTAAGAACTGCTTCGACCTTACTAGGATCCACCGAAATACCTTTTGCAGAAATAACATGACCCAAAAAGATTACCTTATCCAACCAAAATTCACACTTACTGAACTTCGCATACTGTGAGTCTCTCAGTTTCTGCAACACCAACCTCAAGTGTTCCTTATGCTCTCTATAACTCCTCGAATACACCAAGATATCATCTATGAAGACAATCACGAAATGATCGATGTACTCGCTAAAGACGCGATTCATCAAATCCATGAAGACAGCAGGAGCATTCTTCAATCCAAACGGCATTGCAAGAAACTCATAATGCCCGTATCTAGTCCGGAACACCGTCTTCGCCACATTAAACGTCTCTAATATGCAACTGATGTAACCAGATCGTAGATCAATCTTAGAGTACACTGCTGATACCAGCAGCTGATCAAACAAATCATCAATTCTCGGCAACGGGTACTTGTTCTTGATCGTTGCTTTATTCAGCTGCCGAAAGTCAACACACATCCTCATAGATCCATCTTTCTTCTTCACAAAGAGAAACGGAGCTCCCCAAGGCGACATACTCGACCTAATAAATCCCTTCTCTAGAAGATCATGCAACTGATCCTTAAGTTCCTTCAACTCAGCTGGCTCCAACCGATATGGAGCTCTCGAAATCGGAGCTGTTCCCGGCACCAACTCAATGCTGAAATCAATCTCTCATCTCGGAAGGAATCCAGGAATCTCATCTGGAAAAACGTCTGGAAACTCTCGGACAATCGAGATATCACTCAACTCTATCCTCGATTCATGGGAAACATCCATGGTATGAACCCCGAATTCTCTAGCGATAACAAACTAAACATCTTCATGGCTAACACTAGTGGAATCTTCGATCGCGAATCAGCACCGTAGAAATCCCACTTTTCTCCAAATGGAGGTCTAAATCTCACTACACCATGGAAACAATCAGCAGTGTCTCTATAACTGGACAGCACGTCCATACCCAAGATATAATCAAAGTCTCTAATCTCCAGAGAAATCAAATTCGTCACCATCATATTTTGATCGAATCGAATCTCACAATCCACAACCACCTCTTGGGATAACAACCACACACCAGCAGGAGTAGAAACAGATACGACATCACACCGTGGGATAGAGCTCAACCCACACTCATGCAACAAAAAAATCATAGACAAAGGAGTGTGATGCTCCAGTATCAAACAAAACTCGTGCAGGAAAGTCAAATATAGAGGAAGTACCTGCGATAACTCCTCTAGGAATATAATCAGCTTGCTCTCTCGTCAATACATTCACTTGAGCTTGCTGAGGTCCCAAAAACTGAGGTCTAGAAGATCCTCCGAACCTAGACGATTCTCGTGGTTGGAATCCTGATCATTGGGACTAGACAAAAGGTTGTGGTCTCTACGAAGAACCACCAGTTGAACCTTGCTGTGACTGATTAGAGGGTTGTCCTCCCATCAAAGGAAAAACTCTAGAGAAATATCCAGGCTGCCCACACCTATGGCAAAGACCCTGAACTCCTAGACACTGCAAAGTCATATGCCTACCTTCACACTGACCACACGAAACTCCTCCAGAGCCACTACCACCAGAACTAATAGAACCAGACGAACTCGAATTCGACCGTCTCTTAAACTGCTTTCCTCGAGTCTTAAACCTCTGGCGATTGGGCTTCTGCAAAGTCTGAGGAGGTTAAAAAGAATGTGTCCCTTCTGGCAAGGTTTGGAAACTGCGCCCAACTGTCGGCTGAACCTTTCTGTGCTTCCAAAAGACTCTCCTATATGTCCACCACCCTATCCACTGCCTCGGCATAAGTCGCAGGAGAACCAGCTAACACCATTCGGAACAAATCGGGCCTTAACCCTCTCAGAAACTTGTTCCTCTTTGTCCTCTCCTGGTTAGCAACGTGGGGAACATATGACAGAAGCGAGGAAAACTGTCTAGCATACTAGGCCACCCTCATGTTCCCTTGCTTCAGATTATCAAACTCTCTTTCCTGATTATTGTAGTAGGACTCAGGGGTATACTCCTGACGAAAAGCTGCATAGAAGCTATCCCAAGAAATCAAAACTCCACTCTCTCTTATAACTTGGGAAGTACCCTTCCATCAGCGTTGAGCATGATCCCTCAACTGAAAAACAGCCAACTTCAGTCTCCTCTCCTAAGAATACTCCACTGTGTCAAACAACTCTTCCATAAGCTCTAACCAGCCTTCAGTCATCAAACCACCTTCAGCGTCAGTAAACCTAGGGGGATTCGTCCGCTGAAATCTAGCCACTAGCTCCATCTTGCCAATTTGCCTAGTCACATCTTCCACCTCAACCTCTGCCTTTCTAGCTCGACGACGCAAATGCACACTCTAATGCTCAACATCATCATCACTCCCCGGGGCTCTAGACTCCCCAACTACCTGCCTAGCAATCCTACTCCTACCTCTCCTTGACGGCATCTACCAAAACTCAGAGATAAGAACCAAAAGCAGATAATTCACTGTTGAGTTAAGCGTGCAATGGTGAGAACAGTACTGGGATGGGTGACCTTCTGGAAATTTCTCGTACCTCAAGCTGCTGACGTTGCACCGCTTGATCTGGTTGGCCATGTGGGCTGTAAAATTGTGATGCCAGATCTTAACCGGTAATACTATCTCTGTTGAGGATAGGGCCGACGGTAGGGGAAATGGTAAGACTGATCTCTAAGGGAAATGAGACAGCACCAGCAGTTAGACACGCACCTCTCCTGACTCATGGGCCTAATAGCCCAACCCTAACGCACATAATAGGTGCACTCTGCGCTGCCACATTATAAGGAAATAAAGTTGCACCTTGGCTAATAGCTATATCAGGCCACGGTCTTGGCTCGACCAGCCGGCCGAGCCCCCTTCCACCTAGCCTTGGTCCACCACTGAACAACTATGACATGAACCCAAGCCCCATGGACCATCCATGACCGAAGAATCACAAGAAATGAATCAAGTACGTGTTAAAAATCGTGATAAATGCATGGATCTCAAACGATAAACGTAGATCTAATCATAACACATAAAACCATGCAACATCAATTTAAAAACAGTATAATATGATTTAAATGATGAGAAAAAGGAAGAATAGAGCGTTATTTTTTGGAGAATTACGAAAACTACGCGATACCGGGACGAGGGACTCGAGATGGGACGATCAAACCTTGAGACCACCATGAAAATTGATGAAGATCGGCCAAGGGGGAGGGTGACTGTCAGGCCCGGTGCGCTAAATCATACGATTAATTATTCAATTAATCTTAATTTCACGGAAGCATAAAATATGGGATAAAAATTTTCGTTTTTTTAACTGAAATTAACTCTTAAAATACAAACATACTCAAAATATGGATTTTAACTCAAAAATCCCAAACAACAACAAACCATATCCGAATACAACAATTACAGATCCCCAATTACAATATCCACGCCAGGCATCCCCTGGTTCATTTATTCAATACATAATATATAACTGGGACTCAAAATGGAGATCTACCAGCCGACGCTCCACTCGGTCCAGCTGGATTACCTGAAGACCCTGCAAAGGCCAACACAGACCAAAGCAGCCCAGGAAGAGGGAAAATAAAACGAGGTCAAACCTCAGTACGAAGAGTATCTATAAAGCATCAATCATATCAGACATGCAATATTTCAATCGTGAAATTCATGAGGGCTACCAAGAATCATCGGTAAGCAAGGCACAACGACTCAGCTGTGCAATCAAATCTCAATCATCAATCAGAATCAAAATCCAGCGACTCAGGTGGCTATCGTGACTCAGCGACGACATTGGATTCTCAGCACGGCGACTCAGCCGGCAAATCGCGACTCGGCAATATTTCAGGCCTCAAAGAATACAGGCTCAATATGATATGTGTGTATACAAAGCAGATTCATCTCACAATAAAACGCATATAAACAACACATAAGCCATTTAAAACAGAAACCATCAAACAACAGCACATATATCACAGCAGCTCACACACGAATAGAAATATTTCCAAGCTGACATTAAAGTTGCTAGTATAAGCTCACTCGTACCTCAACAGATCGCACGAGAACAAGAACATAGCTCAAACATCTCACGCATGTCTAATCCTACCAGCTCACAGCGAACTCAACAGGACATCTCGAACCAACAGGTAGCTACAACCTGCTAATTCATATCTAAACAGCTCAGAGAAAATTCAACAGAACAGAGCTGTGAGCTATCAACTCATCGAGTTCAAATCAACTCCTTAAACACGATAACCAGCTCTAATCGAAGCGTAAAACACTAATCAATGCTTACCCAAAAGCTCAAACAGAACAGAAGAGCTATCGGTCGGAAATCGCGAAAATGTTCGAACGCTCTACTGTCGTCGCACCTTCGAAAAGTCGATTCAAGACTCCAAATTCATACCAAAATAAAGATCTTGGAGAGACGAACTCAGCGCCACCAACGTTACTCCAAGCGGCGACGTAAATCGATGGCAATCGAAAGAAATAGGGTACGATGAACAGTAAGAGTTTGGGGAACAGTACGTATCAAAGACTCTCGAGAACGAAGATAAGAAATATCGGGTCTAAAATCGACTAAGTTTTGATCAACACTTATATATATAATCTCCCAGTCAACGCTACAGTGAAAGTCAACTCAGCTCAGACCTTAGCACTACACCAGATCTGACTCCTCTACGCTATACCAGCTCGCGACCACCAAATGACGTCTCACTGGTGAACAGCTCAGAACAAACAGATCACACCACGTCGATAGATCATGCTTATGTATCAGCTCTCGTGCACTTATAAGATCACATTAGTCAACTCCAACAACCAACGTCTAAGTTGATATCGCTAAACGACGTCGCTTCGTCTCCAGTTTGTGACATCCAGATCGTGCATATGTAGACAGCTCGCATACTTCCAACTCTCGCCTAATCTGGAAACCTTAACCCATACCGGTCTACTCCAAAATCATGAACCAAACCGGCCCGGACAGTACCACCCGCTCGTGCATCTGAAAGTCTTTCTATGTCAAATTCGAAAATCATCAACAGCTTAGACCAATACTCCTAAGCTTAATACTCGACAATTCACGTCTCCCTTGGTTAATCCTCAACCAACAGCTTACAAAATTAAGTCTTGTTGTTTCTTCTAATCTGATCATAATATGCCTCTAATCAAATTTAATTACAGTCCTCACAGTGACGGCGTGAGGAAGGAGGAGGGAGCTGGGGTTTTCGAAAATTATGTTTAGGAGAATGAGATGTGTTCCAAAAGACCCCTCCAAGGATAATAAATTAGGAAATTAAGAGAGTTTTTTCTTCCTTAGCCCCCACTAATTAAAAATGTTAATTAAACTCAAAACTTAAACTTTAAACTCCTAATTTTCGTAATATAAAATCCTCCTTATTTTTAAATGTAGCAAAGTTCATCAAAATAGCCCGTACAGGAGGAAAAAATGGGGTTTCCCTTGACCAATAAACATCAAAATCTTACTTTTCGTAAAAACTGCTTAAAATAATTAATTTTAGTTCTTAAAATATGTGGGCTTAAAATTTTCAAATAAACTTACACCTCGATCGTCCCCAGTCTCGTCCACGTGCCAGAACTCAAACAGGCTAATAAAATGACATGAACATCATAAAACATAAAATCATCACTTATTCACATAAAATGGCACATAAATTTTCCCAATTCATGCACTTATTCTCACGTAATCAGGATTTCTGGGCGTTAAATACAGATGAGTCCTTACTACTCAAAACGTCATTGAGACTCTACATAATAGGTGCCTCACTTTGACCCATTTACCGACTCTTGGGGTCATCAGGTGACGAGATTGGGTGATGTCCCGATGCATGTAGGAGTCGATGCTTTGCTGTCGAGGATTCACCTCTCGCCCTTGTGCATGGATCCCTATGCTATCTGAGGATATAATAGTGTAATAAATCTCTGGCTAGATTACTATATGTGTTTTAAGTAAATGGGTTTACCTAGTAGCACATGTGATGTCACTCCAAGATGCATGCATGTCTATCGAATCTCTAGCGACTCTCGATTTACCAATGGTCGTCGATTCGATCGGGATATTTGAGATGAAATGACCGTATTGTAGGCTAACCATGACCGACTGGTTCTTGCAGACACTATCAGTGATACCTAGGGGATCATGGGGCGATGTTACTAGACTCTTTACCATGGTCCTATGGGTAAGTCCGAAAATTTGTTTTAGGAGTCACAAGGAGTTTTGAACCCACGGCTAGTTGTATCCCTGAACCATTGAGGGTCACACAAGTACTGGTTTCTCATTTCCTGTAAGGATATGATACTAAAAGTGTTGAGTATAGTAGGAGGAAGGTTGGAAGTATGACTTCTAAAAGTGGCTAAGGGAGTAGGACTTCCATATTTAGCTAATGGGAGTAAACCTGCCATAAATAGATTTGTGGTCCAAAACTTTGATTTTGCATCATAATGATCACTTTTTTAGAATGATCATATTGGTGATATCTGATCATCGATCGAGATTACGATGAGACCACAATCGACGGATTCGAAAAGAATGTTCCATGTTTGACTTGAACTAAATGTTCACAGTTTGAGTTGAACCGAATGTTCACAGTTTGAGTTGAATTGAATGTTCTCTGCTTTGTTGAACTCAAACTCTATCCCTCTACCTATAAATATGTCAATGAGGAGACACATTCATAACTGACTTGATTATTGAATCATAACTCTCCTCTCCCCTCCCATCTACTCTCAGCCTCCTACCACCGTCGTCGCCACCGTCGCTAGCCACCGCTGCCTCTTACACATGCCGCCGGACCTCGTTCAACCGTCTTGGCGAGGATATTCCGTTCATGAAAATTCCTTTGTGCTTTCTAGTGCAAGACAGCAAAGGAATTTGGAAACCATTCGTGGACCGGATGAGACGAACAATCAAAGATTCAATCGTTGAAGTGCTATTGCCACGTAAAGTTGCCAAAGATAAATGTTGGAGTGCAATAATTGCCCCTGCTAGGTAGAGCGATCGAACCATGGCGCTTGTGTTGCTATACGGTTTAAAAGATTGGAGTTGCACCGTTACCACAAGCTATAGCTTTTGGTAAAGCAGCAAGCGCTCGGTACTAAAATTGGTATCAGAGCCAAGGTCACGGGTTCGATTAGGCTAATAAAATGACATGAACATCATAAAACATAAAATCATCACTTATTCACATAAAATGGCACATAAATTTTCCCAATTCATGCACTTATTCTCACGTAATCAGGATTTCTGGGCGTTAAATACAGATGAGTCCTTACTACTCAAAACGTCATTGAGACTCTACATAATAGGTGCCTCACTTTGACCCATTTACCGACTCTTGGGGTCATCAGGTGACGAGATTGGGTGATGTCCCGATGCATGTAGGAGTCGATGCTTTGCTGTCGAGGATTCACCTCTCGCCCTTGTGCATGGATCCCTATGCTATCTGAGGATATAATAGTGTAATAAATCTCTGGCTAGATTACTATATGTGTTTTAAGTAAATGGGTTTACCTAGTAGCACATGTGATGTCACTCCAAGATGCATGCATGTCTATCGAATCTCTAGCGACTCTCGATTTACCAATGGTCGTCGATTCGATCGGGATATTTGAGATGAAATGACCGTATTGTAGGCTAACCATGACCGACTGGTTCTTGCAGACACTATCAGTGATACCTAGGGGATCATGGGGCGATGTTACTAGACTCTTTACCATGGTCCTATGGGTAAGTCCGAAAATTTGTTTTAGGAGTCACAAGGAGTTTTGAACCCACGGCTAGTTGTATCCCTGAACCATTGAGGGTCACACAAGTACTGGTTTCTCATTTCCTGTAAGGATATGATACTAAAAGTGTTGAGTATAGTAGGAGGAAGGTTGGAAGTATGACTTCTAAAAGTGGCTAAGGGAGTAGGACTTCCATATTTAGCTAATGGGAGTCGTTGTGCTATTTGCCTACCGATGATTCTTGGTAGCCCTTTCATGCATTGCACGATAGATATATTGCATTGTCTGATATGATAGATGATTTTATTGTGCTCTTCGTACTGAGGTTTGACCTTGTTTATTTTCCCTGTGTTGGGCTGCTTTGGTCAGCGTGGGCCATTGCAGGTTCTTCAGGTTACCAGGCTGGGCAGAGTGGAGCTTCAGCTGGTCGATCCCCTTTCTGATTTGAGTCCCAGTGTACTTATATTTATATTGAGCCAGGGGATGTCCTGTGCCTTTATGTATGTTGGGGATCGTGTGTTTTGTTGTTATTTGAGTTTTGAACTATACTCTTATTTTGAGTATGAATGTATTTTGAATGATATTGGATCAGGCCCATTATTGAAACTTTTTAGCCCATATTTTTATGATGCTTCCGCATATTCGAGACTAATTGTTGTATTAGCGCACGTTGCCTGACATCTTTGGTATCAGAGCTTAAATTGGGATAAGCTCGTTTTCTTTTGATGACACTTGAGCCTAGGAACAGAGTTTTAGTTTTGATTAACTGACTCTGTGATTGTGTGATTTGATTATCTGCCTCTGTGATTTATCTTCTTGTCTTCTTACCTCTGAGTTTTGGGTAGATGCCGCCGAGGAGAGGTAGGATTAGGATTGCTAGGCAGATAGATGGTGTTGGAGTGCAATAATTGCCCCTGCTAGGTAGAGCGGTCGAACCGTGGCGCTTGTGTTGCTATACAGTTTAAAAGATTGGAGTTGCACCGTTACCACAAGCTATAGCTTTTGGTAAAACGGCAAGCACTCGGTCCTACAGTAAATATTTCTAAATACCCTATGCATGTTTAGCTTTTGTTTTACTCACGTATGAGCTTTCCTGGGCACAACATTTTTAAAACTTTCGCTGCATCCCATGAGCGTGATCCGGATCTACCGCTGCGCCAACATTTATGACATGTTTTTTCCTCACTTGCACGCACTCGGGGAAACTTCGCAGGGGTTCACCCATCCCGAAATTTTCTCAGATCAAGCACTCTTAACTTTTGGATTTCTTAAGTGATGAGTTATCAAAAAGAAGATGCACCTTGTTGGTACGAGTAGTACCAATTAGATATGATAAGTCCACCTCAACTACACAGTTTCATAACTTCTCAGTCTTGGAATCCCTCTCATTTCAGTGTGAGACCAGTTCATTCATGTGCCCCTTCGCCTAGAAACCTGCTATGAGCCGATCATTGTCCGTGTAACCTTTTGGCACCGGCGATCACTCCCGGTCTCTTTTGAGCCCCGGGCATCACACCTTTTAATAAGATTGATCATTTTTCCTCATCAGTTAAAGATTTTTGTACCACTTTGACTTTCCTTTTTGGATTTAATAAGGGCTCTGTGCCAAAGGATGGTGGTAACCTTCCTCCCAAGGTTCTGTTACTGAAACTGGGTAATTGTTCCAGATTCTGGACCTTTTTTTAAATTTATCTTGAGGTGCCATGAATTTCTTCTTTGTTTTTAAGGATTTCTTCAAATTGTTGAGATATAAAATATAGGTGATTGCCATAATTTTGTGTCATTCTTTGAATTTCCCTAAGATCTCTTGTAGATCTTAGAGGAATCTTGCATAGTTTCTAAGAATTTAGAACTTTGAATCATTTTTCTTGTACTAGTTGGAGCTCCTCCATTTTCAGATGCTCTTGTTGTCTAACATGTTAGAGTAGATGCCCAACTAGCCAACTTGTGGCGTGTGGGTTTATAGACTCTTGTATGAAACAATCTTTATATATGATATTCGCATTTATTTATGGCATTCTTTACTTTCATTATGTTGTATGATGATTAACAATTGCGTTGAGTAAAGACCTAGAATGCACTATAGTGTATCTTAGATGTGATAGTGGGTATGACGGCTATCATGAAACACATCTAATAGTCACTGTGTATTCTGAATTAGTTCCTAGTCGATTGGGCCGTCAAAATGAGGATAAGGCCGCCCGAGCTCGAGACTAGTATGCGAAGTACCATGTTTCATTGGTAAGGAACATTGTAATGTTCTGAGCATGCAGATAGATAGTGACCTGATGATCTATCGAACTACCCTCGTTAGGACTTTCCAAGTGGTTACCATTTATCGAGTGGATAAGTCCGAGGTCTTGGTTGTACTGATTAGTCCTCACGACTCGAAATGTCATTGAGACTCTACATGAGAGGCGTCTCACTTTGACCCGTTTGCTGACTCACTTGGGGTCATTAGGCGGCGGGATTGGGTGAGACCCCGATGCATGTAGGAGTCGATGCATCGTTGTCGAGGATTCACCGCTCGCAGACATGCATTGATATCCTATGCTATCTGAGGGGATAATAGTGTATAAATCTCTGGCCAGAGTACTAGAAGTGTTTTAGGTAAATGGGTTTACCTAGTTACACTCGTGATGTCACTATTCGATCTCCAAGATGTATGCATAGCTATCGGATCTTTAGCGACTCTCGATTTACCAATGGTCGTTGATCTGATTGGGATATATGGATTGAAAAGGACCGTACTGTAGGCTAAACACGACCAACTGGTTCTTGCAGGCACTATCAGTGATACCTAGGGGATCATGGGCCGATGTTGCTAGACGCTTTTACCATGATCCGAT
>KV001351.1:508811-594485 GCA_001598015.1 Dorcoceras hygrometricum | reverse complement strand
TTTTTTTTTTAATTAATCTTTCAAAGCAACGCTGCTAAGTGTTCTTCGGTCCTAACACAACCCTTTCAAGAACTTGTTCCTCTTCGTTCGCTCTTGGTTCGCCACAGCTGGCATGTACACTAGAAGCGCAGAAAACCGCCTCGCATACTCGGCCACACGCATGTCACCCTGCTTCTGGTTATCAAACTCATGCTCTCGGCTGGCGTAATAGGACTCTGGAGTGTATTCCTGTCGAAAAGCCTCACAGAAACCATCCCAGGTGAGTATCGTCCCACTATCTCGAAGCATCCTAGAAGTGCCTTTCCACCAGCGCTGCGCATCATCCCGCAGCTGCAGCACTGCCAACTTCAGTCTCTTTTCCGCAGCGTACTCCAAGGTATCAAATAGATCCTCCATCTGAACAAGCCACGCCTCGGCCCTAGCACCACCCTCAGTACCGGCAAACGTCGGTGGGTTCGTCCGCTGAAATCGGTCTAAGACCAACTCCATTCCACCTATCTGCCTAGTGACGTCCTCAACCTGAGCGTCGTCATCACTACCTTCTCTAGACCCCTCCACGGAACGTCTAGTCCTCCTACCTCCTTCTCGTCTCGGCGGCATCTAAACAAGCCTAGAGGTAAGATCTCACAGCAGATAGAATAACAAGACAGATAATAGATCACATAAGTCACAGAGGCAATCAAAATCAAATCAAAGCTCTGTGCCTAGACTCGAGTGTGATCAAAAGAAATCGAGCTTATCCCAGTTTAAGCTCTGATACCAAAAATGTCAGGCCCCGTGCTAATTACTAACGATTAACACAATATAAGCGCATAAACACGGAAGCTTAAAATCAGGGCTTAAAAATTTTTCGAAATACAATGGGCCTGAACTTCAAATCATACATTCAAAATATTCAATACTCAAAATATGAGTTGACTCAAACTCATATGCAACAGGTAACAACATAAAATCAATCAAATACAGATCCCCAATACATGATAACACGGGGCATCCCCCGGTTCAATACATATCATATATAGACTGGGACTCAGGGACGCGGGGATCGACCAGCTGAACTTCCACTCGGTCCAGCTTGGTTACCTGAAGTTCCTGAAAATGGGCAACACAGACCCAAACAAAAACAAAAGCAGGAAACAAGTACGAGGTCAAGCCTCAGTACGAAGAGCTATAAAAGCAGATAAACGTGCAACATGCTATAAATCAATGCTATGAATGCATGAGGCTGTCAAAGGAAATCAGTCAGCTAGACCGGTGTAACAACCGGCAAATCATATCATGTCGCCTCTATACCACGGTCTATCAACCGGGAAATCATCGGTCCGTGATCATCGGGGCCCGTCAGCCCATCACAGCTCGGCGGTAGACACTCGTATTCGGTAGTCACCGCTCCGACGATAGCGTTGGACTTTTCGGGCACGACCAATCCGTCGACCAGTCACAACGTGGCACCCAATCAGGTTATCAAATCAAATCTGTAAATCAGGCTCAAGATGTATGCATGAATGCCATTCAATATCCATGCTCAATACATACAATGCCTAAACGTAAAAACAGTATGCATACTCAACAAAAAACAGCAACTGGTTCACGTAGGCACATAACAGTAAAGCCACAGATTTCAAAACATCAAATTATAGACATGTTCAAGCTCAAAGCTGCTAAGGGCTGCTCAATTCGTACCTTCTTCTTCAAATTACCTAACAAATTTCTCCTGGTTCAAATCACGCGACAGGGACTTCCTGAAATGCTGAAATCTGTTACAGGTACTAATAATCTTAGCTCAATTCTGCTATAATATCGAGTTAACCCTACGGACAGAAGCTATACTCGAGTTCTACACTCCTACGCAGGCATTAACTACAAAATGGAGCTCAAAGTTACGAAGAACGCTCACCCAACAACTCGCAAGAGTTGAAAACAGAGTCTGCTCCAGGGGACGAGCGATACGCGAACACACAGAAACTCTCGGGTCCTTCTACTCGTTGCTCCTAGCTTCCAAACCAGTATCAGCAGAAAGAGCAAGTCTCAAGGAGTCCAGCGCCACCATAATCGTCAAGAACGAATACTGGAAACGACAGGAATCGATGGTGGAAAGTTACGGTGAACAGTAGCAATTTCGAGGGTTTGGAAATAGAGATAAGATATTTCTGGTTCAAAAATGATTCTAAGTGTCGATCAACACTTCTATAAATACCTCTTAAATCCTCGCCTGCTGATCACTAAAATCAATCGAAGTGACCAGCAGAAGTCTATCAGCAGCAGCCCTCTTTTCCTTTCGTTAAATTCAGCAGAAGCAAACAAATGTTTTATGCGAAACTACAATCTCGAAACGACACCGTTCTTACTAAAAAAAACGACGCCGCAGCGTTCTATCAGCAGACAACAATTATCTCTTGCAAAGAAACCAAAAGCTGGTTATCGAATTCCCTTCAAAACCCATCAACCGCTGGTTACATAAAATCACTCCAAACGACGACGTGTCAATTTATCTAAACGACGCCGTATAGTCTATTCCAACATCGCTACCAACTGCTGGTCATCCAGCAGGAACCCATCCTTCACCATGAAGAAAAACCAGCAGTTGCACTAAGGAAACTCCTGCTGCTGGTTTCCACGTGCATAACAGTACTCGCCACGCGTCACTCCCTCGCTAAACCTTGCAATAACGTGCGCCTACTACCAGCAGCAGCTCTCTCTATTACAACGCAACTGCTGATTCCACTAGTCAACACTCAAAATGTTGACTAACACGTGTCGCCTCTACGCTCCATCTTGCGCTAAATACAACGCCAACCAGCAGCGACCATGCACACAACTAAAACCAGCAGGTAACCCTGCGTTACACTTTCGTCACTCCTACGTCACCCTACCGAGGCAAAACTACCAGCAAGTAGCTACAGTGACGTTTACCCGCGTTGACTTCATCAAAAATTCGCTGCGACTAAATTTCCAAAATTAACGCAACGTCCGAAATCAGCAGGAACCTCAAAATTCACGTGATTATCCCAAATCAAATCAATTAATCACTAAGCTAAAATCTGATTCCTCACAACCCCTCTCCTCCATGCCTCTCTTGGCTGACCGCCCTTGCGCCGCCCGCCATCCGCCGTGCCGCCGCCCGCCGTCGGTGCTCACGTGATTGGACTTGTTCCGATCACGTCGACGAGGAGATTCCTTCCGTGGTAAATTCGTCAGCCCTTCTAGTGCAGACTGACGAAGGAGTCCTGTTACCAGTCGTGGACCGGATTAGGAGATCTACCGCCGCCTACCTTGAAGTGCCAGTTTCCCTGTGAATCTGGTCGGAGCCAGGCGCCTAGACGTCAGCAAGGTAACGCTCTAAAACATCCTATGTATGTTTTATTGCATTATATTTGTTATGTATTGAACGTTTCTGGGGCAAATTTTGAAACTTCCGCTGCTCCCCCGGGAACGGGATCCGGATCCGCCACTGCGCCAACAATGTCATATTCTCAATTTACAAAAAGAAGGATATTTCAGACGTTGGGTATCTATTCAGGCGTTGGATATCTAATCAGCAGTTGGTATAATCAGTCGTTGGTTGTTATGATCAGCAGTTGAATTCTACTTCAGTAGCAAGCATATTCAGACGTTGGGATTCAGTTGTTGATTTGATATCAGAAGCAACTACTCAGGTGTTAGCATGTTTCTTAAAAAACAAAACTACGTCGTTTGTATTAGTTGATACGACATCGTTTGGTTTAGCGCTAGAATTCAGACATTGGTTTATGCATACATTTAGTCGTTGTTACGAATCAGTAGTTGGACACTCAGTTGTTGCGAAGATTTAGTTGGCGTTATTTACTCAGTAGTAACAGTCACGTATTCTATCAGCGATGAACTATTCATCTTCTTCAAGAAAGGAAAAGCTGTATTAACAATAAGAGAATTCAGGCGCAAGCGACAAATCGATTCAAACACGATTACATATTCAAAATGGAAAGAATCAATGGTGAAGATTGAATCGTACTATTGCCTGGAATTAAGGAGACAACATCGGTACTATTTTGGGTAAATAGTACACAATTCACAGAGGACGTTATACGATGTTTTCACAGAAATGGAAAGACGACAATTTTGGCTCTGACGAAGCGCAATTTGCCTTAGTGGAGCAGTGCATACCATAATCGTGTTTTGTTGAAGATTTACAGAGGAAAATAGCTTTTATGACCGCTAAGAGCAAAGGGTATAAATAGCAGAAATTTGAATTGAAGAAGCTCTCGATTACTCTCGCTCACTCCTTGACTCTCGACTCTTGGTCCAAGTCACTCATCGTTTCCATTATTCTCGAGCTCATACTCTGTCGAAGTTATCTCTAAAAGTCTCACAAACTCGAAGAACACAAGTGTTGATTTTCACAGACATTACCTTCGAGTCATCTTCTGGTTCACCTGTTGAATCGCGTTTCTTTGTTTAGAAACCAGAAAATTTACAGTCTCAATAGATCTGTATTCACTGTTTTTATTCTAGATTGAGTCTGTAACAAACGTGTCACACAAAGGCCATTTGAAAAGAAAATACAAGTGTTGTAAACAGCAGCTGCGACTGCTTTAGGATTGGTGTTGCTAGGAGTTCACCTGGAGCGAGGCTCGGTGATTGGGTGTTTGCAGAAGGCCTATAACCATCAAATCTTCTAGTGAAACCTTCCTGAAAAGGAAGAAGGGGAGACGTAGGATATTGATATCCGAACTTCCATAAACAAATCTCTTGTCCCTTAAACTTTTACAATATCGCGTTTATTTATTGCTTTACACTGTTCACTGATCTATTGGCTTATTTCCGCACATATTTTGTTAGCCAAGAAATCAGCGTTTGGACCGAGATATCTTAAATCTGGTAACTCGGATTTAAGTTAAGCGGGTGCTTGTAAAACTGTTTTAAAAGGTTTCGAAAATTTGAAAATACCAAGAGTTCATTCAACCCCCCCTTCTGAACTCTTGCAGCTGTTTTTCGAACCACATTGATCCTATCAGGTTATCCATCCAAATATGAATGATAATTGACGATGGTTCGCCATAGACCTAATATCAGATGAGCTTGATCAAGTGATCAGACCTAAGGAGAACTTCTGCACCACATCTCATACAGAAAATATATTATGGGTTATTTTTATAATCACGGATTTTGAGAAAGTTCAAGTTTAGTGTTACTTTCCTTTATGTTTAAGCTTATGTTTTCAGCTATACGGTGTTCTCGTTATTATCAGAATTTACATGATGGGACCCTAGGATCACTAGATTTCATGTTTGCAGGTAAGGAGTTTAGCGTGAGTTGGCAGGTACGAACTGGAGCAGAATGGGGATTTTTTATTGATGGACCTGCGATTATGTGCTGTTTTTTGCTTTTGTTGATCATTAAACAAATGCACTGTTATGTATTTCCATATCAGATCTTACTATGATCAATTGTTTCTGCTTTGGAGGAGTTCAGTTCACATTATTTTCTTCAACTTCTTTATTTATGAACCTCCCGATTTGTTTGAAATGCGTGATCCGAATTATTAGTTAATTGCAAAACCATCCATGAATCATACGATTTCTTCGAATCCTAAAATTTGAAAAAAAAAATTACGCTTATTCCTTCGTACTTTCAAGTAATTAGTAAATTGGTGGACTAGGGTGCCACACTTTATGTTATCGATGAATGCTTTACTGGAAGAAGTTACATCGAATATTTTCCAAAGCTCCAGTATTGCGTGGATAACAAATTAGTGATGAAGATCTTTGTTTGTCTGATGTTAGCCAGCTAAATAGAATCTTAGACAGCAGTACAAAACATATAAATTCTTTTTCTGTTCTAAGTTTTATCATCACCAAAAAGGGGAAATTGTTGGGAAAATATTCTTTGTTTTGGTGCTCTGAGGCTAACAGATCAGATCATGCGTAGGAAACGCAACAAACTAAATCAGGCTAAGTAAATTCAACTTAGTCTTTAGAACAGTTCAGATCAAATCAGGCCAAGTAAAGACAACTTATTCGTTGGATCAGTTCAAAACATATCAGAGCTGGGTGGAGCTTCTTGAACAGACTGATACAGATCATAGCAGGTACTACCAAGTGTCTTCAAGTCTTGGAACAAGTTCAGATCAAAACTTAGAAGAGAACAGATCAGCTTAGGAGCTTCGACAGAACGCTCAGATCAGAGCGGAGCTTTGAATCATTTCAAGAGAAGAACAGAGTCTGTGGAGCTTCGTAGATCAAATCAGGTCCATATCATATTAGAACAAGGGTTGACTAGAGCAATCTTCGAGGCAATGTCTTGACAAAAGGTGTGTCGTAGATGCTTTTCAGCATGATATCAGATGTGTCAGAGTCTAGTCATATACGATATTGGCTATTTTGAAGAAACATTTAATGGAGCTATGCGATCAAATGACGATCATTAAATACTCATTAAATGCATGACAAGGATTCAACAATGAGTCTACTGGATACATTTATTATCGTTTGAACCTCAACTATAATAGGAAGAACCAGATCAGGAGTGAAAGATGATTAGACGATCAATGATTCAAGAGATAACAATGTTGTTTTTCAAAACGCAATCTGAGCAAAAAAAACTACACCTACGAATTTTTCCTTTCAATCAGAAGATTGTTTTTAGTTGTTTTTTTTTTTAATCTTCTGTAACGTGTTTCAGATGAGTACTAAATACAACAGGCTTGTATTATTCAGAACAGACTATCAAAAAGCCTTTCTCAAATCATTTTCACAGTCTGCGTGCTGCATTTGAGATTTCACAGCCACGAGCTGTTTTTCGAGTGAGACTATGAGTTCTGATCGAATGTTGTCTGACTGTATGGATTAGGATACTATGTATTCTACATCAAAGTCTTCTAGTGGATTAGGATACTATGTATTTTACTTCAAAGTCTTCTAACAGAAATCCTTCCAGTTTGGAAGAATGGGAGATATAGAAACATTGCTTCGAACTTTCATAAACAAACTCGAATCTACTATCTATTTTCACTAGTTCAGTTTGCACATGAAATCAGTTTTAGTTTACTGCTCAACTGTGATATTTCCGCATAATTTATTTATTTCACAAGAGGGCACATCGGATTGAGTACATGACTTAGCTTTTAATGAAGCTAATCCTAAAATTGTTTTAGAGCACCAAAAATTTTTCAAAAGAGTGTATTCATCCCCTAAACACTAACCCGTGTTTTACGATCTTATTGAGTTGTATCGAAGTGTTTTTACCTCTGATCCGATCCTAACAACTAATTAGACTATGTCACCATCAATAGGTGAAATTTTTCATATTCAATGTAAATGTCATATATTAAACTTGTGTGTTCATGATGATTTTAAAAGTTTGGATCTTTATATTAGTCCAATTAAATCTATTATTCATGGGCCAATTTGTAAACAAATGGTATGAGGTCGAAACGGATTGCACTCGATGTTCCAACATGTTGGAATTCTACGTACAAACTGTTATTGTCCACGTTTGAATATAAAGATTTATTGTCACATTTTTTGGTCAAATTGTTTAATCATCTAATATTTATTTGTATTCGAACCAATCGAATATTTGTACAACTATATGTGAAATTTTAAACGTTTTTAATGAACATTTAAATTCTAATGATCCCACATTAGTTAAATGTATTCTTAGAACGAAAACAAATGGGAGAAATATTTAAAGATTACCGATATTTTTTATTTTTATTGTTTTAGACCCTAAATTAAAATTGGATGGTTTAGAAGAATTGATTACCTTATATTATGATTCTTCGAACCCAATAATGATACATGACCTTCTTCTTCTACAATTTTATTTAGTGTTAGAAATAATTTCTGATAATTATAATGACTACAATGCGAATATGATGCACAAATAGGTACACAAGCACAATAATCTATCACCATTAGTAGCAACACCTCTAGACTTTTTAAGACACTTTTATTACGTGAGGGGACGAAACGCCCACGAGAAAACGTCCACGAGAATCCTCAAGTTCCACTCGAGAACTTGAGAATTATTTTACCACTACCTTTGATTTTAGTGATGTAGATAAGGAGACGTTCGACATACTGCGATGGTGGGGGCAAAAGATGCAAGTATAGTCCATTTTTTGTCTACAATGACAAAAGAGATTATCGCATGTTCTGTTTCCACGATCGCAGTGGAAAAAGCCTTTAGCATCAGGGGCAACACGCTGGACCAGAGGAGATCGACTAGGCCGGAGAATTTGGAAGCTCAATGCCTGCTTAACAATTGGTCGAGAGCTACAACAAGAACACAAGATTCCCAAAATGATGAAGAAGACCAAGAAGATACCGAGAAAACTTCTGGAACAACAACTGGAGACACCAGAAGTGATTAGACGAACTTCAGAAAAAATTTGACTTCATTTTTGTAATGTAATTCCAACATCATTTATATTTTTAACCAATTACATTAATTTGCTGTAGTTATTGGGATTCCAAATTTCAAATTCAAAATTCTAATTTGAATAGAACATGAGGATAATTTTTTTTTCAACTCAGTAAATTTTGAATTTGAAATTCGAATTTGAATATAATATGAGTACAATTATTTTTTTTTCAACTTTGTAAATTTTGTATTTCAAATTTCAAATTTGAAGTTCTACTTTGATTATAATATTAGGACAAACTTTTTTTTTTAAAATTCTAAATTCAAATCCAATTCAAATTTAAATCCCAAATTTCTATAATTTATTTCAATTGTCAAACATTTTTTTTTATAAACTTAATTTTATAAGAAATTGTTTTTTAAACAGAATGTTTTCTTAAAATATTTTATAAAAAATACGTTGTTAATAAAATACAACGGATATGGAACCGCCCCATACCCATCGGGTACAAGACCCAGACCAGAACCATGTATGATGGTTACGGGCCCAGGTTTGGATTTTTCCAAACCGACCCCGTTGCCGTGTCTATCCTCGACCACCCATGGCTAATTTAGGATTTGTAAATTATGAAAATTTTTAGGGTTGAATCCAAAATTGTGGGGAAAATGGCATATGAGATTATGTTGTCTTTTTTTTGAAAACAAGTAGAAGTTCCAGAACCTTTTTTTTTTTTTACAATGGAATTGGAAAAATTACACTAAATTGATCTAAGATTTTCTATTATCGATTGATTTCAATTCAAGACCTCTGGTTACTTGTTAGCTCACTTCAAGTATCAGGATCAATCTGAAAATGAAAGATTTTTTTCATTGAACCCGTTAATTCGATTTGACAACTTTAAGAAAAATATTCTCAGTGATTTCGACTTCATCTGTTACCCTTCAAAAAGTTCATTCTCCGGGAAACTTGGTTTAAATTTTTCCGGCTTATCTTCCAATCTACTTCTTTTCCTATTTCCTTCTTTTATTCCCACTTCGTTGGTGTTTTCCCAGAATCTTCAATGCTTTAATTTGGGCAAAGTAATATCAAAAGCTCTAATTCACAGTACTATCACAAATATAACTTGGGGTAAATACTTATCTAATATACGAGATTCTAATGTAATAAAAGTTAAAGGATAATGAAGTCCACGAAGATAAACAAAATTTATTAATCGAAATTTTTTATGTAAAAACTACAAATGTTGCAGAATCATATAATATTTACACATTATTCTTAGTATAAATAAATGGAATCATCATTTACAAATTTCAAAGGCATTATGCCACCAAACCATGACACTAACTTCACGAGTAAGCAACAATATAAACCTACTAGTCATAGGCATAGCAGTTCTTAAGCCAATGTGCATGGCTGACTCCGTCGTCTCGACAAAACTGGAAGAATCTTGATCATTGTGCTTAAAACGAAAGCAATAAACTGCACATTATAACACAAAAAGAAATTGATTAGCATTCTATAAAAAAGTTGAAAAAATTTGTTACAAGTTTGAGGCCAATGACTGTACTTACCCAAGCAAGACCAACGCAGAGAATGCTGAAACCAGGGAAATTAAATGGAGAGGATTCGGACAAGAATAATGCTGGAGTCAGAGAAGAACAAGGTTAAATTGTGAGTTTGAGATAGGAGTTCACAGCCTTCTAGCTACAAGATTCGAGAATCACCTGAGAGAGGGCTAAATATTAATGGAGATGCGACGTTGGCTAATGCTGCTATGCCCAAGATGCATCCTTGAGCGATGCCCTGTTCGTAGGGTCCGACTTGTTTTGAAATAATGCATCTTATCTGTGTGTTTGAAAGAACAATTCTTTTCATCAGCATTAAGTTGCCGTAATAGTGAAATCACTGTGATCGATATGTATAATGAGCTACTCACGCTAGGACTTGCAAGGCTTAGGAGGAGGCCCAACAAAGCAGAACAGTAAGGTACCTGCAGATCATGAAAGTTAATGGTGCTAAGGTTCTGAATCACATAACTGCAGCTAACTCAAATAGAAAATAAATAAATAAAATTGTAGATGGCACAAAATAGCTTACCCATGGTGCCCAAGCTATGCTGTCTAGTAGCATCTGCATAAATCCAGAAGACAAAATGTCATTTCTGTGTCATTAGATTAGCACATTTGACTAAGTTATCACAAATTT
Organism: Dorcoceras hygrometricum; assembly: GCA_001598015.1. NCBI lineage: Eukaryota > Viridiplantae > Streptophyta > Magnoliopsida > Lamiales > Gesneriaceae > Dorcoceras > Dorcoceras hygrometricum. Next base: position 583,936 of record KV001351.1, on the reverse strand, counting down.
ATTGCATATAAACAGAGAGTTGGAAGGTGTTACATTAACGAATCCAGCTAAAAGTCCTATACATAGCAATATCTCCTCTCCAAGGAGTGAACCCAGCACGGGCATCAGGACCATCTGCACGAGTTCAATAAATATGGAGCAAAACATATCCAGTACCACTTAAAATTTGATGAGGAAATGATATAACAGTTGGCAATTTGAAATTACATTTGATATGGTTGCTGAAATGTAGGTAATGAGCCAGATATCAGCGAATTGGTCTTTGTTGAAGTGGAAACGTGCCTTCAAGAAATACTGCAGTAAAGAAAGGTAACAGCAATGTAAACCAAAGAAATTTTACATCACATAACTGCATATTATCAGCATATCTAGCCAGCAATCTTATGTCACATTAATGTAGAGAGAGGGTACCATCAAGAAAGCTTGAACACCCGCTTCTGCCAGGCTATTGAAGAAAGCAACAAATGATGCTAACGAAAATGTAAAGCTGCAATATGAGGATCAGATTATAATAAGTCGTGATGATTAACATTTCATTACTCCAATGACAAAGAGGATCCATCCAAAAACACTATCTTAAGATTCTTCACACTCAAGAGGATAACAAAAGTCTGGAACTTCACAGTACCTGCTTCCCAACAAGCGAAATATATGCTTCAACAAAGATAATTTCTTGATACACTCTGTGTTTCCCAGTGATGCATCACCAGCTTCAGTGTTTTCATTCCCTGGTTTCAAGATTGGTTCCTCTAGTGGTTCAACATCACGAGTCGTGTCCTTGAGAAAAATTCTCATGTACACTACTGCAGCTGCTGATGAAACCGCTGCTACCTGAAGGGCGATGTAATCAGAAGTTTAGATCAATCCGTTCATCTTTGATTTTGCCCAAATGGGATAGCTTATTCAGTCACTAAAATCAGCTCAACGTGTGAATGATGAGGGAAGAAAGACCTGAAAAATTTGAGCAGTCGGAAGTAACCGAGCGGCTAATGTACCAACAACTGTTGCAGCAGATACCACACCTGAATATATTCCAAAAGCAGAAACACGCTTCCCCTCCGATATGTTGTCCGCCTGAAATAATATGAACTTCTATTAAGATACAAACACCATTCGGCGAATCCGCTCGCAATGGAAACAATTTCCTTATCGTTCCAGAGAAATATCCTTAACAACTTACCAAATAGCCGAAAGAAAGGCACATAATGCCTCCGTCGCAAACCATGGATGTTATAGTCTTCAGAGCATAATATATATAGAAGAATTCAGAAGTCCTCTTCACTGCCAATATCGCTGCACATATACGAATCAAAATTTTGAGTAAAAAACGAAAATCGGGATTATTTATATATAAAAAAACTACAGCAATCGAAAAAACAGCTTCACGAGCTGAATCAGAGCCAAAAAAACATTGGAAGAATCGAAGCGTACTGAAAGGAATAACGGAGAGAATCATTGGGATCGTCAGCAAGCTTTTCCGACCATAAACATCGGACAAATTCCCGATCAGCGGCGTCATGATCACAGCACCTAATCCTGTAATCTGTATTACAAATTACGTCAAAACATTAATTCTGCAATATTATTTATTGCATAGAATCCAAAATCCATCAAATTCCTTCGAATTGGACAAGTTTCTCTTCCCAAAATGTGCACTTTAATCATCATTTCATCGGAAAATAGTTGTAAAAAACTCATGGAGTACACCTCCACTTTCTTCTGCTAAGTTTTTTTTTCTCGTAACCGCGCCAAACTTCATGGATTACATCAATTTGGGCAGTTTCTTTTAGCATGGGCTTTATTGATCATGGATTTACAGCTCCTGGGCTAGTCTTTAGTCAAAGATATGCGGCCTCATGAATTTTAAAAAGGGAAAAAAATACCTTCTGATAGGAAAAATATTTTTTTTTTCCTAATAACTTGTCTAATTTTGGGTTGTTATTTTATTATGTGCTAAATTTTTTGTTTGACATACTTACGTCTGGTTGTTGTCTATTTTGATCCAATAGCATGACATCGGACACGTCAGTACTGATATTGTGTTAGTATTTTAGGCCTCATATCAGCAATTAAATCAAAATAGTAAAAAATAAAGGATAAGATTATCAAAACAAAACTTTAAATACTTAATGAACAGGAAAAAGAAGAACAATGTAGTTGGAAACAAAAATATTTCCCGTAAAATGATCTACTGAGTTTTAGATTTATTTTCATAATTAATTATTAGGTTTGACCCTCTGTAAGATTTGAAGGGTTCAATTAAACGAAACACATAACTTGTAAGCATGTAAAACGAGTTTAATAATTGAGTTGCTACTTTAATCACAATCAAGCCGAATTTCCTATTGATTCCAATAGCTTTCTCGTTTTAACAATCATATGCAGACCAAGTCAAAATTAGTTGACATTCGCATGCAATGTAGTTCTCTGCAAAGTTAAAGACTTTTTCATACACATGCGTCCAATAGATAATATATAGTTCTTTGCAAAGTTTAATTCTTGTTCGAAAAAATTTAAAATTTTCATACTTGTCCCGCATACTCTATCCAACTATCGAAGTCCATAATCTTGCCACGGAAAATCAATTACTGGTTTCGAGAGTTCAATTTTTATATGAAATTTCGATGGTCTTCTTTGAAGATGGTGCCACTATCATTGATTTGTATTGGATAAACATCTGAACTAACTTAATAACCTGTCAACCAGGTTAGTCACGTAAACCTATGACATGAAAAGTGTTGATACTGTTAATCGTGCTCCTTTCTATTAATCAAAGTCTTACCTACTCGACCAACTTAAACAGCACCAAGGACATATTTTGATGTTTTCACAAATAGTGTGTGGACTCCTAGAAATAGCCCGAGGGGAATGTTGCTGCCGGCTATTAACTTATCACAACTTTCGAACATTGTAAGCGTGTAAACATAATAAAGAGCAGCATTGTGTGTTTATGTGACTGTACATGTATATAACACATACCGCCTGCTGGAACCCTGTGAGGTAAATGGCGAGGGAGCACTCATTTTCTCCGGGGCAGACCGCCCCTAGGGTGACGTCCGCTATCGTGGGGTTCACCATTAACGACGCGAAATATGATAGGAACATGGCCACGAACAGGTGGATCAAATTCTTCCAGTTATCCATTCTTCGTGTATCCAAAGATATATATATATATATATATGCAGAATATAGTACCCAATGGAAAACCGGAGAGAATTAAAGAAACTGCCTTTTTTGCTTTGTACTTTATATGATTATTAAGTGGGATAATAGTGCAATGGAGAAAACAAGAACATTGAAAAGTTTGATTGGAGTGGAGGGTTATATATACAGCTGCCGAAAGAATCAGCGTGGGGTTCTTGCCACGTACGCAACAACATTGTAGACATATATTATTGAATAAATATGAAAATAAAAAAACACAAGACGATATCATTACTTGGTCATAGCAGTAGGTTGACCTGATCGGGTTTGGTAATAAGAAATTTACCTGAGATTTTTGAAATATTCTTCCTACGTATTGGTGGTTGGTGAGCTGAAATTGTTGCCATTTGCTGGCCTTCCGCGAATCTTCGAAAGTAGTTTTTTATAATGGTATATGCATAAAATAATTCAACAGTTTTTTTTCTTATTTTTTCACAAGAATACTTTAACAAGTTGTGCTCATTTGAAAGAAAGCTGGCGACAACTAATAAGAAATTAGGTCTGACTGGGTCGACAAATCGGTTTGTTTAAAAAGGAAAAAAATAAATTTTGCGCTCAAGCTGATTACATATTAAAGGATTAATCTAATTACATATTAAAGGATTAAGCCAGGCTTGAGGTAATTAGGTGCAAAATATAGATGCTCGCCTACTCCATGTCCAAATTATATATAGTCGAGATTTTGCCTAAGATTACATATTTGACTATGTATATATTTCAGCATCTGATTGGTCAAATGTTTCAGTACTACTTCATATTGTTTTTAAAAGTAAAAAATCCATCGACAAATACTATTGATATGATGTTGACCATTGATCAAGTGAAGTACATATTTCTATTATATTCGAAGTCTCTTTAACAGTCTAATAGAAAATAACTAGAATTATTGATTAAGAAAATTGTCAAGTAAAAACAAATATCCGAGTTTAGTTGATAATAAAGGACTCAACTCATATTAAGATGTACCTAACAACTTAGATCAGACAGATCACATCAGAAACAATATTGAGTAAGGACAAGTCAAATAAAAATGGTTTAGTTGACCGTTCGCAAGAGCGGTCCAAATCATATTGAGAAGAGCAGCTTAGAAGATCAGCTGGGGCATAAGTTCATGATAGAACATAAAAGATAAGCAGATCAAATTAGAGCTTAGTGTCTTAGTCAGATTAGAGCTGAAATCGATGCATTGACTTGAGAGATCAATTATAGTCGTTAAACAACTCGCGAAATCAATAAGAACATATCATAGTTAGTAACATACAAATATTGTTTGTTTTGAACAAAAAGAATGTGCATTTAATGAGAAAATATGAAGAACAGTATAAGAATTAAAGGTGCATTAATTACTTGGAGGCAAACGTATAAGATTCATCGACTGAGTCTACCGGTAATATTTTATCAATGTTTGAATCCGGAGACTATATATAGGAGTATCTTAATTGAATCTCTCTCTCGATCCATATCTGAACTCTTCAACTCTTGAACAATCTCAAGCTTTCTGTTTATTCAATCTTATTTGTTTAGAACAACTTAGGAAAACATTGTATTTGAATCAACTTATTTCTGCTGATCTGCTTAGAGCTGAAATCTTTAAGGCTTACATTTTGGTATATACCTTATCAAAAGCCTTAGAAACCTTGTACAGATAACAAAGCATGTTTTGTCATCCAAAGATATAAGGAGTTCAGCTTGTGTGGCCTGACGAATAGGTTTATGATATACTTGTTAGAATAGGTGCCCAACTAGCCAACTTGTGGCATGTGGGTTCTTGTTGACTCTATGCAAAACAATCTTTATTTATGAAATTCGCATATTTACGAAATTCTGTATATTCATATTTTGATTACAAATTGTTGGATAAAGAACTTGAATGCACTATAGTGTATGTTAGATGTGATAGTGGATTTGATGGCTATCATAAAACACATCTAATAATCACTGTGTGTTCTAAACAAGTTCCTAGTCGATTGGGTCGTCCAAAAAAAGATAAGGGCCGCCCGAGCTTGAGACTAGCATCTGCGATGCAAAGTATCACGTTTCATTGGTAGGGAACATAGTGATTTTCTAAGCATACAGTTGGATAGTAACCTGGTGATCTATCGAACTACCCTCGTTCGGACTTTCCAAGTGGTTATCATTTGTCGAGTGTATTAAGTCTGAGGTCTTGGTTGTATAAATTAGTCATCATTACTCAAACATACAGTTGGATAGTAACCTGGTGATCTATCGAACTACCCTCGTTCGGACTTTCCAAGTGGTTATCATTTGTCGAGTGTATTAAGTCTGAGGTCTTGGTTGTATAAATTAGTCATCATTACTCAAAACGTCATTGAGACTCTACATGATAGATGCCTCACTTTGACACGTTTACCGACTCAGTCGGGGTCATCAAGTGGCGGGATTGGGTGAGGTCCCGATGCAGATAGGAGTCGATACTTCGTTGTCGAGGATTCACCGCTCGCCCTTGTGCGGGGATATTCTATGCTATATAAGGATATATTAGCATGACAAATCTCTGGCCAGAGTTCTATATGTGTTTTAGGTAAATGGGTTTACCTAGTAGCACATGTGATGTCACTATTTGATCTTCAAGATGTATGTAGGGCTATTGAGTCTCTAGCGACTCTCGATTTACCAATGGTCGTTGATTCGATCGGGATATTTGAGCTGAAAGGACAGCATTGTACACTAAACATTACCAACTGGTTCTTGCAGGTACTATCAGTGATACCTAGGGGATCATGGGGTGATGTTGATAGACGCTTTACCATGATCAGATGGGTAAGTCCGAAAAAATATTTTCGGAGTCACAAAGAGTTGTGAGCTCACGGCTAGCTGTATCCCTAAACCATTGAGGGTCACAAATGTTAGAGTAGATGCCCAACTAGCCAACTTGTGGCGTGTGGGTTTTCATTGACTCTTGTACAATCGATCTTTATATATGATATTCGTATTCTTTTATGTGGCATTCTTTACTTTCATTATGTGTGTAATGATTTACAATTGTGTTGAGTAAAGACCTAGATTACACTAAAGCGTATGTTAGATGTGATAGTGGGTATGACGGCTATCATGAAACACATCTAATAGTCTCTGTGTATTCTGAACATGTTCCTAGTCGATTGGGCCGTCAAAACGAGGATAAGGCCGCCCGAGTTCGAGACTAGTATCTGCGATGCGAAGTACCATGTTTCATTGGTAGGGAACATTGTGATGTTCTGAGCATGCAGATAGATAGTGACCTGGTGATCTATCGAACTACCCTCCTTCGGACTGTCCAAGTGGTTACCATTTGTCGAGTGGATCTTCTCCAAGCCGCCGCCGCCGCCGCCCGCCGTGCGCCGCCGTTCGTCGCCGGAAATTTAATCCGGCCAGTTCGACGTGGAGGATCCGATCGTGCTGATCTCGTCAGGACTTCTAGTGCAGTCTGACGAAGGAGTCTCGGATCTGGTCGTGGACCGGATTGACGAATCTACCGCAATCAACCGAGAAGCGCCGGGTTCTTGAAACACCGGTTGGAGCCAGGCACAAGTGCCAGACAGGTAACTCGTTGAAACACCCTATGTATGTTGATACATATGATTGTTTGATTACTCGTATTGATCGCATCCCGGTCAAATTTTTGTTCTTCCGCTGCCTGCCGGGGTGCGGATCCGGACCAATCCCAACACTCATATGCTCTGAGCGTCACGATCCTCTACCAAGCCAACCCCCGACAAATGCATTGGAAGGATGTGAAAGATAGTATTAAGTACTTATGAATGACTAAGAATATGTTCATGATCTATGGTGGTGGTGAAATGAAATTAGAAAGCAACATTGATTCTAGCTTCCAATGCGATGTGGATGACTCGAAGTCAACCTCTTGATTTGTATTCATTCTCAATGGTGGTGCTTTCTCTTGGAAGAGTTCCAAGCAAGACACCATCGCGGATTCAACCACTGAGGCTGAGTACATCGCATAATCAGCTTCTGCTAAAGAGGCGGTTTGGATGAGGAATTTCGTCCAAGAGTTTGGCGTATTTCCAGAAGGATTTGATCCAGTCCCGGTGTACTGTGACAACATGGTTTCCATTGCGCAAGAAAAGGAACCTATGTCTCACCAAAGATCCAAACACATACTGAGGAAATACCACATAATCCGGGATTTTGTGGTTATAGGTAACATAGCAGTCGAGAGAGTCACCTCTGTAGACAATATTGCTGACCCACTTACGAAGCCCTTTCCAGGACCATTGTTTGAAAAACATCACGAAGCAATATGTCTCATGAGTAGTTGGCTTTAGGGAAAATGGGAGATTTTTAAAGTAAGTGCCCAACTATCCAACTTGTTGCATGTGGGTTCTTGATGACTCTATATAAAACGATCTTTATTTATGAAATTCCCATATTTACGACATTCTTTATCTTCATTATTATGATTACAAATTGTTGGATAAAGACCTTGAATGCACTATTGTGTATGTTAGATGTGATAGTGGATGTGATGGCTATCTTGAGCTAAATCTAATAGTCACTGTGTGTTCTAAACTAGTTCCTAGTCTATTGGGCCGTCCAAAATAGGATAAGGGCCGCTCGAGCTTGAGACTAGCATCAGTGATGCAAAGTACCACGTTTCGTTGGTAGGGAACATAGTGATGTTCTGAGCATGCAGATGGATAGTGACCTGGTGATCTATTGAACTGCCTTCGGTCGGACTTTCCAAATGGTTATCATTTGCTGAGTGGATTAAGTCCGATGTCTTGGTTGTACAAATTAGTCCTCACTACTCAGAACTTCATTGAAACTCTACATGATAGGCCTCACTTTCACCCGTTTATCGACTCAGTTGGGGTCATCCGGTAGCGGGATTGGGTGAGGTCCCGATGCATGTAGGAGTCGATGCTCCGTTACAGAGGATTCACCGCTCGCCCTTGTGTGTGGATATCCTATGCTATCTGCGGAGATAGTTGTGTGAAAAATCTCTGACCAGAGTACTAGATGTTCTTTAGGCAAATGGGTTTACCTAGTAGCACATGCGATGTCACTATTTGATCTTCAAGATGTAAGCATGACTATCGAATCTCTATAGACTCTCGATTTACCAATGGTCGTTGATTCGGTCGGGATATTTGAGCTGAATGGACCGTACTGTACGCTAACCATGACCAACTGGTTCTTGCAGGCACTATCAAAGATACCTAGGGGATCATGGGATGATGTTGCTAGACGCTTTACCATGATCTGATGGATAAGTATAAATTGTGTTTTCGGAGTCACAAAGAGTTGTGAGCCCACTGTTTGCAGTATCTCAGAACCATTTAGGGTCATACAAGTACTGGTTTCTCAATTCCCGTACGAAAATTGTACTCAATTTGTTGAGTATAGTAGGAGGAAGGATGAAAGTGTGACTTCCTAAAATTGGCTGGGTAAGTATGACTTTTCTTTTAGCTGATAGGAGCTGCTATTTTGGATTAGGTTGTCCAAAAAATAGTTATCACATCTTGATATTCAGTTTTGTAAACTGTGAAGATCGTTCTGATCTGATCGTTGATCGAACAACGATGGACTTGAAATAAATGTTCTCTGGGCCTGGGCCCAATGACCTGGTTTAAGCCCATGAAATATATATAAATAAAGGCTTGAGGGGAGTCATTTATTCGTAACAAGTTGTATTGACAACTCCCAAACAACTCCCCTCCCCTCTCTCTCGCCCTCCTCCTCCCGCTGCCGCACCATCGACTCCACCGCCATAGCCACCATCAGAATTCGTTCCGACCGTCTCAGAGTGAGGATTCTGTTCGTGAAATCTTCATTGGTTTTCTAGTGCAGAACAGTGAAGGAATTGAGATTTCGTTCGTGGAACATCAAGGGTTCAACCGTTGAAGGGCATTTCCCTCATGGAATGGTCAGAGTCAGGCGCCTAGTCGCCAGAGGTAAATGCTCTAAACATATGAATGTTTAGTTATTATTTCGAGTATTGACCGTTTCAAGGCTATTTTTAAAACGTCCGCTTTGCCCCGGGAGCAGGATCCGTATCCGTCGTTGCACCAACACTAAGTCGCCGACTTCTTGTCGTTACCCGCAAGTCATTACAGATATGAGATCCACATCCGGTATCATGTATCCAAGACGTCGAGTTAAAAGACATATTTATTTCAATTTATAATATACATTTCGCAGTTTGCAGCTGCTCGAGGAAATCCCGATTGTTCCTCCTCCAATGCCCTGGCTTGTGGCAATGGTGGAAAACATCCTCAGACTTGTTCGGCTTCAGAGCCCTTGCCTTGTGCTTCTTGTTGGGCTTCTCCTCCTTCACAGGGACAGAAAGCTTCTTACCCTTGCGTTTGGGCTCCTTCTTCGCAGATGATGATGATCCCAAAAGGAGGACGGGCTTGTCCTTTTTAATTGTCTCTTCAAACAAGACAAGCATTTTTGCCAAATCTTCAAGGGTGGCATCCAGCTTTTTCATATTGAAGTTGACCACAAACGGGTCGAATGCAGAAGGGAAGGAGAGCAGAAGCAAATCCACAGATAGTTCATGTGGAAGCAAGATTTCGAGCCCCACAAATTTTCAATGAGCCCAATCAAACGAACCCAATGCTCGCGGACCGAAATCCCTTCGTGCATGCGGCTCATCATAAGCTCCTTGACAGTGTTGAATTTCTTGGCTCGTGAGTTCTCCCCATACAGTTCCTTGAGGTGAAGGCGTATGGCAGGAGCATACCCCGTCTCCTCGAATCGTTGCTGCAATTTGTTGGACATAGATTCCATTATATAGCATCGTGCCTTAAGCTCATAGTCCCACCATTTTTCTAATTTTTCCAGCTCCTCGGGACTGGCATTTGGAGGGCCCTCCTTCGGAGGGCTCTTCTCTAGCGTGTTGAGAAGCTTCTCCGAAGCCAAGAATCTTGAGGTTGCGCAACCAATCCTGGTAGTTAGCTCCAATAAATTTTTTGTTATCCAGTATAGCAGCAAGTGGATTTTTAATCTAAGACATATTTGATAGCATTTTATACTGAAAGGAAATATACACATGCATTACAGGCTATTCATGAAAAAAAATCTAAGACATAAAACAAGGTCACTTAGTTTTATTAATTACCCTCCCACTATTTTAACATTTTCAACACCCTATAATGAAATCGGGAAAACCAGTTTCCGCAGAGTCCAATCAAAAAATCACGATCTCGAATAACATCAGCCACCCATGAGCCTCAAAGGGTACAACCCAATTGCAACAGGTGCAACCTCCATGTATTCACCTCACGTCTAGTAAGGGCCCAATAATATGACGCCGATTACTATCACGTGTCAAGACGACCCATCAATGTAGAGTTGTAATGGACGGTCACCATAACGTCCCCATAATATGAGTCAACGTCATGGGAGTACCATCCAACTCACAGCAAGTGTCAATGGCGTGCACAATTTTTCGGCACACAGAAACCTCCCCCCCCCCCAATAATATGAGACTGGATATGTATCCGGGTAGCATCGACGTACACCCATTGTTGATGGAAGGTAGGTAATTTTAAACGATATTTATTTTCCCTTAGCTTCATGATACTTTTGTTTTATGATCAATTTAGAAGTCATGTACTAACATTTTCTAAGAGTTCTTCCAGGTTATTGGAGAGGCTAAAGCCGCTTAGAACCCAATTTACTAAGAGAAAGCAACGCCCTTCAGTGATCCCAGAAGGTACAAGCCATTTTTAAGCCGGTATATGAAGGACTCTCTTAGATTACGTTTTTGTCACATGACCTCTTAATTATCAATAAACTAAGTTCCTTCAATTTAATCATGAAACTTTAATCTTGATATAAATTTTAAATCAATTTAAAATGAGGGATTTTAATTTTGAAATATGGTCTCAATAATTCAAAATCAAATTTAAAATTTACAGATTCAAAAGATATATATCGCATATATAACGGGCATGATCGATAACCAAGAGCTATGCGATCCGTGGTTGCCAAGCACGGATCTAGGTCCAATCCTAGGTGATATGAAATATGCAAATACAATCCTATTACATAAGATTCAAGTTTTACATGACTCGTTCTTCAATATCTTTGATCATCATCGCCAGCATCTTCAAACTTATCTCCCACTAAATCTAATTCTTACATTTAAATATTCATTACAAAAAGGATTACATTTAAAGGGGTGGGAATGGGCCATAAACCAGGCCCACATTAAAATGATATCAACAATATTACAACCAAGAATTGTACCATGCACGCAGGACGTGCGGGACGCTCCCGAAACGTCTGCGCGTACAGTGGATGCGGGACGGTCCCACAACGCCTGCGTGCACCGTGCGCTGTTGGGGATCCGGATCAGCCCCCCGGCGAGGCAGCGGAAGAACATAGAATAAACAGCCGGGAGACGATCAATACGAAAAATCAATAACAGTTATCGACATACATAGGGGGTTCAAAACCACTATCTTGCTGGCACTTGTGCCTGGCTCCAACCGTAGTTACAATAACATCGGCTCTTCTCGGTAGATTGCGGTAGAAATCGCCAATCCGGTCCACGACCAGAAACGAGACTCCTTTGTCAGCCTGCACTAGAAGGACTGACAAGATCAGCACGAACGGATTCTCCTCGTCGAATTGACCAAAAACGAATTTCCGGCGACGAAGGGCGGCGGCGCACGGCGGGCGGCGGCGGCGGCTTGTGGAGAGAGGAGGGGTGGCTAGCACTAGGTCTAGGGTTTTGGGAGTTGTGTCATGTGTTTAGTTAAATGAAGATTAGTCTAATTAAATAGACTTAGGAGTTGGAATTGGACCGGCCCAACGGGCCCGGGTCCAACAATGAACATTCAGTTCATCACCACCACCGAGACTTCATCGTAACTCCGATCGCCGATCAGATCGGGCCGATTGATTCAGTTTCCAAAACTGAATAATATGATCTGAAAAACCATTTTTCAGAACCCCAGTGCAAAATGACCATTTTGCCCCTCAACAGCGGCAAACCCCGGTTTGACCCCTGTTGACTTTTAGGAAGTCGCACTCCCCAAAATCCTCTTCTCGTGCTCAACACATTGAGCTGAGTATCCATGCGGGAATCTCGAATCTAGTACTTGTGTGACCCTCAATGGTTCAGGGATACTGCTAGCCGTGGGACCACAACCATTGTGGCTCCGGAATCACAATTCCGGACCTGCCCAACGGATCATGGTAAAGCGTCTAGCAACATCGCCCCATGATCCCCTAGGTATCACTGATAGTGCCTGCAAGAACCAGTTGGTCGTGTTTAGCGTACAGTACGTTCCTTTCAATCCATATATCCCGATCAGATCAACGACCAGTGGTAAATCGAGAGTCGCTATAGATCCGATAGCTATGCATACATCTTGGAGATCGAATAGTGACATCGCGAGTGTAACTAGGTAAACACATTTACCTAAAACACTTCTAGTACTCTGGCCAGAGATTTATACACTATTACCTCCTCAGATAGCATAGGATATCCACGCATGTCTGCGAGCGGTGAATCCTCGACAACGATGCATCGACTCCTACATGCATCGGGGTCTCACCCAATCCCCACGTCTTATGACCCCAAGTGAGTCGGCAAACGGGTCAAAGTGAGACGCCTATAATGTAGAGTCTCAATGACGTTTCGAGTCGTAAGGACTAATCAGTACAACCAAGACCTCGGACTTATCCACTCGACAAATGGTAACCACTTGGAAAGTCCGAACGAGGGTAGTTCGATAGATCACCAGGTCACTATCTATCTGCATGCTCAGAACATCACAATGTTCCCTACCAATGAAACATGGTACTTCGCATCGCAGATACTAGTCTCGAACTCGGGCGTCCTTATCCTCATTTTGACGGCCCAATCGACTAGGAACATATTCAGAATACACAGCGACTATTAGATGTGTTCCATGATAGTCGTCATACCCACTATCACATCTAACATGCGCTTAAGTGCATTCTAGGTCTTTACTCAACACAATTGTAAATCATTACACACATAATGAAAGTAAAGAACGCCATATAAAAGAATGCGAATATCATATATATAAAGATTGTTTCATACAAGAGTCTATAAACCCACACGCCACAATTTGGCTAGTTGGGCATCTACTCTAACAATCTCCCACTTGCCCTAAAGCCAACTACTCATCAGACGCAGTCCCATTGTTTCGCGATGTTTTTCAAACAAGGGTCCTGGCAAGGGCTTCGTAAGTGGATCAGCAACGTTGTCCGCAGAGGCGACTCTCTCAACTGCTATGTCACCTCTAGCCACAATATCCTGGATTATGTGGTATTTCCTCAGTATGTGTTTGGATCTTTGGTGAGACCTAGGCTCCTTTGCTTGCGCAACGGCACCCGTGTTGTCGCAGTACATCGGGACTGGACCAACTCCATTAGGAATGACGCCCAACTCTTGGACGAAATTCCTTATCCAAACGGCCTCCTTAGCAGCAGCTGATGCTGCAATGTACTCAGCCTCAGTGGTTGAATCCGCGATGGTGTCTTGCTTGGAACTCTTCCAAGAGACAGAACCACCATTGAGCATGAATACAAATCCAGTGGTTGATTTTGAATCATCCACGTCACACTGGAAGCTAGAATCAGTGTAGCCTTCCAGTTTTAGTTCACACCCCCGATAGACCATGAACATATTCTTAGTCCTTCGTAAGTACTTAAGAATATCCTTCACAGCCTTCCAATGCAATTGGCCGGGGTTGGCCTGGTAGCGGCTCGTGACACTCAGAGCATATGCGACGGTGGGTCTAGTCTAGATCATGCCATACATAATACTACCTATTACCGAGTCATATGGCACACGTGTCATACTCTCTATCTCCTCATCAAGTAGAGTAGAATGTCATCAACATAAAGTACTAGGAACGTCACAGCACTTTTAACTACCTTTTTATAGACACACGGCTCCTCGGGAGATGAAACCACAAACTCAGACTGCATTGCTTCAAGCCATAAGTTAGAATCAGCATCGGAAATTGCCTCCTTGAAAGTTCTTGGATCAGATCCAACAACTTGATCACCTTGATCATCTTCAAGGAGAAAACCATATCTCTCAGGAGCTCTAGGAATCCTTTCGGATCTCCTAGGTGCGACCATATCTGGTACTGGCTCAGTAGGTGTGGGAGATTCACTTGGTACTTCAATTGGTTGTCAAACCTCTTCGAGTTCTACTATTTTGCCCTTTCTATCAAGTAGAAATTCCCTTTCCATAAAGGTGGCATTCCTAGAGACAAACACTTTTGTCTCGCTGGGATAGTAGAAATAGTATCCAATGGAATTCTTTGGATACCCAACGAAGTAGCATAAGATGGATCTCGTATCCAGCTTATCTCCCACTGTCTGCTTCACGTAAGCAGGACATCCCCAAATCCTCATAAATGAGTACTTGGGTGGTTTGCCCATCCATATCTCATACGGAGTCTTATCCACTGCCTTGGTGTGGACATTGTTCAACAACATTACCGACGTTTCAAGCGCATAGCCCCAAAACAAGGTCGGAAGCTCAGTGAAGCTCATCATAGATCTAACCATGTCCAACAAGGTCCGATTACGACGCTCCGCTACACCATTGAGCTGTGGTGTGGCCGGAGGGGTCCACTGTGAGAGAATCCCATTCTCCCTCAGATAGTCTTGAAACTCAGAACTTAAGTGTTCACCACCTCGATCAGATCGAAGTGCCTTAATAGTTTTGCCTAATTGATTTTCTACTTCAGCCTTGAATTCTTTGAACATTTCAAAGGATTCAGACTTGTACTTCATTAAGTACAAGTACCCGTACCTAGAGTAATCATCGGTGAAGGTGATGAAGTATGTGTGACCGTATTTAGTACCATACTTAATTGGGCCGCACACATCAGTATGGATCAAATCCAATAGGCCTTGGGCACGTTCACCCTTGCCCTTGAAGGGTTGCTTGGTCATCTTTCCTTTCAGACAAGATTCACAAGTCGGTAGGGAGTTGATGTCTGACAGATCAAGCAATTCACTCCTAACTAACTTATTCATCCTACTTAGGGAGATGTGACCTAGCCTAGCGTGCCAAAGTTGTGCTGGGTTCAAGTTATCGTGTTTCCGTTTAATCGTTGTTGTGTGTGTTTCGACATCGCGAGTTGGAACTTCTTTTAATCTTAAGGTGTATAGATCATTTTCGCGTTCCCCAATTCCAATTAAACATTCATTCTTGTAAATATTGCAAATTGAATTAGCAAACATACAAGAATATCCATCTCTATCAAGCATAGGAATAGAAATAATGTTTTTAATCAATTCAGGAACAAATAAAACGTCTCGTAACAACAACTTAAAATTTGAAGATAGAAAAAAACTAATATCTCCTATAGCTACTGCAGCAACTCTTGCTCCATTGCCAAGCCTCAAGTGGGTCTCACCCTCCCTAAGACGTCGACTTCTTGTCATCACCTGCAAATCATTGCAGATATGAGATCCACATCCGGTATCAAGTACCCAAGAAGTTGAATTTAGAGACATATTTATTTCAATATAGAACATACCTTTTGCAGTTCGCAACTGCTCGAGGTACTCCTTGCAGTTCCTCCTCCAATGCCCAGCCTTGTGGCAGTGGTGGCAAACGTCCTCGCTCTTGTTTGGTTTAGAAGCCCTTGCCTTTGGCTTCTTGGCAGAATTTTCCTATTTTGCAGGAGCAAAACGCTTCTTGCTCTTGCGTCTGGGTCCTTTCTTCGCAGAGGAAGAAGAAACTAGAAGGAGGACGGGTTTGTCCTTCTTTATAGTCCCCTCAAACACTACAAGCATGTTCACCACCTCTTCAAGAGTGTCTTCCAGCTTGTTCATGTTGAAGTTGACCACAAATGGGTCAAATGCAGAGGGTAGTGAGAGGAGAAGTACATCCACAGACAGCTCGTGTGGAAGTGCGATATCAAGGCCCGACAGCTTTTCAACGAGCCCAATCATACGAACCCCATGCTCGTTGACCGAAGTCCCATCGCGCATGCGGCTCGTCATCAGCTCCTTGACAGCCATGAACCTCTCATGTCTAGAGTTCTCCCCGTACAGTTCCTTGAAATGAAAAAGTATGGCAGAGGCATACTTTGTCTTCTCAAAGCACCGTTGCATTTCATTGGACATCGATGCCATCACATAGCATCGAGCTTTAACCTCGTCGTCACGCCATTGGTTAAGCGTAATCAGCTCCTCAGGGCTGATATCGGCAGGGGTTTCCTCCGGAGGACACTTCTCTATCGTATAGAGAAGCTTCTCCGAAGCCAATACAAGATTGAGGTTCCGGATCAAGTCTTGGTAGTTCAGACCGGTGAACCTGTTGCTATCCAGTATAGCAGCGAGTGGGTTTTTCATCGAAACCATTTTTATAGCAGGTATACTGAAAAGAAAACAGACATGCATTACTGACTATATAAAGATAAACGCTAAGACATAAAACATGGTCATTTAGTTTTATGAATTACCCTCCCACTATTTTAACGATTTCACCACCCTCTAATGAAATCGAGAAAACAGGTTTTTTTAGTGGGTACACGGAGCCTAATCAGGCGATCATGGACCCGAATAATATCAGCCATCCATGACCCCCAAAAGGTAGTTTCCGATTGCAACCGGTGCAACCTCCATGTATTCACCTCACGTCCAGTAAGGGCCCAATAATATGACGCCGTTTACTATCACGTGTCAAGATTGACCCATCAATGTTGAGTCGTGAAGGACGGTCCCCTTAACGTCCCCAATAATATGAGCAAACGTTAAAATGAGTTCCAACCGACTCACAACAGTTGTCAATGACGTGGACAGCTTTCCGGTATACATGACCCCCTCAATAATATGAGCCGGGCCATGTATACGGGTAGCATCGACGTACACCCATTGTTGATGGAAGGTAGGGTTGATTTAAACAATTTTAAATACCCTTTTGTTTATCGAATAAACATTTTAACTTGATATAAGTTTTAAATCCAATTTAAAATGAGAGATTTTATTTTTGAAAAATTTGGTCTCATGCATATTTAAATCTAATTTAAAACATGCAAACATGCGGATTCAATAAGTCTATATATCAACATATATAAAGTTACATTGGGATGATCGATCGCGAGAGCTATGCGGTCCGTGGTTGCCAGCCACGGACCTGGGTCCAATCCTAGGGGTAGTGCAATATGCAATGCAATCCTATTACAAAGCTTTCCGGTTTTACAGATCTTCGATCTTCAATATCTTGATCGTCATCATCCACCGTCTTCGGATGTCCTCCCACTAAATCTAGTAATTTACATTTAAATTAACTATGACAGATAAGGGATACATTTATCAAGAGGGTGGGAACGGGCCACAAACAGGCCCACTTTAAATGATAATCAAATATTTAAAAACCGAAATCATATAAAACCTATTGCATACACCTAACACATTGGGCACGGCTCTCGATCATGCCAATCATGCAATTAATCTAATTAACATGCATAATTTAAATAATCTAATTATTTATCGTAAAATCATATTCTAATTACGAAATCGTATTTTATAATAAAATCGTATTTTGCCGATAAAACAAATTTTAATCAACAAAATCTTATTTTATTACAAAATCATATTTCATAATTAAAATCACATTTTACTAATTTTAATTGTATCAATATTGGGCTTAAAACAATTTTAGGCCCAAAAACTTAAAATTTCAAAATCGATCAAAACCGGGTCCGACATCGTGTACCGGCCCGAAAACTTCACGGGCTGTCCGGGACAGGCCCGAACCAAACCCTAGAAGAAATCAGACCAGCCTTCACGACATCGCCGGAGACTCGCCGGAGCGGCGGCCGGCGGCGGTGCCGCCTCGAAACTTTGCGCGCGACACAAGGCCGCGCGCCGCCCTATATGCGCGCATCGTCGCACACGCCGCGCCCCACCGTCGCGCAACACCTCGCGACGCTTCGTCCGGCCAGCAAGCGCCCAGCACTGTAACCACGAGTGCAATGGCCGGCCATCATGCGCGCAGCCGCGCAACATCATCGGCCGCACAAGACGCACCAAGCGCGCTGTTACCGCGCGCCTCATCGCGCAACAAGTTGCGCGTGACGGCGGACTGTGAACGGTGATGATGGGCGCAACGACTTGCGCGAGGCACGGCCAAAGCTTCGGCCACCATGCGCAACCGGTGCGCATGGTGTTGCGCGACGTGCGCGCGAAATCGCGCGGCTGCTAGCGCCGCCACACGCGGCGGTGGTCCGGTGGTCGTTTCCCGATTCTCGTTTTCCGATCTGAAATTTCAAGATATTAGACACAATTATGGCAATACGTATTGATCAGATCCGAAAAACACTGGCTCTGATACCACTGTTGGGGATCCGGATCCGCCCCCCGGCGAGGCAGCGGAAGAACATAGAATAAACAGCCGGGAGACGATCAATACGAAAAATCAATAACAGTTATCGACATACATAGGGGGTTCAAAACCACTACCTTGCTGGCACTTGTGCCTGGCTCCAACCGTAGTTACAATAACGTCAGCTTTTCTCGGTAGATTGCGCTAGAAATCGCCAATCCGGTCCACGACCAGAAACGAGACTCCTTCGTCAGCCTGCATTAGAAGGACTGACGAGATCAGCACGAACGAATTCTCCTCGTCGAATTGGCCAGAAACGAATTTCCGGCGACGACGGGCGGCGACGGCGGCGGCTTGTGGAGAGAGGAGGGGTGGCTAGCACTAGGTCTAGGGTTTTGGGAGTTGTGTCATGTGTTTAGTTAAATGAAGATTAGTCTAATTAAATAGACTTAGGAGTTGGAATTGGACCGGCCCAACGGGCCCGGGTCCAACAATGAACATTCAGTTCATCTCCACCACCGAGACTTCATCGTAACTCCGATCGCCGATCAGATCGGACCGATCGATTCAGTTTCCAAAACTGAATAATATGATCTGAAAAACCATTTTTCAAAACCCCAGTGCAAAATGACCATTTTTCCCCTCAACAGCGGCAAACCCCGGTTTGACCCCTGTTGACTTTTAGGAAGTCGCACTCCCCAAAATCCTCTTCTCGTGCTCAACACATTGAGCTGAGTATCCATGCGGGAATCTCGAATCTAGTACTTGTGTGACCCTCAATGGTTCAGGGATACTGCTAGCCGTGGGACCACAACCATTGTGGCTCCGGAATCACAATTCCGGACCTGCCCAACGGATCATGGTAAAGCGTCTAGCAACATCGCCCCATGATCCCCTAGGTATCACTGATAGTGCCTGCAAGAACCAGTTGGTCGTGTTTAGCGTACAGTACGTTCCTTTCAATCCATATATCCCGATCAGATCAACGACCAGTGGTAAATCGAGAGTAGCTATAGATCCGATAGCTATGCATACATCTTGGAGATCGAATAGTGACATCGCGAGTGTAACTAGGTAAACTCATTTACATAAAACACTTCTAGTACTCTGGCCAGAGATTTATACACTATTACCTTCTCAGATAGCATAGGATATCCACGCATGTCTGCGAGCGGTGAATCCTCGACAACGATGCATCGACTCCTACATGCATCGGGGTCTCACCCAATCCCGACGCCTTATGACCCCAAGTGAGTCGGCAAACGGGTCAAAGTGAGATGCCTATCATGTAGAGTCTCAATGACGTTTCGAGTCGTGAGGACTAATCAGTACAACCAAGACCTCAGACTTGACCACTCGACAAATGGTAACCACTTGGAAAGTCCGAACGAGGGTAGTTCGATAGATCACCAGGTCACTATCTATCTGCATGCTCAGAACATCACAATGTTCCCTACCAATGAAACATGGTACTTCGCATCGCAGATACTAGTCTCGAACTCGGGCGGCCTTATCCTCATTTTGACGGCCCAATCGACTAGGAACATATTCAGAATAAACAGCGACTATTAGATGTATTCTATGATAGTCGTCATACCCACTATCACATCTAACATGCGCTTAAGTGCATTCTAGGTCTTTACTCAACGCAATTGTAAATCATTACACACATAATGAAAGTAAAGAACGCCATATAAAAGAATGCGAATATCATATATATAAAGATTGTTTCATACAAGAGTCTATAAACCCACACGCCACAAGTTGGCTAGTTGGGCATCTACTCTAACATGCGCACGGGACATGCTGGACGCTCCCGCAATGTCTGCACATACCGTACACATGGGACGTGTGGGACGCTACCGCAACGTCTGCGCATACCATAAGCACGGAACGTGTGGGTCACTCCCACAAAATCTGCACGTAACTTGTGCGTGGGTCGTGCGGGACGATCCTAATGTCTACAGCGATGTGGGTGCGGAATATGCGAGACGATCCTGCAACATCCACCGCATCATGCACGTGGAAAAAGCAGGACGATCCTGCAACGTCCGCGTGGCGGCGACGCGGCTGAAAGTTTTTTTTTTTGAAGAATCGAGTTTTGGATTCAATTAGGCATAAATAGTGTATTGACAGATCCTATCATGAAGCTCTGATACCACTGTTGGTGTAGCGGCTGATCCAGATCCCGCTCCCGGGTTGCAGTGGAAGTTTAAAATTAATAGATCCCGTGAACGGTCAATACATGAAAATTAAAACTAAACATATAGAGGATGTTTAGAGTATTTACCTTTGGCTACTACATGACCAGCTCCAACTATTCCGATTTTACGCGAAAATAGCACTTCAACAATTGAACAGCTCCAATCATCCAATACGGTCCACGACCGGAATCTCAATTCCTTCACTGTTCTGCACTAGAAAACCAGTGAATATTTCACGAACATAATCTTCACACTGAGACGGTGGGATCAAATTCCTACGGTGGCATCAACGACTGGCGGCGAAGGCAGCGGCCCGGCGTCTGCAAGTGGCGACGATGGCAGCGAGAGGAGGAGGTCGAGAGGAGGGGAGGGGAGCTATGGAGGTTTTCTATACAACTTGGTGCAAATGAAAAGCTCCACCTAAGCCCCTATTTATAGATATTTCATGGGCTTAAACCAGGTTAATGGGGCCAGGTCAGGCCTAGGCCTAGAGAACATTGGTTTCAAGTTCATCGTTGTGGCTTCATCAAAATCCCGATCGATGATCAGATGGAACCGATCTGCACAGTTTACTAAACTAAACATTATGATGTGAAAATAATTTTTCAGACCATCAATCCAAAATAGCAGTTAGGCCCCTATCAGGTCATACTTACCCAGCCAATTTTAGGAAGTCACACTTCCATCCCTCCTCTTAATATACTCAACAATTTGAGTATAATTTCCATACGAGAATTGAGAAACCAGTATTTGGTGATCCTCAATGGTTCAGGATACAGCTATCCATGGCTCACAACTATTTGTGACTCCAAAAGCACATTTTCAAGCTTACCCATTGGATCATGGTAAATCGTCTAGCAACGTCGCCCCATGAGCCCCTAGGTATCACTGATAGTGTCCGAAAGAACCAGTTGGTCATGGTTAGCGTGCAGTACGGTTCATTCAGTTCAAATATCCCGACCTAATCAACGACCATTGGTAAATCGATAGTCTCTAGAGATTCGATATCCATGCATATATCTTGGAGATCCAATAGTGACATCGCATGTGCTACTAGATAAATACATTATCTAAAGCACATCTAGTACTCTGTCCAGAGATTTTTCACACTATTATCTCATCAGTTAGCATAGGATATCAACGCACAAGGGCGAGCGATGAATCCTCGACAACGAAGCATCGACTCCTACATGCATCGGGACCTCACCCAATCCCACTACCTGATGACCCCAACGAAGTCGGTAAACGGGTCAAAGTGAGGCACCTATCATGTAGAGTCTCAATGACGTTTCGAGTAGTGAGGACATTCGTACAACTAAGACCTCTGACTTAATCCACTCGACAAATGATAAGAACTTGGAAAGTTTGAACGAGAGCATTTCGATAGATCATCAGGTCACTATCTATCTGCATGCTCAGAACATCACTATGTTCCCTACCAATGAAACGTGGTACTTTGCATCGCAGATGCAAGTCTCAAGCTCGGGCGTGGCCCAATCAACTAGGAACTACTTTTGAACACACAGTGACTATAAGATGTGTTTCATGATAGCCATCAAATCCACTATCACATCTAACATACACTATAATGCATTCAAGTTCTTTATTTAACAATTTGTAATCATAACAATGAAGATAAAAAATGCATTAAATATGCGAATTTCATAAATAAATATCGTTTTAAATAGAGTGAATAAGAACCCACATGCTACAAGTTGGCTAGTTGGGCACCTACTCAAACAGCTCGAACTAACCCAAGTGACCTACATCGACACCATACTTAAGAAGTTCTCTTTGGAGGAGTCCAAGAGAGAATATCTACCTATTGACGCAGAGACGGATCCGAATCCTGCTCCCGGGACGTAGCGGAAGAGTAAAATTTTAATTGCACGGGAACGGTCAAGACACAAAATTAAATGCTAAACATACATAGGGTTTTTAGGGCATTTACCTCTGGCGACTAGGCGCCTGGCTACGACCAGTCCACGAGGGAAATGACCCTTCAATGGTTGAGTGGTTGATGAATGCCTAATCCAGTCCACGACCGGAATCTCAATTCCTTTACTTGTTTGAACTAGAAAACCAACAATGATTTCACAAACGGAATCCTCACTACAAGAGGTTTGGAACAAATTCCAACGGTGGCGGCGACGGCATCGGTGGAGGGCGACGATGGCGCCGGGAGGAAGGGGCGTGAGAGAGGAGGGGAGGGGAGCTTTTGAGTTGTCAATATAACTTGTTGTGTTTAAATGACTCCCTTAAGACCTATTTATAGATTTTTTGTGGGCTTAAACCAGGTTAATGAGCCCAGGTCAGAACCAGGCCCAGGAAACATTGATTTCAAGTTCATTGTTGTGGCTTCATCATAATTCCGATCGACGATCAGATCGGACCGATCTTCATAGTTTACAAAACTGAACATTATGACGTGAAAACAATTTTTCGGACCACCTAATCCAAATAGCAGTTAGGCCCATATCAGCTATAAGGAAAGTCATACTTACCCAGCCAATTTTAGGAAGTCACACTTCCGTCCTTCCTCCTAATATAATCAACAAATTGAGTACAATTTACGTACGAAAATTGAGAAACCGGTACTTGTGTGACCTCAATGGTTCAGGAATACAGCTAGCCGTGGGCTCAAAACTCTTTGTGACTTTGAAACACATTTTTGGACTTACCCATCGGATCATGGTAAAGCGTCTAACAACATCGTCCCATGATCCCCTAGGTATCACTGATAGTGCCCGCAAGAACCAGTTGGTCATGGTTAGCAAACAGTACGGTCTTTTCAGCTCAAATATCCCAACAGCGGTCAACGACCTTTGGTAAATCGAGAGTCTCTAGAGATTCGATAGCCATGCATAAATCTTGGAGATCAAATAATGACATCGCATGTGCTACTAGGTAAACCCACTTACCTAAAAAACATATAGTACACTGGCCAGAGATTTTTCACACTATTATCTACTCAGACAGCATAGGATATCCATGCAAAAGGACGAGCAGTGAATCCTCGACAACGAAACATCAATTCTTGCATGCACTGGGACCACACCCAATTCCACCACCTAATGACCCCAACAGAGTCCGTAAACGGGTCAAAGTGAGGGTAGTTCGATAGATCACCAGGTCACTATCCATCTGCATGCTCTGTACATCACTATGTTCCATGCCATTGAAACATGGTACTTTTCATCACAGATGATAGTTTCAAGCTCGGGCGGCCCTTATCCTCTTTTGGACGGCCCGATAGAGTAGGAACTAGTTTAAAACACACAGTGACTATTAGATATATTTCATGATAGCCATCAAATCCACTATCACATCTAACATACACTATAGTGCATTCAAGGTCTTTATCCAACAATATGTAATCATAATAATGAAGATAAATAATGTCGTAAATATGCGAATTTCATAAACAAAAATCGTTTTTTAACAAGAACCCACATGCCGCAAGTTGGCTAGTTGGGCACCTACTCTAACAATCTCCCACTAGCCCTAAAACCAACTACTCATGAGACGTAGTCCCATTACTTCGCGATGTTTTTCAAACAATGGTCACAACCAGGGCTTCGTAAGTGGGTCAGCAATGTTGTCTGCATAGGCGACTCTCTCGACTGCTATGTCACCTCTAGCCACAATATCCCAGATTATGTGGTATTTCCTCAGTATGTATTTGGATTTTTGGTGAGACCTAGGTTCTTTGGCTTGCCCAACGGCACCCGTGTTGTAACAGTACACCGGGACTGGACCAACTCCTTTCGGAATTATGCCCAACTCTTGGACGAAATTTCTCATCCAAATAGTCTCTTTAGCAGCAGCTGATGCTGCGATGTACTCAGCCTCAGTGGTTGAATCCGCCATGTGTTTTTCTTGGAAATCTTCCAAGAGACAGCACCACCATTGAGCATTAATACAAATCCAGAGGTTGACTTCGACTCATCCACATCGCATTGGAAGCTAGAATCATTGTAGCCTTCCAATTTCAGTTCGCCACCCCCATAGACCATGAACATATTCTTAGTTCTTCGTAAGTATTTAAGAATATCTTTCACAGCCTTCCAATGCATTTAATTGGGGTTGTCTTTGTAAAGGCTCGTGACGCTGAGAGCATATGCTACATCCGATCTAGTCGAGATCATACCATACATAATACTACCTATTGCTGAGGCATATGGCACACGTGTCATACTATCTATCTCTTCATCGGTATTCAGACACATAGACTTGGATAGAGTGACCCCGTGGCACATAGGTAGGTGTCCTATCTTGGACTTTTCCATAGAGAACCTCTTAAGTATGGTATCTATGTAGGTTTCTTGGGTGAGTCCGTGCATCCTTTTCGATATATCTATTAGATATGTAATCCCAGAATATAGGATTCTTCACCCATGTCCTTCATCGATAATCTACTAGACAACCGTACTTTGGTTGACTGCAATATTCCTACATCATTCCCAATGAGCAGAATGTCATCAACATAAAGTACAAGGAATGTTACAGCATTCTTAACTACCTTCTTATACACACATGGTTCCTCGGGATTCTTGATGAAATCAAATTCTTAAATCGTTTAATCAAACCTCAGGTTCCAACTTATCGATTCTTGCTTGATACCGTAGATCCATCTCTAGATGTGAAACCTTCAGGCTGCCTCATATATATTTTTCCTTAATGTTTCCATTAAGGAACAAAGTCTTCACATCCATTTGCCATATCTAATAATCGTACCATGCAGCTATGGCTAGCAGGATTCTAATCGACTTGAACATTGAAATTAGTGAAAAGGTTTCATCATAGTCAACTCCTTTCCTTCGAGTGTACGCTTTTGCTACCAGTCGCGCCTTGTAGGTCAATACTTTACCATCAGGCCCAAGTTTTCTCTTAGGTATCCATTTGCACCTAATGGGAACTATTCCGTCTAGTGGATTTACAAGAGTCCAAACTTGGTTTTAATGCATTGAGTCAATCTCAGATATCATTGCTTCAAACCACAAATTAGAATCAGCATTGGAAATCGCCTCCTTGAAGGTTCTTGGATCACATCCAACAGTTTGATTACTTTGATCCTCTTCAAGCAGGAATCCATATCTAACAGGAGCCCTAGGAACCCTTTAATATCTCCTAGGTGTGTCCATATCACGACTGATTCTTGAGGTGTGGGAGATTCACTTGTTACTTCAGTTGGTTCACGAACTTATTCGAGTTTTACTATCTTGCCTTTTCTATCAAGTAGAAATCCCTTCTCCAAAAAGGTAGCATTTCTAGACACAAACACTTTTGTTTCACTAGGACAGTAGAAGCAGTATCCAATAGAATTCTTTGGATACCCAATGAAGTAGCATAAGATGTATCTATTATGCAGCTTATCTCCTACTTTCTGCTTCACGTAAGCAAGAAATCCCCAAATCCTCAAGTACGATTACTTGAGTGGCTTTCCCATCCATATCTCATATGGTGTTTTATCCACTTCCCTGGTGTGGATATTATTCATAAACATTACCACTTTTTCAAGCGCATAGCCCCAAAACTAAAGTTCAGTGAAGCTCATCATAGATCGTACCATGTCCATCAATGTTTGATTACGACATTCCGCTACAACATTGAGATGTGGTGTAGCGAGAGGTGTCCACTGTGAAAGAATCCCATTCTCCTTAAGATAGTCTTGAAATTCGGCACTCAAGTATTCTCCACCTCGATCGGATCAAGGTGTTTTAATACTTTTTCTTAGTTATTTTTCTACTTTAGCCTTGAATTCCTAGAACATTTCAAAGGATTCATACTTTGCTTCAGTAAGTACAAGTACCCATACCCAGAGTAATCATCGGTAAAGGTGATGAAGTAGGTGTGGCTAGACTTATTACCAATGCTAAGAGGGCCATACACATCAGTATGCATCAAGTCCAATAGGTCTTCAACACGTTCAAGCTTGCATTTGAAGCGAAATTTTGTCATTTTTCCTTTGTAACAGGACTCGCATGTTGGTAAGGAGTTAATATAAAAAATATTAAACATGTCGCTCCTAACCAACTTGTTCAACCTCTTTAAGGAAATATGACCTATCCTAGCATGCCAAATTGTGCCGGGTTTAGTCTATCGTATTTCCTTTTGATTTTTGTTGTATGTGTCTCCACATCGTGAGTTGGAACTTCTCTCAATTTTAAGTTGTATAGGTTGTTTTCGCGTTCTCCAATTTCAATTAAACATTCATTCTTGTAAATATTTCAAATCAAATTAGCAAATTGACAAGAATATCCATCACTATCAAGCATAGATACGGAATGTTCTTTATTAATTCAGAAAAAATAGAACATCTTTCAATAGTAACTTAAAATTAGAATGTAGAAATAAATACACATCCCCTATTGCTATGGCTGCAACCCTTGCTCCGTTCCCCAGCCTTAAGTGGGTCTCACCCATCCTAAGAGGTCGAATTCTTGTCAGTACCTGCAAGTCATTGCAGATATGAGAACCACATCCGGTATCAAGTACCAAGAGGTCGAGTTAAGAGACATATTTATTTCAATGTATAATATATATTTTGAAGTTCGTAGCTGCTCGAGGTAATCTCGACAGTTCCTCCACCAATGCCTAGGATTGTGGCAATTGTGGCAAAAATCCTCAGATTTTTTCGGCTTCGGAGATTTTGGCTTGGGCTTCTTGCTGGGATTCTCCTCCTTTGCAGGGACAGAACGCTTCTTACCCTTGCGTTTGGTACCCTTCTTCACAGATGAAGAAGAGCCCAAAAGAAGGACGGCCTTGTCATTTTTATGATCCATTTTCAAACACGACAATCATGTTTACCAACTCTTCAATGGTGGAATTTAGCTTGTTCATATTGAAGTTTACAAAAAACGGGTCGAATGCAGCAAGGAGGGATAGGAAGAAGCAAATCCACAGACAGTTCATGTGTAAACAGATTTCTAAGCCAACTAACTTTTCATTGAACCCAATCATATGAACCACATGCTCGTGGACCGAAGTCCCTTCGTGCATGCGGCCAGTCATGAGTTCCTT
Source organism: Dorcoceras hygrometricum (assembly GCA_001598015.1). NCBI lineage: Eukaryota > Viridiplantae > Streptophyta > Magnoliopsida > Lamiales > Gesneriaceae > Dorcoceras > Dorcoceras hygrometricum. Next base: position 556,201 of record KV001351.1, on the reverse strand, counting down.
GACCGTAACCTCTCCGTCCGAGAGTTCTCCCAATACAATTCCTTGAAGTGAAGGTGTATTTCAGCAGCATACCCCGTCTCCTCGAATCGCCGCTGTAATTCTTTGGACATAGAAGCCATTATATATCACCGAGCTTTAAGCTCATCGTCCCATCATTTTTCCAATTTTTCCAGCTCCTCAGGACTGGAATTGGTAGGGGCCTCCTTCGAAGGGCTCTTCTCTAGCGTGTAGAGAATCTTCTCTGAAGACAAGGCAATCTTGATATTGCGCAACCAATCTTGGTAGTTAGCGCTAGTAAATTTTTTGCTATCCAGTATAGAAGCAAGTGGATTTTAATCGAAGACATAATTGATAACTGTTTAAACTGAAAGAAAATTAGACAGGCATACAGACTATTCATGAAAAACACTAAGACATAAAATCAAGGTCATTTAGTTTTATGAATTACCCTCCCACTATTTTAAATATTTCATCACCCTCTAATGAAATCGGAAAACCAGTTCCTTAGTGGATACACAGAGTCCAATCAATAAATCATGGTCCCGAATAATATCAGCCAGCCATGATCTTCAAAAGGTATATCCCAATTGCAACAGTTGCAACCTCCAAGTATTTACCTCACATCTAGTAAGGGCCCAATAATATGACTCCGATTACTATCACATGTTAAGAAGACCCATCAATGTTGAGTTGTAATGGATGGTCGCCATAACATGCCCAATAATATGAGCCAACGTCATGGAAGTTCCATCCAACTCACAGCAAGTGTCAATGGCTTGCACAACTTTCCGGCAAACAGAACCCCCCAATAATATGAGTCGGGCTATGTATGTGGGTAGCATCGACATACACCCATTGTTGATGGAACGTAGAAAATTTTAAACAATATTTAAAATCCCTTTGCTTCATGATCTTATCGAATAAACATTGTTTTATGATCAATTTAGAAACATGGACTAAAATTCTCTAAGAGTGCTTCCAGATTATTGGAGGGGCTAAGGCCCACTTAAAACCCAACTTCCTAATACAAAGAAACGCCCCTCGATGAGGCCAGTTGGTACAAGACATTTTTAAGCCGGTTTATTAAGGACTCTCTGAGATTACATTTTGTCACACGACCTCATAATTATCAATAAACTAAGTTACTTCAATTTAATCATGAAACTTTAATCTTGATATAAATTTTAAATCAATTTAACATTAGGGATTTTAATTTTGAAATTTGGTCTCAATAATTTAAAATCAAATTAAAATTGTTTTGATTCAACAGATATATATCACATATATAACAGGAATGATCGATAAATGCGATCCATGGTTGCGAAGCATGGATCTAGGTCCAATCCTAGGTGATATGCAATATGCAAATGCAAACCTATTACATAAGCTTTCAATTTTACATGTCTTCGGTCTTCAATATCTTTGAGCATCATCTGTACCATCTTCAAAATGATCTCCCACTAAGTATAATATTTACATTTAAATATCCATGACAAATAGGGACATATAAATGGGTGGAAACAGGTCATAAATCAGGCTCACTTTAAAATGACTTCAACAATATTAAAACCAACCAATGTAAAACCTAGCATACACCTAACCATTGGGCATGGCTCTCGATCATCCCAAACAACATTATTTATTCAATTAGTCCAATTAATTGATATAAATAAAATAAACAAAGCAAATTTTATTTTATCCAACAAAATCATATTTTATAAACAAAATAATATTTTGTTATTTTAATTGCATCAAATAATTTTGGGCTTAAAACAATTTTAGGTCCAATTGAAAATTTCAAAAATAATTTGGTCCAACCAGAAAAGACCAGTAGCAAGTATCGGTCCAAAAATCCGTCGGACTGCCCCGAAAAACCCTAGGGAGCAAAAACCACCACTGCATCGGCGCCCCGGGCGGTGCACCAGCCGCCACACGATGCGTGTGAATGCATGGCAATCTGTTGTGTGGTCATCACACATAGGCAGGGCGACGTGCACGCAATGGGTTGCGGCTAGCTGCGTGGAGAGCCTGGTGTGATGCTCGAGCGCGGCGTGCGCGACAGGCGCGCAACGCCCGTGGAAGCGTGCTTGCGCCCTGGCCGTGCAATACGTTCCAAGATATGCGCGCAGCAGGTGCACGGCGTGCAACATGATATGTACACGGCGGGCCGACAGACAGGAGGATGCACGGCGGAAGAAAATTTATTTATTTTTGAAAAACGAGTTTTTGATGAAAATTTGCAGAAAACGTGTATTGACAGATCCGAGCCTAGTGTTATGATACTACTGTTGGCGCAGCGGTGGATCCGGATCGTGCTCCCTGGGCACAACGGAAGTTTAAAATTAGAATTGCCCAGGAACGGTCAATAAATGAAATTAGATGCTAAACATACATAGGGTGTTTAGGGCATTTACCTTTGGCGACTAGGCGCATGGCATCGACCAGTCCACGATGGAAAAGGATCTTCAACGATTGAATGGTTGATGAACGACAAATTTGGTCCACGACCGGAATCTCAATTCCTTCACTGGTTTGCACTAGAAAACCAGTGAAGATTTCACGAATGAAATCCTCATGCGAGAGGGTCGGAACGAATTCCAACAACGGCGGCGGGAGGAAGGGGGTGAGAGAGAGGAGGAAGGGGAGCTTTTGAGTTGTCAATACAACTTGGTGTGTTTAAATGACTCCTTTAAGGCCCCTATTTATAGATTTTTAATGGGTTTAAACCAGGTTAATGGGAACAGGTCAGGTCCAGGCCAAGGAAACATTGGTTTCAAGTCCATCGTTGTGGTTTCATCATAATTCGGATCGATGATCAGATCGGACCTCTTCACATTTTACAAAACTGAACATTATGATGTGAAAACAATTTTTCGGACCACCTAATCCAAAATAGTAGTTAAGCCCCTATCAACTATAAGGAAAGTCATACTTACCCATCCAATTTTAGGAAGTCACACTTCAATGCTTCATACTACTATGCTCAAAAAATTGAGTACAATTTCCGAACGGGAATTGAGAAACCAGCACTTGTGTGACCCTCAATGGTTCAGGGATACAGCTAGTCGTGGGCTCACAACTCTTCGTGACTCCGATACACATTTTCGAACTTACCCATCAGGTCATGGTAAAACGTCTATCAACATCACCCATGATCTCCTAGGTATCACTGATTGTGCCTGCAAGAACCATTTGGTCATGGTTAGCGTGCAGTACAGTCCTTTCAGCTCAAATATCCTGATCGAAACAATGACCATTGGTAAATCGAGAGTCTCTAGAGATTCGATAGACAAACATAAATCTTGTAGATCAAATAGTGACATCGCATATGATACTAGGTAAACCCATTTATCTAAAGCACATCTAGTAAACTGGCCAGAGATTTGTCACACTATTATTTCCTCAGATAGCATAGGATATTCATGCACCAGGACAATCGGTGAATCCTTGATAACGAAGCATCGATTCCTACATGCATCGGGACCTCACCCGATCCCGCCATCTGATGACCCCAATGGAGTCGTTAAATGGGTCAAAGTGAGGCGCCTATCATGCAGAGTATCAATGATGTTTCTAGTAGTGAGGACTAATCTGTAAAACCAAGACCTTGTACTTATTCCACTCGACAAATGATAAACACTTGGAAAATCCGAACGAGGGTAGTTCGATAGATCACGAGGTCACTATCCATCTGCATGCTCAGAACATCACTATGCTCCTACCAATGAAACGTGTACTTTGCATCGCAGATGACAGTCTCAAGCTCAGGCGGCGCTTATCCTCTTTTGGACGGTCCAATCAACTAGGAAAGTTTAGAACACACAGTGACTATTAGATGTGTTTCATGATAGCCATCGAATCCACTATCACATCTAACATACACTATAGTGCATTCAAGGTCTTTATCCAACAATTTGTAATCATAATAATGAAGATAAAGAATGACGTAGATATGCAAATTTCATAAATAAATATCATTTCACATAGAGTTAACAAGAACCCACACGCCACAAGCTGGCTAGTTGGGCACCTACACTAACACTACTAGTGTGTCATGGTGTTACTCTATCCAAGTCGATGTCTCGAAATACTGATGAGGACATAGAGATGATGACACGTGTGTCGTATGTATCATCAATAGGTAGAATAATGTATGGTATGATATCTACTAGGCATGATGTCACCTATATCTGAGTGTCATGAGCAGATATCAAGCCAACCCCAGTAAAACTGCATTTGAACGCCGTGAAGGATATTCTTATGTACTTGAGGATGACTAAGAATATGTTCATACTCTATGGGATGGTGGAGAATCAAAACTGGAAGGCTCCGCTGACTCTAGCTTCCAGAGTGATGTGGATGACTTGAAGTTAACCTCTGAATTTGCATTCATCCTCAATGGGGGTGCTGTTGCTCATGCAATGGAGCCCAAGTGTAAGGCCTTGTGCTAATCAACAAAGATTAACAGCACAATTAAGCACATAATCGCGGAAGCATAAAATAGGGCTAAATTTTTTTTTCAAATAATTGGCCTGAACAATAAAATCATCCTTCAAAATATTCATACTCAAAATAGGATTTACTCTGAATCCAAACATCACACGTGTAATCAAATAACTCACTACAATAGATCCCCACATACATAGAAACTCAGGGCATCTCCCGGTTCGATATATAATGTAAATAAATTGGGACTCAACCAAACGGGAATCTACTAGCTAGAGTTCCACTCTGCCCAGCCATATTACCTGCACCTCCTGCAATGAGCAACGCAGACCCAAGAAATAACAAAGCAGGAAAAGAAATACGAGGTCAAACCTCAGTACGAAGAGCACTAAGACAACATCAGATCATAAACATGCAGTATTTCAAAACATGAAATGCATGAGGGCTGTCAAAGAATCGGTCAATCTAGGCCAACTAGTCAGCTGGCAATCAGGTGAGCCTCTATAACACGCACAACCAATCAGCCGGTGGAAATCATAGGTCCGTGATATTCAGGGCTGGCCACTCAATTACCCATCAAAGCTCGGTGGTATTCATACACGACGAGTCAGTCGGTCACCACTCCGATGATAGCGTTGGACCTTTCAGGCACGACACATCTGTCTGCCGATCACAACGTGGCTCAATTCGGTAATCAATCAATCATCAGGCTCAATATGTATGCATGAATTCCATGAAATTCAAATCTGATTTCAACATGCATAACTTACGTAAACAGAACATAAATTAGATAATGAGCCACATCTGTTCACGTAAAACACAGAATTCATAGAACACAAATCATGCCTCAAAATACTAACACGCTTATGCCCAAAGCTGTTAACAGAAGCTCAATTCGTACGTCAAATCTCCAATTCTACCTCAACAGATCTCACCAGGGCACGTCAACCTCAGCCTGCTCAAATATGCTTCCTCGTTGGTCTCGACAAATACAGCAAGAACTGCCTCGGAGCTCAAATCTGTAAAGGCATATTATAATTCAGCTCAAATCTGAACTCCTATAATTTACTGCCTACGATCAAAAACTCAAATCTGGTTCGACCACTCTACGCAGGCTCAACTAGCTAGAATCAAGCTTAAAACTAGTCAAAATCACTTACCCAGAAGCCCAGAAGAACTGAAGAACTCTCGGGCCTAGCTTCGCAAAAATCTTCGAACACTGCAAATCCTTCGCGCTCCTCCTACGCGTCAATCTACATCTCCAAACGGGTATCAATCGAAAGAACTAAGCAAGAAGAGCTCAGCACCACCATTTGAGCTCCAAACAACGACGGAAATCGACGGCAATACATAGAAATAGTGCTCGGTGAATAGTAAGGGTTTCGGGGAAGACTATAGGGAAATATCGAGTTCGAAATACTCTAAGTGTTAATCAACACTTGTATTTAAATCCTCGAGTCAAAGTCTACAGTGGAAATCAATCACCTACCTATTCAGATCTCAACAACAGATCCTAGTGCTAAGGCACAAGTCCTTGAATCTTAATCCAGCGCTACTAATCTGGCCTTGGCGCTACAGACGCTACTAAACAATACGGCGTCGCATCAGGGTTCCCGCTAACACTAGCAAAACGACGTCGTGCTGGCTAAACAGATCCCAGCACTCAGATCTGTTCACGCTCACTCGGACCTGAATAACGCTAACAGCAATGGTCAACCCAGCAACGTTGACTAACACATGGCATCTCCTTGCTAACTCTCACATCTGCATTCGCTCGCTACACAGATATCACCCGCTACTGCCACATCTGAGTACTCACTGGAATCAGATCCCGATAGCAAAACTCAACAAATCAACTCAAAATTCGACGCAAATCTCACCCGAGAGAACCCAGCGAACCAAACCTGATCAGCTCTAGGTCAAATCTGAAAATCACCAACCAAATTCGACCAAACTTCTCAAATCTGAAATTCGAAAATCACGACTCCGGTGACTAATCCTTAACCAAATCTGGTTAATCGCTAATTACCGAATCTCAGACCTCACACCAAGTCTCATCAGTGATCCAAACATATTCTAAGAGAGTTGTACATTATCCGAGAAATTGTTGGAAGAGAAGACATCGTTGTTGAACGCGTCCCCTCCATAGACAACATCGTTGATCCACTTACGAAGCCTTTTCCAGTACCATTGTTTGAATAACATCACTAAGCAATAAGACTATGTCTGATGACTAGTTGGCTATATGGAAAGTGGAAGATAGTTAGAGTAGGTGCCCAACTAGCCAACTATTGGTAGTGGGCCTATTGACTCTACTCTAAAAATGATCTTAATTCATATAATTTACATTTGCCTGGAATTCTTTATCTTCATTATTATGATTACAAGTTGTTCGATAAAGACCTTGAATACGCTATAATGTACGTTGTATGAGATAGTGTATTTGATGGCTACCATGAAACACATATATAGTCACTTTGTGTTCTAAACGAGTTCTTATTCGATTGGGCCGTCCAAAAGAGGATAAGGGCCGCCCGATATTGAGGCTAGCATCTACGATGCAAAGTACCACGTTTTGGTAGGGAACATAGTGATGTTTTGAGCATGCAGATGGATAGTGACCCGGTGATCTATCGAGCTACCCTCGTTCGTACTTTGCAAGTGGTTATCATTTATTGAGTGGACTAAATCCAAGGTCTTGGTTGTACAGATTAGTCCTCACTACTCGAAACATCATTGAGATATACATGATAGGTGCCTCACTTTGACCCGTTTACCTAATCAGTTGGGGTCATCTGGTGGCGGCATTGGGTGAGGTCCCGATGCATGTAGGAGTCGATGCTTCGTTGTTGAAGATTCATCGCTCGCCCTTGTGAATGGATATACTATGTTGTCTGAGGAGATAATAATGTGACAAATCTCTGTCCAGACTACTAGATGTGTTTTAGGTAAATGGGTTTACTTAGTAGCACGCGATGTCACTATTTGATCTCCAAGATGTAAGCATGGCTATCGAATTTCTAGAGACTCTCGGTTTACCAAAGTTTGTTGATTCGATCGAGATATTTGAGCTGAAAGTAACGTGCTGTACGCTAACCATGACCAACTGGTTCTTGCATGCACTATCAGTGATACCTATGGGATCAGGGGGTGATGTTTCTAGACGCTTTACCATGGTCCGATGAGTAAGTCCGAAAATGTGTTTTTGGAGTAACAAAGAGTTGTGAGCCCATGGGTATCTGTATCCCTGAACCATTGAGGGTCACACAAGTACTGGTTTCTCAATTCCCATACAGAAATTATACTCAAATTGTTGAGTATAGTAGGAGGAAGGATGGAAGTGTGACTCCCTAAAATTGGCTGGGTAAGTATGAATTTCCTTTTAGCCGATAGGGGCGTAACTCATATTTTGGATTAGGTGGTCCGAAAAGTTCTTTTCACATATTAATGTTCAGTTTTGAAAACTAGGCAGATCGGTCCGATATGATCGTCGATCGGGATTACAAATTGGATTAGGTGGTCCGAACAATTCGAGCAGTAGTAGTTCCCGATCTACCTCCTACGGGCAATGTGGAGGAAGACACCCATCTACGCAGTGTACAGTAGTTTAGGGTGTTTGCAATCTTTGAGGGTAGTACGGGAATTTTGCGAGAGTATGTCCTTTAGTTGGGTCTCAGCAAAACGCTTCCCCACCACAGATCCGTTTTGGCGGGTCATCTCGAGGTCGTTATTTCACTGTTCAGCAGCAGAGGATGGGGGAAACTCAGCACAGGTCGTTCCAGCAGCCTGGTCCTTCTCGTTTTGGACATTATTCCCAACCCCATTTCTCAGGGCCTTAGCAACCCCAAGTTAATGCCATGACCAGGGAGCAAGCAGAGGGCACGCCTGGAGGAGTGATTTCAGGTACCTGTACTATTTTTAATTTTCCCGCACGAGTGTTATTTGATACTGGGGCATCACATTCATTCATAGCTGATGCCTTTATTGTTGAGCATGGTTTGCGTACCACTCTTTTGCGTGATGTTGTTTCTGTTGCAACTCCTGCCGGCGCGAGCCTATTCTCCCAAGAGGTCGTGTTGAATGGCATACTTAGGTTTGGCGAGAATGTGCTGGTAGCAAATTTGATTCGGTTGGTTATGTGGGATTTCGATTGTATAATATGAATGGACGTGTTGTTTAGTTTTAGGACCATCGTGGATTGTTTTAATGGTGTTGTGCATTTTCAGCCCCAGATTGGCGAGAAGTGGAACTTCTATGGCCATCATTCCCAATCGAAGATTCCGTTGATCTCTAGTATGGAGATGTTTTGCCTACTGTTGTTGGAGAATGTAGGGTTCATGATTACGCTTTAGATGCATCCTCAACGTCATGCGTAGAGCTTAGTGACATCCTATCGCTCGTGATTTCCATGATGTGTTTCCAGAGGAGATCCCTGGTTTCCCTCCGAGGAGAGATATTGATTTCAGCATTGAGTTGGTGCTTGGTAAAGCTCTATTTCACGAACCCCGTATCGCCTAGCACCAACAGAGTTGAGAGAGCTGAAGGTACAGCTTAGTGATTTACTGGAAAAAGGCTTTATTCGACCTAGCATGTCACGTTGGGGAGCACCTATACTATTTGTGAAGAAAAAGGACGGTTCGATGAGGTGTGCATCGACTTTCGACAACTGAAGAAGGCTACGGTGAAGAATAAGTACCCTTTGCCGAGGATCGTCGATTTATTTGATGAATCTGTATCAATAGATCCAGATTGAGTTTTGAATTACACAAAACTTATTATTGTGTTTCTAAAAACTATACGTAGTGTGCAGATAATAGAAGGTTTTATAAGAGAAATCTGGTAAAGAAGAAAAGAGATTTTTGGTCAGAAGTGTTTAGAACATCAAAGAGCAGAAGAGAGAAAATTGATTAGTCTGGCAGACATATGAAGAAAAGGAATGAACAGGAGAAGTCTGGCAGACGTATGTTGAAGAAAGTTGCATCACATAATTGTTGAAAAGCAGGTTGCTGTTGAGGTTGCTGTCGAAGAAAGATATTTTTAAAGAAGTTGTTGGCAGATACTATTACAGAAGCTGTTGGCAGATAATATATTAAGAAACTGACAAAGAGAAGACATAACATAGATGCTTACGTGGACAACTTCCCTTACGTGGAATCCTACGTGGACAGCAATCCTTACGTGGAGTCCAGCATGGACAAATTTGCTTACATGGGAGTCCAGCTGTACTCACTGTTTCAGTAGTGAAGAAAAGATGTATCAGCCGTAGCGCTAAACAGAAGATTCAATTAGCTGTTGCAAGCATTCATCAGTTGCAAGCAATCAGCTGTTGCAAACAGAAGTCAAGACCAGCAGTTGATATATCAGATGTTGATCAATAGAGGCGAATCAGCTATTGGAACAACGAAAAGCTGTTGAACAATTTTCTGGTATACATTCAGACGCAATCAACCGTTTAAATGGAAAGAATCAATGGTTGAAATTGAGTCGTGCAAATACCTTAATTTGAGGGGACAAGATTAGTACTATTCTGGGAAATAGTATAATATACCGAGGATGATTGCACCAATTTGGGAAGAAGATAAATTGGCCTTGACAAGCGCAGAAGGGATTTAATATGCTGTCTAACGGTCATATTTGGAGAGAAGTAATATATACAGAAAGATTCGATGAATAAAAGTTCTGATCGAGAATAAGAGAGATCACTCCATAAGGAACGAAGCACAGAAAAAAATTACAGAGGGAAGAAAACAGGAAGATGAAGCAGTCGACCATCATTAGAGAGGAGCTTATTACAGTGTCGACTGCTGAGTCTTTATCAGCTCTTTAGGAGCATTTCCCGAGTGTGTGAGATTTATCATTTCGAGAGTTGTTCTTACACTATATATCTCACACACAGAGATTCATTCACATTCTTGAGAGTTGAGCGATATTGTATAGTGAATGAATCTCAAACCCAAAATGCAAAATCAGATCCCGTCCAAGCACGAAGACATTAAACTCTGTGTTTGTAGCCTTTCTCACATAGGCGTAAAACAAGTGAGTGACACAGCCGAGGGCTGGTGTAAAGTCTAGGAGTACACCTTGAGCGAGGCTCGGTGATTGGGTCTGCGGATCAAATTCTTCTAGTGGAACCTTCCGAGGCGGAAGAAGGGGAGACGTAGGATTTTTATATCCGAACTTCCATAAACAAACAGCTGGTCCATTTCTTTAAGCATTCCGCATAAGAACTTTAATATTAGCACGCACACATACACTTCAGTTGCACACACAGTAGTCGAACAGATTTTTGTAAACAGAAATCTGTTTGTGTTGAGTTTTAAAATTAGGATTCAGTTCTGGTGTTTTCCGCATGTTTTTATTACATACCAGATCTGTCTCCGGTGCTCTCGTATTTATATGTTCAAGAACCCGAGGTATTGCACCTCTCATAATAGCAGCGCAAAATATTTAACAAGTAGCAGCGCTCGCTATCTCTTTAATTTTATTGGATCAGATTCTCACGACCTTTGTTTTATTTATTATTGCATTAAAAGAGATCTGATCCTTGGGTCCTAACAAGTGGTATAAGAGCAGGTTATTCTTGAACGAGCATTTATTTTTAAAACGCATGTGCTATCTGTTTTTAAATGCTTTAACTGATGGTTCAGTAGCACATGTTCTTTTTTAAACAAAATTTATTTATGTGCTTTGATAGTTTTTGCGAAATTTCAGCTGGTGCTTCGTTTTTAAAATGATTTGAGCTTATATAATAAAAGATAGGGAGAGTTATTATTAATCCTTCACTGCATATATAAGCTAAAACAGAAGCACACTATCAGCTATTTCAAAATCATATCATTCATGCATACGGTTTTTACCAATTTTGTTTTCCAAAATCTGTAAAATTCCTGCTGTCACGTTGTTTTTGTTGTGGAAGTGTAGGGAGAGCTTTATTTAAAATAAACCGTGAAGACCAGATTTCTAACCCTTTTTTATTCCCACAAAAAGGGAGATATTTGTTAGATCATGCATTTGTTATTTAAAGTTTGTGTAAATCAAAAAGGGAGAGATTGATGGATCTGTATCAACGGATCCAGATTGAGTTTTGAATTACACAAAACTTATTATTGTTTTTCTAAAAACTCTACGTAGTGTGCAGATAATAGCAGGTTTTATAAGAGAAATCTGGTAAAGAATAAAAGAGATTTTTGGTCAGAAGTGTTAAGAGCATCGAAGAGCAGAAGAGAGAAAATTGATTAGTCTGGCAGACGTATGAAGAGAAGAAATGAACAGGAGAAGTCTGGCAGACGTATGTTGAAGAAAGTTGCATCGCATAATTGTTGAAATGCAGGTTGCTGTTGAGGTTGCTATCTACTGTTGAGGTTGCTGTCGAAGAAAGATATTTTTACAGAAGCTGTTGGCAGATACTATTACAGAAGCTGTTGGCAGATACTATATTAAGAAACTGACAAAGAGAAGACGTAACATAGATGCTTACGTGGACAAATTCCCTTACGTGGAATCCTATGTGGACAGCAATCCTTACGTGGAGTCCAGCATGGACAAATTTGCTTATGTGGGAGTCCAGCTGTACTCACTGTTTCAGTAGTGAAGAAAAGATGTATCAGCCGTAGCGCTAAACAGAAGATGCAATCAGCTGTTGCAAGCATTCATCAGTTTCAAGCAATCAGCTGTTGCAAACAGAAGTCAATACCAGCAGTTGATACAACAGATGGATCAGCTGGAGTAACTGGACCAGCTGGTGCGCAGAGAACGATCAGCTGGAAGCAGATGAGAGCAGTCAGCTGGAAGCAGATGAGAGCAGTCAGCTGTAAGCAGATGTCGACCAGATCAGACGCAAAAGAGGAATCTGAGTCAGATGTGGAGCAGCTGATTCAGATGTTGGATTAAATATATTCAGATGTTGTCCAGACGATGTTAATCAGCTGTTGCACAAACGTAAATGAATCATACGTCGATGTGAAGAGAAATTGAATCAGCTGATGAAGATGATTCAGGAGTAGCGCTATGGAAAAGATTAATCAGACGTTGCATGAAGAAAAGATGAAACAACTGGTGCGCAAAGACGTAAACAACTCAGGTGTTGAATCACTTGTTGAAGAAGTAAACGAACCAGATGTTGTTGTGCAGATGTTGACATATCAGATGTTGATCAATAGAGGCGAATCAGCTGTTGAACAACGAACAGCTGTTGAACAATTTGCTGGTATACATTCAGACGCAATCAACCTCTTATGTGGAAAGAATCAATGGTTGAAATTGAGTCGTGCAAATGCCTTAATTTGATGGACAAGATTAGTACTATTATGGGAAATAGTACAATATACAGAGGATGATTGCACCAATTTGGGAAGAAGACAAATTGGCCTTGACAAGCGCAGAAGGGATTTGAATATACTGTCTAACGGCCATATTTGGAGAGAAGCAATATAGACAGCAAGATTCGATGAAGAAAAGTGCTGATCGAGAATAAGAGAGATCACTCCATAAGGAACGAAGCACAGAAAAAAATTACAGAGGGAAGAAAACAGGAAGATGAAGCAGTCGACCATCATTAGAGAGGAGCTTATTGCAGTGTCGACTGCTGAGTCTTCATCAGCTCTTTAGGAGCATTTCCCGAGTGTGTGAGATTTATCATTTCGAGAGTTGTTCTTACACTATATATCTCACACACAGAGATTCATTCACATTCTTGAGAGTTGAGCGATATTTTATAGTGAATGAATCTCAAAACCAAAATGAAAAATCAGATCCCGTTCAAGCACGAAGACGTTAAACTCTGTGTTTGTAGCCTTTCTCACATAGGCGTAAAACAAGTGAGTGACACAGCCGAGGGCTGGTGTAAAGTCTAGGAGTTCACCTTGAGCGAGGCTCAGTGATTGGGTCTGCGGATCAAATTCTTCTAGTGGAACCTTCCGAGGCGGAAGAAAGGGAGACGTAGGATTTTTATATCCGAACTTCCATAAACAAACAGCTGGTCCATTTCTTTAAGCTTTGCGCATAAGCACTTTAATATTAGAACGCACGCATACACTTCATTTGCACACACAGTAGTCGAAAAGATTTCTGTAAACAGAAATCTGTTTGTGTTGAGTTTTAAAATTAGGATTCAGTTCTGTTGTTTTCCGCATGTTTTTATTACATACCAGATCTATCTCCGATGCTCTCGTATTTATATGTTCAAGAACCATAGGTATTGCACCTCTCATAATAGCAGCGCAAAATATTTAACAAGTAGCAGCGCTCGCTATCTCTTTACTTTTATTGGATCAGATCTCACGGCCTTTGTTTTATTTAGTATTGCATTAAAAGAGATCTGATCCTTGGGTCCTAACAAGTGGTATCAGAGCAGGTTGTTCTTGAACGAGCATTTATTTTTAAAACGCATGTGCTATCTGTTTTTAAATGCTTTAACTGATGGTTCAGTAGCACATGTTCTTTTTTAAACCACCTCTCATAATAGCAGCGCAAAATATTTTAACAAGTAGCAGCGCTCGCTATCTCTTTACTTTTATTGGATCAGATCTCACGGCCTTTGTTTTATTTAGTATTGCATTAAAAGAGATCTGATCCTTGGGTCCTAACAAGTGGTATCAGAGCAGGTTGTTCTTGAACGAGCATTTATTTTTAAAACGCATGTGCTATCTGTTTTTAAATGCTTTAACTGATGGTTCAGTAGCACATGTTCTTTTTTAAACAAAATTTATTTGTGATTTGATTGTTTTTGTGAAATTTCAGCTGGTGCTTCGTTTTTAAAATTATTTGAGCTTATATTATAAAAGATAGGGAGAATTATTATTAATCCTTCATCTGCATATATAAGCTAAACTAGAAGCACACTATCAGCTATTTCAAAATCATATCATTCATCCATACGGTTTTTCCTAATTTTGTTTTCCAAAATCTGTAAAATCCTGCTGTCACGTTGTTTTTTTTGTGGCAGTGTAGGGAGAGATTTATTTAAAATAAACCGGGAAGATCAAATTTCTAACCCTTTTTGATTCCCACAAAAAGGGAGATATTTGTTAGATCATGCATTCGTTATTTAAAGTTTCGTGTAAATCAAAAAGGGAGAGATTGATGGATCTGTACCAAACAGATCCAGATTGAGTTTTGAATTACACAAAACTTATTATTGTGTTTCTAAAAACTCAACGTAGTGTGCAGATAATAGCAGGTTTTATAAGAGAAATCTGGTAAAGAAGAAAAGAGATTTTTGGTCAGAAGCATCGAAGAGCAGAAGAGAGAAAATTGATTAGTCTGCCAGACGTATGAAGAGAAGAAATGAACAGGAGAAGTCTGGCAGACGTATGTTGAAGAAAGTTGCATCGCATGATTGTTGAAAAGCAGGTTGCTGTTGAGGATGCTATCTACTGTTGAGGTTGCTGTCGAAGAAAGATATTTTTACAGAAGCTGTTGGCAGATACTATTACAGAAGCTGTTGGCAGATACTATATTAAGAAACTGACAAAGAGAAGACGTAACAGAGATGCTTACGTGGACAGCTTCCCTTACGTGGAATCCTACGTGGACAGCAATCCTTACGTGGAGTCCAGCATGGACAGATTTGCTTACGTGGGAGTCCAGCTGTACTCACTATTTCAGTAGTGAAGAAAAGATGTATCAGCCGTAGCGCTAAACAGAAGATGCAATCAGCTATTGCAAGCATTCATCAGTTGCAAGAAATCAGCTGTTGCAAATAGAAGTCAAGACAGCAGTTGATACAACATATGGATCAGCTGGAGTAGCTGGACCAGCTGGTGCGCAGAGAACGATCAGCTGTAAGCAGATGAGAGTAGTCAGCAGGAAGCAGATGAGAGCAGTCAGCTATAAGCAGATGTCGAACAGATCAGACGCAAAAGAGGAATCTGAGTCAGATGTGGAGCAGCTGATTCAGATGTTGGATAAAATATATTCAGATGCTGTCCAGACAATGTTAATCAGCTGTTGCGCAAACGTAAATTAATCAGACGTCGATGTGAAGAGAAATTGAATCAGCTGATGAAGATGATTCAGGAGTAGCACTAAGGAAAAGATTAATCAGACGTTTCATGAAGAAAAGATGAAACAGCTGGTGCGCAAAGACGTAAACAACTCAGGAGTTGAATCAGCTGTTGAAGAAGTAAACGAACCAGATGCTGTTGTGCAGCTGTTGACATATCATATGTTGATCAATAGAGGCGAATCAGCTGTTGGAACAACGAACAGCTGTGAGGATGATTGTACCAATTTGGGAAGAAGAAAAATTGGCCTTGACAAGTGCAGAAGGGATTTGAATCTACTGTCTAACGGCCATAGTTGGAGAGAAGCAATATATACAGCAAGATACGATGAAGAAAAGTGCTGATCGAGAATAAGAGATCACTCTATAAGGAACGAAGCACAGAAAAAAATTACTGAGGGAAGATAACAGGAAGATGAATCAGTCGACCATCATTAGAGAGTAGCTTATTGCAGTGTCGACTGCTGAGTCTTCATCAGCTCTTTAGGAGCATTTCTCGAGTGTGTGAGATTTATCATTTCGAGAGTTGTTCTTACACTGTATATCTCACACACAGAGATTCATTCACATTATTGAGAGTTGAGCGATATTGTATAGTGAATGAATCTCAAACTCAAAATGCAAAATCAGATCCCGTCCAAGCACGAAGACGTTAAACTCTGTGTTTGTAGCCTTTCTCACATAGGCGTAAAACAAGTGAGTGACACAGCCGAGGGATGGTGTAAAGTCTAGGAGTTCACCTTTAGCGAGGCTTGGTGATTGGGTCTGCGGATCAAATTCTTATAGTGGAACCTTCCGAGGCGGAAGAAGGGGCGACGTAGGATTTTTATATCCGAACTTCCATAAACAAACAGCTGGTCCATTTCTTTAAGCTTTCCGTATAAGCACTTTAATATTAGCACACAAGCATAGACTTCAGTTGCACACACAGTAGTCGAACATATTTCTGTAAACCGAAATCTGTTTGTGTTGAGTTTTAAAATTAGGATTCACTTCTGGTGTTTTCCGCATGTTTTTATTACATATCATATCTGTCTCCGGTGCTCTCGTATTTATATGTTCAAGAACCCGAAGTATTGCACCTCTCATAATAGCAGTGCAAAATATTTAACAAGTAGCAGCGCTCGCTATCTCTTTATTTTTATTGGATCAGATCTCTCGGTTTTACGTTGATTAGTTTAGTTCTCGGGTGAGATCTGATCCTTCGGTCCTAACATTATTCGATCAGCTTAAAGGTTCAGCCCTATGATCGATCTGCATTTAGGGTATCATCATTTATGAAATCTAGAGGAAGATGTCACGAAAACTACATTTCGTACGAGGTATGAGCATTATGAGTTCTTGGTTATGCCGTTTGGTCTGACTAATTCCCCGACAATTTTCATGGACTTAATGAACCGAGTCTTTAGAGAGTTCATCGATCCATTCGTGATTGTTTTCATCGATGATATTTTGGTTTATTTAAAGACTCTCATGCAACATAAAGATCACTTGAGACTGGTCCTCCAAACACTTCGAGACTCACAGCTGTATGCCAAGTTCTCCAAATATGAGTTTTGGTTGGATAAAGTAGTGTTTCTGGGTCATGTAATTTCGACTGAAGGATTATCCGTTGACCCCAGTAAGGTAGAGGCCGTAGTGAATTGGGAACGTCCCAAGAATATCTCTGAGATTCGTAGCTTTTTGGGATTGGCTAGCTATTATCGACGCTTTATTGAGGGATTATCTAGTATAGCTAAGCCTATGATACAACTGACCCAGAAGGATAGGAGATTTGTGTGGTCGGAGGAATGAGAATAGTTTTCAAATTCTCAAAGAGAAGCTAACTTCAGCGCCACTGTTAGTTTTACATTCGGTTTTAGAAGGTTTTGTGGTATGTTCTGATTCTTCTCTTAGTGGATTGGGTTGCGTTCTGATGCAGAAAACTCAAGTCATTGCTTATGCTTCCCGTCAGTTAAACTCATGAGACTCGATACCCGGTTCATGACTTACAGTTGGCGGCTGTTGTCTTTGCTTTGAAGATCTTGCGCCACTATCTCTATGGCGAACAGTTTGTGGTGTATACTGA
Source organism: Dorcoceras hygrometricum (assembly GCA_001598015.1). Classification (NCBI taxonomy): domain Eukaryota; kingdom Viridiplantae; phylum Streptophyta; class Magnoliopsida; order Lamiales; family Gesneriaceae; genus Dorcoceras; species Dorcoceras hygrometricum. The sequence goes on along the minus strand of KV001351.1, from coordinate 538,685 downwards.
CCACAAGAGTCTTCAGTATCTCTTTTCACAGTCCGATTTTAATATGAGACAGCATAGATGGATGGAGCTACTTAAAGACTTTGATACGAGATTCAATATCAGCCTGGGAAAGTGAACGTAGTTGCTGATGCGCTTAGAAGGAAAGCTCGAGTTTCGATGCTTTCATAGCTAAATATCTCTAAGGTCCATGAGCATCTGAGCACTACTGGTTGGCGTTTACCCAGGTGATGATTATGTTGTGGTGTCATCTTTGCAAATGAGCCATAGATTGTTTTCAAAGTCAGGTCAGCCCAGAGAACTGACCCATATATCCATGAGTTGAAGTTGAAGACTAAAGATGGACAGTTGGAGGATTACTCAGTCGCATCTGATGGTTGTTTGAAGTTTCGGGGCAGGTTGGTTGTGCCTAACCTGATTGATTTGAAGGAAATGATCTTAAGGTAAGCTCACTGCAGTCGACATAGTGTCCATCCTGGTGCAAGGAATATGTACCATGCCTTAAAACCGCACTATTGGTGGGCAGTTTGAAGAAAGATATTGCTGATTTTTTTTGCTCGTTATTTAAATTGTCAGCAGGTTAAAGCAGAGAGGATGAGACCTGGTGGACTATTGCAGAGTTTAGAGGTGGCCCAATGGAATTGGGAGCATATATCTATGGATTTTGTCACCCATTTTCCTCGTTCCAGCCGAGGATGTGATGCTATTTGGGTGGTAATTGACAGACTTTCGAAGTCAGCTCACTTCATTCCCTACAATATGACAAATTCCTTGAAGAAAATGGTGAAACTGTACATCGATTTTGTAGTTCGATTGCAAGGAGTGCCTGTATCCATAGTTTCAGACAGAGATCCGAGGTTCACTTCCAGATTTTGGAAGAGTTTACAAGCAGCCTTAGGCACCAGATTGGCTATGAGTACAGCCTATCATCCCCAAACCGATGGCCAATCTGACAGAACTATACACTTCTTGCGACTGCTAACAGATTCGTCAGCAGTACTTATAAACACGACTGCTGATAGATTCATCAGCAGTACTTATAATTGCTTCCCTTTCTTCTTCTTGAATAGTGACTGTTGATAGATTCATCAACAGTACTTATAAACGAAATCTTCTTCTTCTTCTTCTTCTTGCGACTGCTAACAGATTCGTCAGCAGTACTTATAAACACGACTGCTGATAGATTCATCAGCAGTACTTATAATTGCTTCCCTTTCTTCTTCTTGAATAGTGACTGTTGATAGATTCATCAACAGTACTTATAAACGAAATCTTCTTCTTCTTCTTCTTCTTGCGACTGCTAACAGATTCGTCAGCAGTACTTATAAACACGACTGCTGATAGATTCATCAGCAGTACTTATAATTGCTTCCCTTTCTTCTTCTTGAATAGTGACTGTTGATAGATTCATCAACAGTACTTATAAACGAAATCTTCTTCTTCTTCTTCTTCTTGCGACTGCTAACAGATTCGTCAGCAGTACTTATAAACACGACTGCTGATAGATTCATCAGCAGTACTTATAATTGCTTCCCTTTCTTCTTCTTGAATAGTGACTGTTGATAGATTCATCAACAGTACTTATAAACGAAATCTTCTTCTTCTTCTTCTTCTTGCGACTGCTAACAGATTCGTCAGCAGTACTTATAAACACGACTGCTGATAGATTCATCAGCAGTACTTATAATTGCTTCCCTTTCTTCTTCTTGAATAGTGACTGTTGATAGATTCATCAACAGTACTTATAAACGAAATCTTCTTCTTCTTCTTCTTCTTGCGACTGCTAACAGATTCGTCAGCAGTACTTATAAACACGACTGCTGATAGATTCATCAGCAGTACTTATAATTGCTTCCCTTTCTTCTTCTTGAATAGTGACTGTTGATAGATTCATCAACAGTACTTATAAACGAAATCTTCTTCTTCTTCTTCTTCTTGCGACTGCTAACAGATTCGTCAGCAGTACTTATAAACACGACTGCTGATAGATTCATCAGCAGTACTTATAATTGCTTCCCTTTCTTCTTCTTGAATAGTGACTGTTGATAGATTCATCAACAGTACTTATAAACGAAATCTTCTTCTTCTTCTTCTTCTTGCGACTGCTAACAGATTCGTCAGCAGTACTTATAAACACGACTGCTGATAGATTCATCAGCAGTACTTATAATTGCTTCCTTTTCTTCTTCTTGAATAGTGACTGTTGATAGATTCATCAACAGTACTTATAAACGAAATCTTCTTCTTCTTCTTCTTCTTGCGACTGCTAACAGATTCGTCAGCAGTACTTATAAACACGACTGCTGATAGATTCATCAGCAGTACTTATAATTGCTTCCCTTTCTTCTTCTTGAATAGTGACTGTTGATAGATTCATCAACAGTACTTATAAACGAAATCTTCTTCTTCTTCTTCTTCTTGCGACTGCTAACAGATTCGTCAGCAGTACTTATAAACACGACTGCTGATAGATTCATCAGCAGTACTTATAATTGCTTCCTTTTCTTCTTCTTGAATAGTGACTGTTGATAGATTCATCAACAGTACTTATAAACGAAATCTTCTTCTTCTTCTTCTTCTTGCGACTGCTAACAGATTCGTCAGCAGTACTTATAAACACGACTGCTGATAGATTCATCAGCAGTACTTATAATTGCTTCCTTTTCTTCTTCTTGAATAGTGACTGTTGATAGATTCATCAACAGTACTTATAAACGAAATCTTCTTCTTCTTCTTCTTCTTGCGACTGCTAACAGATTCGTCAGCAGTACTTATAAACACGACTGCTGATAGATTCATCAGCAGTACTTATAATTGCTTCCTTTTCTTCTTCTTGAATAGTGACTGTTGATAGATTCATCAACAGTACTTATAAACGAAATCTTCTTCTTCTTCTTCTTCTTGCGACTGCTAACAGATTCGTCAGCAGTACTTATAAACACGACTGCTGATAGATTCATCAGCAGTACTTATAATTGCTTCCCTTTCTTCTTCTTGAATAGTGACTGTTGATAGATTCATCAACAGTACTTATAAACGAAATCTTCTTCTTCTTCTTCTTCTTGCGACTGCTAACAGATTCGTCAGCAGTACTTATAAACACGACTGCTGATAGATTCATCAGCAGTACTTATAATTGCTTCCCTTTCTTCTTCTTGAATAGTGACTGTTGATAGATTCATCAACAGTACTTATAAACGAAATCTTCTTCTTCTTCTTCTTCTTGCGACTGCTAACAGATTCGTCAGCAGTACTTATAACTTGAATCTTCTTCTTATTCTTCAGCAAGCTTCTCAATACTTGATTCAGCTGGTTCGCTTCGCACTTTAGCACTAGCAGCTGATCTTCATCATCTGCTAGATCTCTTCGTTCCAGCTGGTTTAACTTTGGCCTACGCCTGATTACGAACAACTGAATCAACTCTGGACGTCTCCATCGCTAATTCAACTGCTGATTCCTTGAACGCATCAAACCAACTGCTGAACATTCATTATGAACCATCTGCTGAACATATTCTTCGACCTGAAAACTGCGCACTTAGAGTAGAATTGTTAGAATAACAACAACAGGTTTTGTGTAATTCAAAACTTAATTAGGATCTGTCAAAACAGATCCAACAATTATATTAGGACTCGAGGGAAATTTAGCTCCTCGTTATGTTGGACCTTATGAAATTGTGGAGAGAATCGTCCCTTTAGATTATCATTTGCTGTTGCCACCCGAGCTATCCTTCCTACACGATTTGTTTCACGTTTCTATGTTGAGGAAGTATGAGCCGGATCCTTCACATGTGCTACGAACTGATGAGGTGGATCTAGATCGAACCTTGAGTTATGTTGAATATCCCTAGAAAATTTTGAACAGGAAGGAGAAGCAACTCAGGAACAAGAACATTCCTTTGGTGATGGTCCAATGGAGGAAGCATGGCATAGAAGAAGCTACGTGGGAGCTAGAGGAGAAGATGCAACATGAGTGGCCCCATCTGTTTTAGTATGCATCTTGCTAGCCCCGTAGATAGCATTCTGGATGTTGTTTCCCAAGTTAACTTAAATTCCTGGTTGATCTTGTTCTGTGAATCTTGGATCTGCTGTGTATGTTCTTAGTTTTGGTGATTGGCTAGGTTTTGTGAGGCTAAGGTTTTGATAAATTCTGGAGTTTGTTGTTTGATTTCAAGGACGAAATCCTTTTTAGTGGGGGAAAAATGTGAGGTCTGGATAATTAATCGGGTGTTGGCATAAGATCCGAAGGAGAGCTAGCTGATCCGTGCGTAGAATAGCACAAGTCTGGTTTTCGTAGAACGGACAAATCTGGTTGGTTGGGTGCTTAAGATTGTCGTCGCAAGCAATTCTGGGTACTCTAAGATGGATATTATGAGTTGGTAACGGAGCGACGTCATTTTGGGAGAAACAGCTTTAAAGGGGCAAAATCTGGTAGTACTGTGTAGATCGGTACGGTTCATGGGTACCGGCTGGGTCAGATCTGAACGAGTGTGAGCTGGTCGTCTTATGAGTTAACTGGTTGTCCAGATCAGGAGGTAGTGTGACGTCGTTTTGGGTTACCAGTATAGACGCTGGTTGAGTGTACTATGTGCTGGACAGTGCTTGTGATCTGATCTGGATGTGCGAGCGGTTTGTGGTCCAGACCGGATGAGTTCAGGTAAGGGTCAGCTTTGGTGGGAGCTGGTCTGCGTGATCTGTTGAGATATGTTTAGCGGGTGTGAGCAGCTGGGTGCACCAGCTGGTTAAGCAGTGATCTGTGTATCCTGAGCGGGACTCCTGCGTGACGTTGTTTGGTGGTAGTGATCTGGTATAGCGTAGAGGAGTCGGATCTGGTATAGTGCTAAGATCTGAGCTTGTACCAATCGGGAGCCCTGGATTGTCGATGGCTACTGTTCACCAGATCATAGGAGATTTGAGTTATATAAATATAGGAATTTGACCGTGTACTCGCAATTACTTTACAACACTTACAAAAAATCTCTCCCCGTAAACATAGCCTCTACTGTAGCATAACCCTTACTGTTCACCATAACCTATCTCGTCCGATTCCGGGTGGTAGATGACATAGATTTGAGCGATATTGGTAGCGTTGAGTTCTCCTCTCGAAGACGCACTTCCTATACCTCTTTCGAAGGCTTTGGTGTACTAGAAGAGTGAACGCAAAGCAGCTATAGTGTGCTATCGGTTCGTATTCCTGTTGATTTGATCTTTCGTTCAGGTAGTGCTTTTGAGTAAATATTAGATCCTCCCTTACGCTTTGTTTAAAGCTAGATATCACATTGAAGGGGTAGGATAGAACTGGGTTGAGCTCTGGCTTACAGTTCGATATTTATATGTTTATTGTTCTTGAGCTGATTATCGTGTTTGGATAAGCAGGTTTCAGATCTGAGTTGGTCGGGACTCTTGTTGTGGTAATTGTTGCACAGAAGCCGAGGTACAGATGTGAGCTTATATTGAGATAGGCTTGTGTATAAATGAGTATGTTTTATTATGTTGAGAAGTGTGTATGCTGTTGGTCCTATGCTATTGCTTGAATCTGGTCTGTTGTGCGATATCTTGCAAGCTGTTCTTATGCATACACGCATGTCATGTTGTTGAGAAGTGTGTATGCTGTTGGTCCTATGCTATTGCTTGAATCTGGTCTGTTGTGCGATATCTTGCAAGCTGTTCTTATGCATACACGCATGTCATGTTGTTATGCTCTGTTCCTTATGATCTTGTGCTAAGCCTGCTGTGAGAACCTATGATTTGTTGTCTTTCACTGTTGAGCTAACCCGTGTTGACAGGATACGTGTGATTGAGCGATTAGATAGCTCCCATTCTCTCACATATACTATGGCCTTTCTGTTCTAACTTGTGGGTACTACGTGTGATTGAGCGGCTGGGTAGCTCCCACTCTCTCACATGAGTTATGGCCATTCATGTTTTTTATTGTGTCTGGTACCGTGTGTGATCGAGCGCCCTGGTAACTCCCCTTCTCTCACATGTTCGGTGACCACTCCTATGTTTGATGTCCAGTTGTGTACAATTCCTTTGGATCCTTTGAGTTTCCTGTTCTGACGCATCGCATAGCATTTATAACTTGTTCTATCTACCTTCTGTTTTATGCTGCTCAAGGTACTGGGTTTGACCCCGTCCCTTTGGGGCTTTTTGGTTTGTTACGTTCCATTCAGATTTTCCAGGTTATTCAGCTGGTCGAGGAGGTTGATGGATCTGTGTAAACAGATCCTGATTAAGTTTTGAATTACACAAAATCTATTATTGTGATTCTAACGTCTTTACGTAGTGTACAGATATTTAAATCAGACAGAAGATATCTGGTATGTTTCAATAGAAGAAAAGTAAACAAAAGAAATATCAGTATGCTTAACAGATTGTGAAGAAAGGAATTAGAAGATGAAGTCTGTTTTGAACAGTGCCGATAAAATCGAAGAAACAGAAAGGAACGAAATTAATCTGGTGAAGTCTGGTTCAATTAATTTTGGAGAAATCTGTATCGCATAAAGCAAGATGAAGTCTGGAACCAGTTGTGAAGAACAAAAACCAGACGCTGGTTTTTTGTAGTAAATACAGACGCAGTAGCGGAATTAAAACCAGATGCACAAAAACCAGATGTTGGTCTTGCACAGAATAAACCAGACGTTGCATTGTTAGATCAGACTTTGCATTGCATAAACTAGACGTAGTGCATTAAATGAACCAGACGCAGTGATGAAGAACCAGAAGTTGTGAAGAAGAAATTCCAGACGCAGCGCATAGCCAGAGTAACACCAGACGCAAATTTGTTATTCAATGAAGAGACACGATGGAGAAATAGAGAAAAGAAGAAACCTGGGAGTAAAGTGTGAAGAAGTTTGGATTAGTTGATAGAAGAAATATGGACGAGAAGAGAAGCACTAACGTTGTTTTAAGAAAAGGGAAATCAGGAACGCACAATGTTGAAGATTGAAGAAGTCTGCGAAGAGAACAAGAAATCTGGAACGATGATGAACAGTAGGAATCTGTTGCACAGTAGAAATCTGATCATGTGCAAACAGGAGAAGTCTGGTTCGAGGTGAACAGGAGAAGTCCGATTCGAGGTGAATAGGAGAAGTCCGATTCGAAGTGAACAGGAGAAATCTGCGAAGTAACGAGAAGTCTGTGAAAAATCTGGAGCGTGACGAAGATGAAAGGAAGGAGAGCTTGCGCGAAAACATAAATGAAAAGAGGATTGCACAAAGATGATAAATTAACAGTAGAAGCATTTCAATATTTGAAACAGCGATGACATCAGTTGCTTCAAACAGAAAGATATATTCAGTAACTAGAGATGCAAACAGAAGGAGCAATACAAAGATGAATTCAATAGATGAAATGCAATACCAGAAGATCGATGTTGAACTAATGGAATAGAAACAGAAGCTGTGTTGATGAATTGAAGAAGAAAAACCAGATGCAAAGTTAAAGAACAAAAACCAGTCGACCGGAACGAAAAGAAAAAAAAACCAGATGCAGAGTTAAAGAACAAAAACCAGTCGACTGGAACGAAAAGAAAAACCAGATGCAAAATCGAAGATGCAACCAGTAGCGAAACAGTGCACGATAAAATCAGCAGAAGAAATATGAAGAATATCAGTCGTTGCACTAAGACGAAGTGAACAGTTGCATTGAACAGAAAATACCAGCTGCTGAAATTATTTAGATGTGAGAGCAACCAGCTGCTGGTACATAAAGGCAAAATCACAAGATGACAAAAAGCCTGCAAAAGAAAGGACACAAGGATAACTTACTGTCGGTACTTTAAGGAACACATTTCAACAGAAGAAAACTTGTGTCTAACGGGAAGAAATTTCAACAGCAATTTATATACAAGAGGCGCTGTTTGAAGAAGGGTGATTTTGTGTGAAGATTTTGACTCAGTGCAAAAATTACAGAGGGAAGAAAACAGGAAGATGAAGCAGTCGACCATCGTTAGAGAGGAGCTTATTACAATGTAGACTGCTGAGTCTTCATCAGCTCTTTAGGAGCATTTCACGAGTGTGTGAGATTTATTCATTTGACAGTTGAGCGATACACTGTAAAATCTCACACACACAGATTCACTCGCATATTTTGAGAGATGTGCGTAATTGTTTAGCGAATGAATCACAAACAAATATCAGATCCCGTCCAAGCATGACGACGTTAAACTCTGTGTTTGTAGCCTTTCTCACATAGGCGTAAAACAAGTGAGTGACAGCCGAAGGCTGGTGGAGTCTAGGAGTTCTCGAAGCTGCTGGTTGCGGGATCGGGTCTGTACACGATGTATAGATCAAATCTTCTAGTGGAACCTTTCGAGGAGGAAGAAGGGGAGACGTAGGACACTGAAGTCCGAACTTCCAGAAACAAATACCGAGTAATCTCTTTATGATTTACAGACTTTACCTTTAGCATTTTTGTACAGCATATACATATGCTTAGTCACGCACTTATGTGTGTAAGAGAAATTTAAGTCCACGCATTGCACAACAAGATGGCACACACGCACACGGCATTTCAGATTCCATACGCTCTGTAGCTTTAACATATACTTAATGGAATCTGAATGCATAGTGTTGTTCACGTTATTTATTAGTTCCGCATAAGCCTTTATATTAGCATGCACGCATATTTCAGATTGCACACTTGCACAGTCAAACATATTTATGTTGAACAGAAATCTGTTTGCGTTAGTTTTAAAATTAGGATTCAGTTATGGTGTTTTTCGCATGATTTCATACCAAATCTGTCTCCGGTGCTCTATTTAATGTTCAAGAACTCGAGGTATTGCACCTCCTTTATAGCAGCGCAAAATTTTTAATTTTCAATAGCAGCGCTGTTTAGTAATTTTCGGTCCTAATAAGTGGTATCAGAGCAGGTTGTTCTTGAACGAGCACTCATTTTAAAACTCATGTGCTATGTTTTTAAAATATTTTTAACTGTTTTTGAGAAGCTTATTTATGAAGGCCAAATGAAAATGATTTGTTTTAATATAGAACTTGTTTTGTCTTGATGAACTGTCACGGAATGCGCGAGTTCCGTGCGGATGCCAAGATCTTATTTCGGTTGTGCTATAAGTTCACCTGGAGTGAGGCACTCGGTGACAAGCACATGGGACGAAATAGGAGATATGAAAATATGATCTTTTATCTGTCACATTTTCTGTCTGTTTCTTCATGTGTGAGTGACTCAGTAGCACATTTGTTTATTTGAAACAATATTTAAAGTGCTCTGATAGTTTTGAAACTTTCTGTTATGCGGAATTTCAGCTGGTATTTTGCTTTTTAATGGAGCTTTTTATAAAAGATAGGGAGAGCAATGATTCTTTTAAAATCATATCATTCACGCATACGGTTCTTCCAAAAATCTGTTTTGATTTTCAAAATCAAAATTCCTGCTGTCACGTTGTTTTTGTTGTGACAGTGTAGGGAGAGCTTTCATTTAAAATTCCGGGAAGACCGGATTTCTACCCTTTTTGATTCCCATAAAAAGGGAGAGATTTGTTAGATTTTGCATTTATTATTTGAGGTTTTGTGTAAATCAAAAAGGGAGAGATTGATGGACTTGTGTAAACAGATCCTGATTAAGTTTTGAATTACACAAAACCTATTATTGTGATTCTAACGTATTTACGTAGTGTACAGATATTTAAATCAGACAGAAGAAATCTGGTATGTTTCAATAGAAGAAAAGTAAACAAAAGAAATATCAGTATGCTTAACAGATTGTGAAGAAAGGAATTAGAAGATGAAGTCTGTTTTGAACAGTGCCGATAAAATCGAAGAAACAGAAAGGAACGAAATTAATCTGGTGAAGTCTGGTTCAATTAATTTTGAAGAAATCTGTATCGCATAAAGCAAGATGAATTCTGGAACCAGTTGTGAAGAACAAAAACCAGACGCTGGTTTTTTGTAGTAAATACAGACGCAGTAGCGGAATTAAAACCAGATGCACAAAAACCAGATGTTGGTCTTGCACAGAATAAACCAGACGTTGCATTGTTAGATCAGACTTTGCATTGTATAAACCAGACGTAGTGCATTAAATGAACCAGACGCTGTGATGAAGAACCAGAAGTTGTGAAGAAGAAATTCCAGACGCATCGCATAGCCAGAGTAACACCATACGCAAATTTGTTATTCAATGAAGAGACACGATGGAGAAATAGAGAAAAGAAGAAACCTGGGAGTAAAGTGTGAAGAAGTTTGGATTAGTTGATAGAAGAAATCTGGACGAGAAGAGAAGCAGTAACGTTGTTTTAATAAAAGGGAAATCAGGAACGCACAATGTTGAAGATTGAAGAAGTCTGCGAAGAGAACAAGAAATCTGGAACGATGATGAACAGTAGGAATATGTTGCACAGTAGAAATCTGATCATGTGCAAACAGGAGAAGTCTGGTTCGAGGTGAACAGGAGAAGTCCGATTCGAGGTGAACAGGAGAAGTCCGATTCGAAGTGAACAGGAGAAATCTGCGAAGTAAAGAGAAGTCTGTGAAAAATCTGGAACGTGACTAAGAAGAAAGGAAGGAGAGCTTGCGCGAAAACATAAATGAACAGAGGATTGCACAAAGATGATAAATTAACAGCAGAAGCATTTTAATATTTGAAACAGCGATGACATCAGTTGCTGCAAACAGAAAGATATATTCAGTAACTAGAGATGCAAACAGAAGGAGCAATACAAAGATGAATTCAATAGATGAAATGCAATACCAGAAGATCGATGTTGAACTAATGGAATAGAAACAGAAGCTGTGTTGATGAATTGAATAAGAAAAAGATGCAAAGTTAAAGAACAAAAACCAGTCGACTGGAACGAAAAGAAAAAAAAACAGATGCAGAGTTAAAGAACAAAAACAAGTCGACTGGAACGAAAAGAAAAACCAGATGCAAAATCGAAGATGCAAACAGTAGCGAAACAGTGCATGATAAAATCAGCAGAAGAAATATGAAGAATATCAGTCATTGCACTAAGACGAAGTGAACAGTTGCATTGAACAGAAAATACCAGCTGCTAAAATTATTTAGATGTGAGAGCAACCAGCTGCTGGTACATAAAGGCAAAATCACAAGATGACAAAAAGCCTGCAAAAGAAAGGACACAAGGACAACTTACTGTCGATACTTTAAGGAACACATTTCAACAGAAGAAAACTTGTGTCTAACGGGAAGAAATTTCAACAGCAATTTATATACAAGAGGCGCTGTTTGAAGAAGGGTGATTTTGAGTGAAGATTTTGACTCAGTGCAAAAATTACAGAGGGAAGAAAACAGGAATATGAAGCAGTCGACCATCATTAGAGAGGAGCTTATTGCAATGTCGACTGCTGAGTCTTCATCAGCTCTTTAGGAGCATTTCCCGAGTGTGTGAGATTTATTCATTTGAGAGTTGAGCGATACACTGTAAAATCTCACACACACAGATTCACTCGCATATTTTGAGAGATGTGCGTAATTGTTTAGCGAGTGAATCACAAACAAATATCAGATCCCGTCCAAGCACGACGACGTTAAACTCTGTGTTTGTAGCCTTTCTCACATAGGCGTAAAACAATTGAGTGACAGCCGAGGGCTGGTGGAGTCTAGGAGTTCTCGCAGCTGCTGGTTGCGGGATCGGGTCTGTACATGATGTATAGATCAAATCTTCTAGTGGAACCTTCCGAGGAGGAAGAAGGAGAGACGTACGACATTGAAGTCCGAACTTCCAGAAAAAAATACTGAGTAATCTCTTTATGATTTACAGCATTTACCTTTAGCATTTTTGTACAGCATATACATATGCTTAGTCACGCACTTATGTGTGTAAGAGAAATTTAAGTCCACGCATTGCACAACAAGATGGCACACACGCACACGGCATTTCAGATTCCATACGCTCTGTAGCTTTAACATATGCTTAATGGAATCTGAATGCATAGTGTTGTTCACGTTATTTATTAGTTCCGCATAAGCCTTTATATTAGCATGCACGCATATTTCAGATTGCACACTTGCACAGTCAAACAGATTTATGTTGAACAGAAATCTGTTTGCGTTAGTTTTAAAATTAGGATTCAGTTCTGGTATTTTCCGCATGATTTTATTTCATATCAGATCTGTCTCCGGTGCTCTATTTAATGTTCAAGAACCCGAGGTATTGCACCTCCTTCATAGCAGCGCAAAATTTTTAATTTTCAATAGCAGCGCTGTTTAGTAATTTTCGGTCCTAACAATTGGTATCAGAGCAGGTTGTTCTTGAACGAGCACTCATTTCAAAACTCATGTGCTATGTTTTTAAAATATTTTTAACTGTTTTTGAGAAGCTTATTTTATTAAGGCCAGATGAAATGATTTGTTTTAATATAGAACTGGTTTTGTCTTGATGAACTGTCACGGAATGCGCGAGTTCCGTGCGGATGCCAAGATCTTATTTAGGTTGTGCTATAAGTTCACATGGAGTGAGGCACTCGGTGACAAGCACATGGGACGAAATAGGAGATATGAAAATCTGAGCTTTTATCTGTCACATTTTCTGTCTGTTTCTTCATGTGTGAGTGACTCAGTAGCACATTTGTTTATTTGAAACAATATTTAAAGTGCTCTGATAGTTTTGAAACTTTCTGTTATGCGGAATTTCAGTTGGTATTTTTCTTTTTAATGGAGCTTTTTATAAAAGACAGGGAGAGCAATGATTCTTTTAAAATCATATCATTCACGCATATGGTTCTTCCCAAAATCTGTTTTGATTTTCAAAATCAAAATTCCTGCTGTCACGTTGTTTTTGTTGTGACAGTGTAGGGAGGGCTTTCATTTAAAATTCTGGGAAGACCAGATTTCTACCCTTTTTGATTCCCACAAAAAGGGAGAGATTTGTTAGATTTTGCATTTATTATTTGAGGTTTTGTGTAAATCAAAAAGGGAGAGATTGATGGACCTGTGTAAACAGATCCTGATTAAGTTTTGAATTACACAAAACCTATTATTGTGATTCTAACGTCTTTACGTAATGTACAGATATTTAGATCAGACAGAAGAAATATGGTATGTTTCAATAGAAGAAAAGTAAACAAAAGAAATATCAGTATGCTTAACAGATTGTGAAGAAAGGAATTAGAAGATGAAGTCTGTTTTGAACAGTGCCGATAAAATCGAAGAAACAGAAAAGAACGAAATTAATCTGGTGAAGTCTGGTTCAATTAATTTTGGAGAAATATGTATCGCATAAAGCAAGAAGAAGTCTGGAACCAGTTGTGAAGAACAAAAACCAGACGCTGGTTTTTTGTAGTAAATACAGACGCAGTAGCGGAATTAAAACCAGATGCACAAAAACCAGATGTTGGTCTTGCACAGAATAAACCAGATGTTGCATTGTTAGATCAGACTTTGCATTGCATAAACCAGACGTAGTGCATTAAATGAACCAGACGCTGTGTTGAAAAACCAGAAGTTGTGAAGAAGAAATTCCAGACGCAGCGCATAGCCAGAGTAACACCAGACGCAAATTTGTTATTCAATGAAGAGACACGATGGAGAAATAGAGAAAAGAAGAAACCTGGGAGTAAAGTGTGAAGAAGTTTGGATTAGTTGATAGAAGAAATCTGGACGAGAAGAGAAGCAGTAACGTTGTTTTAGGAAAAGGGAAATCAGGAACGCACAATGTTGAAGATTGAAGAAGTCTGCGAAGAGAACAAGAAATCTGGAACGATGATGAACAGTAGGAATCTGTTACACAGTAGAAATCTGATCATGTGCAAACAGGAGAAGTCTGGTTCGAGGTGAACAGGAGAAGTCCGATTCGAGGTGAACAAGAGAAGTTCGATTCGAAGTTAACAGGAGAAATCTGCGAAGTAAAGAGAAGTCTGTGAAAAATCTGGAACGTGACGAAGAAGAAAGGAAACATAAATGAACAGAGGATTGCACAAAGATGATAAATTAACAGCATAAGCATTTCAATATTTGAAACAGCGATGACATCAGTTGCTGCAAACAGAAAGATATATTCAGTAACTAGAGATGCAAACAGAAGGAGCAATACAAAGATGAATTCAATAGATGAAATGCAATACCAGAAGATCGATGTTGAACTAATGGAATAGAAACAGAAGCTGTGTTGATGAATTGAAGAAGAAAAACCAGATGCAAAGTTAAAGGACAAAAACCAGTCGACTGGAACGAAAAGAAAAAAACACAGATGCAGAGTTAAAGAACAAAACCAGTCGACTGGAACAAAAAGAAAAACCAGATGCAAAATCGAAGATGCAACCAGTAGCAAAACAATGCACGATAAAATCAGCAGAAGAAATATGAAGAATATCAGTCGTTGCACTATGACGAAGTGAACAGTTGCATTGAACAGAAAATACCAGCTGCTGAAATCATTTAGATGTGAGAGCAACCAGCTGCTGGTACATAAAGGCAAAATCACAAGATGACAAAAAGCCTGCAAAAGAAAGGACATAAGGACAACTTACTAACGGTACTTTAAGGAACACATTTCAACAGAAGAAAACCTGTTTCTAACGGGAAGAAATTTCAACAGCAATTTATATACAAGAGGCGCTGTTTGAAGAAGGGTGATTTTGAGTGAAGATTTTGACTCAGTGCAAAAATTACAGAGGGAAGAAAACATGAAGATGAAGCAGTCGACCATCATTAGAGAGGAGCTTATTGTAATTTCTACTGCTGAGTCTTCATCAGCTCTTTAGGAGCATTTCCCGAGTGTGTGAGATTTATTCATTTGAGAGTTGAGCGATACACTGTAAAATCTCACACACACAGATTCACTCGCATATTTTGAGAGATGTGCGTAATTGTTTAGCGAGTGAATCACAAACAAATATCAGATCCCGTCCAAGCACGACGACGTTAAACTCTGTGTTTGTAGCCTTTCTCACATAGGCGTAAAACAAGTGAGTGACAGCCGAGGGCTGGTGGAGTCTAGGAGTTCTCGCAGCTGCTGGTTGTGGGATCGGGTCTGTACACAATGTATAGATCAAATCTTCTAGTGGAACCTTCCGAGGAGGAAGAAGGGGAGACGTAGGACATTGAAGTCCGAACTTCCAGAAACAAATACTGCGTAATCTCTTTATGATTTACAGCATTTACCTTTAGCATTTTTGTACAGTATATACATATGCTTAGTCACGCACTTATGTGTGTAAGAGAAATTTAAGTCCATGCATTGCACAACAAGATGGCACACACGCACACGGCATTTCAGATTCCATACGCTCTGTAGCTTTAACATATGCTTAATGGGATCTGAATGCATAGTGTTGTTCACGTTATTTATTAGTTCCGCATAAGCCTTTATATTAGCATGCACACATATTTCAGATTGCACACTTGCACATTCAAACAGATTTATGTTGAACAGAAATCTGTTTGCATTAGTTTTAAAATTAAGATTCAGTTCTGGTGTTTTCCTCATGATTTTATTTCATACAAGATCTGTCTCCGGTGCTCTATTTAATGTTCAAGAACCAGAGGTATTGCACCTCCTTTATAGCAGCGCAAATTTTTAATTTTCAATAGAAGCTCTGTTTAGTAATTTTCGGTCCTAACAGAGGTGAGTCAGCTGGTGATGTCCCAAGAGGTTTATTAGAGTGTCCCAGATATATATATATATATATATATATGTAAAGAAATGATATGGTGGGCACCCAACATGGGCACCATGTGGGCACCAGGATGACGTGGCAGCACTAGGAAGTGCCACGTCAGCCTGGTGCTCACATGGTGCCCATGTTGGGTGCCCATGTTGGGTGCCCATGTTGGGTGCCCACCATATCAAATTTGATATATATATATTTAAATTATGACTTTTTAAGTCTGGCCAAACGAAAAACTTTAGCCACTTTTTATGCTTCCGTGGTTGTTTTTGCGTGTGTTGTCTCTAAATGTGCATCGGGCCTGATAGGTTTCTCCCGAATCCAACAAAGCAGTAGATTTTCAAGAAACGATAATATTACCTGACACCACAGTAGTGTCAGGGTTCGTCTGCTCTACCGTCATCAAGTAGGCTCGACCGGCTATGGGTTGTCTGGTTTGGGTACAGTTCCTGGAAAAATGATCTGGGGCACCACAATGTAGCACACCTTCTGACCAGCTTTGCACTCACCAGCATGGTTCTTGTTGCACTATGGGCAGACTGGTCTGTTGTCAGTTCTGGGTACTGCATTAAGTGGTTTCGGCTATTGGGGTCGCTGCCCCTGGGGCCTCTGCTGCTGCTGAGTCTTTAGGCGCTAAGAAGATCTCTCATCCGTAAGCTTAAAGTCTTGACGCCTCTGCTGACGTTCTTCTTCTATTTCCTTCCAGTCTTGCTCCGCTCGAAGAGTATTCTAAACTGTAGTTCGGTACTCTCTAGGCCATGTCAGCCTAACGTCGTGTTTGAGTGTTGGTCACAGACCATCAATGAAATGACGGAGCTTCTCCTCCGCATCTTGACCAATCAAGGGGACAAAATAGCATCCCCTTTCAAATTTGCGGATGTAATCCCGCACAGATAGACTCCCTTGTTTCAAGGTCAGGAACTCTCTTCAGATCAGCTCGCACATCAGTTGTAAAATAATGGTCATATAACACCATCTTGAACTCGTCCCATGTGAGAGTATCCAAGTCCACAGTCAGCTTCTCCCCTTCCCACCAGATCATGGCAACTCCTCTAAGCATAAACACATCACATTTGGGCCTGTACAACTCTGATAGCGGCAAGTACTCGAAGATGACTTCCAGTGACTTGATCTAACTCTCAGTACCATCGGATCGGTCATGCCTATAAATTCTTGGTGTCACAGACGCCTGAACTATGGCGCTCTACCTATTTACAAAATAATTTGAAAGTACACGTAAAAAGGGGTACAACCTTTTCAAATCTTCAAATATAAGAAATTTCGAATAACACAAACACTTTAGGGGTGATTGTGCAATAAAAGGGCAGTTCAGCTCACGCGTAGTTAAACAGATTATGAGTTTCAATGCGAGGACACAAATATCTTCGTGAGCTAACCACACCCGGATTGGGAGAACAGTGATTGAAATAATGCAAACACTCAACACAAACAGCTAGCGGGCTGAAGACAGCTTAAAGAGAATCAAATCTCAAAACAGATTACGGATTGAAAGAACTCAAGATGAAACAGATTGCAAACTAAGAAATCTTTTAATACAAAGGTTTCGAAACGGTTTAGAAGCAATATAAAATACAACTGAAATCTGTAAAAGAAGTGCAGCCTGTAGCAACCAGGAAACACTAGCTCCTCGATAAACACACTTCCCCGATCTGATTCAGCTTGCGTCTTCCAGCTCTCACTGAACAACCTCACATGTACCCAAAAACTAGTGAGCTTAGGGGCTCAGTAAGTAATTCTGGTAATAAAAAGGAAAAGCAGTACAAGCATGAAAATAACTTAAAACCGATAAGTTGCATACTGAAAGTTTAACAATTGATAAAGTCGGAAGCTGAAACTCAACAGCTGATAAAGCTGTAAACTGAAAGTTCAAAGCTAATAGTTCCGCAAGTCGGAAAAGAAAAAAGTGTACTGGAAACTCGAAAGCTGAAAAGCTTAAAAGCTGTAATTGATGTTGAAAATTCGTGAAAGCATAACTGAACGTTCTTAAAAATATTTAAAACATTTAAAACATAAACTGGGCATGCTCGAAGCACTTAAAACATTTAGGAACAGTAAATAGTATTAAAGGAAGTAAGCTTTAGCTTCAACTTTGTTTTTGTCATCACAGCGCAAAACACATTCATAGGTCATGTGAGATCCGAAATATTTGTGGAACAATTAAGTTAAGTAATCATGTTTAGTATAGACCAGATCTGGCGTGAGAAGATCTGGAACGGGCCAGCTCTGAGCTGGTATACTTGTTGAACGTAATTGGGTCTCTATGTAAGTGTATTTGAAGCAGCTCTGGACGGTTGGGGAGTTATGCGGGGTATTAACCAGATTTGGGAGTTGAGAAGTGCTGGTTGGTGACTTCGACTTTAGCGCTAGTTGATGGTAATCAAGGCTGGTGGTCAAATCTGGGTGTCACAAGCCATTCTGGGTACGCTAGTTAAATCTCCTGCGCGGATGGTGATGCGACGCCGTTCTGGGAGAAACCAAATTTAGGGTGAAATCTGGTAGCGCTACATGGACCGTTTTGGTTTTTAATTTGGTGTAGACCGATTCCGGGTTGTCCAGACCGGAAAGTAATGCTTTGTCGTTTCGAGTTAACAGTAGACGCTGGTCAGTGCTTGTGTGAGAGCTGGCTGGTTGCAGAATCTGGATTGCGGTGCGACACCATTTTGGGAAACCAAATCTGGGTGCGAGCTAGTTGCCATGAGCGTACTCATGTGCGAAGTTGTTTTGTTGTAGCGTGCTGGTATGGCGTATGTGTTGGGGAACCGTGGCGGATCCGGATCACGCCTCCCGGCGAGGCAGCGGAAGAACAAAAATTGGGCTTGTTTAAGTGTTGTGTGTTATTATGAAGCTTAAGTCTACATTAAGTAGACTTAATGATGGACTTGGACCGGCCCAACTGGCCCGGGTCCAACGGATGAACATTCAGTTCATCCCCATCACCGTGACTTCATCGTAACTCCGATCGCCGATCAGATCGGACCGATCGACTCAGTTTCCAAAACTGAATACTATGATCTGAAAAACCATTTTTCAGAACCCCAGTGCAAAATGACCGTTTTTCCAGAGATTTATACACTATTATCCCCTCAGATAGCATAGGATATCCACGCATGTCTGCGAGCGGTGAATCCTCGACAACGATGCATCGACTCCTACATGCATCGGGGTCTCACCCAATCCCGCCGCCTGATGACCCCAAGTGAGTCGGCAAACGGGTCAAAGTGAGACGCCTATCATGTAGAGTCTCTATGACGTTTCGAGTCGTGAGGACTAATTAGTACAACCAAGACCTCGGACTATCCACTCGAAAAATGGTAACCACTTGGAATGTCCGAACGAGGGTAGTTCGATAGATCACCAGGTCACTATCTATCTGCATGCTCAGAACATCACAATGTTCCCTACCAATGAAACATGGTACTTCGCATCGCATATACTAGTCTCAAGCTCGGGCAGCCGTATCCTCATTTTGACGGCCCAATCGACTAGGAACATGTTCAGAATACACAGTGACTATTAGATGTGTTTCATGATAGCCGTCATACCCACTATCACATCTAACATACACTTTAGTGTATTCTAGGTCTTTACTCAACGCAATTGTTAATCATCATACAACACAATGAAAGTAAAGAATGCCATAAATAAAATGCGAATATCATATATAAAGATCGTTTCATACAAGAGTCTATGAACCCACATGCCACAAGTTGGCTAGTTGGGCATCTACTCTAACAATCTCCCACTTGCCCTAAAGCCAACTACTCATCAGACGCAGTCCCATTGTTTCATGATGTTTCTCAAACAACGATCCTGGCAAGGGCTTCGTAAGTGGATCAGCAACGTTGTCTGGAGAGGCGACTCTCTCAACTGCTATGTCACCTCTAGCCACAATATCCCGGATTATGTGGTATTTCCTCAGTATGTGTTTGGATCTTTGGTGAGACCTAGGCTCCTTTGCTTGCGCAACGGCACCCGTGTTGTCGCAGTACACCGGGACTGGACCAACTCCATTAGGAATGATGCCCAACTCTTGGACGAAATTCCTTATCCAAACCGCCTCCTTATCAGCAGCTGATGCTGCAATGTACTCAGCCTTAGTGGTTGAATCCGCGATGGTGTCTTGCTTGGAACTCTTCCAAGAGACAGCACCACCATTGAGCATGAATATAAATCCAGAGGTTGACTTCGAATCATCCACGTCACACTGGAAGCTAGAATCAGTGTAGCCTTCCAGTTTCAGTTCACCATCCCCATATACCATGAACATATTCTTAGTCCTTCACAAGTACTTAAGAATATCCTTCACAGCCTTCCAATGTAATTGGCCGGGGTTGTCCTGGGCTTGTGACACTCAGAGCATATGCGACATCCGGTCTAGTCGAGATCATGCCATACATAATACTACCTATTGCCGAGGCATATGGCACACGTGTCATACTCTCTATCTCTTCATCAGTCTTCGGATACATAGACTTAGATAGAGTGACCCCGTGGCACATAGGTAGGTGTCCTCTCTTGGACTCTTCCATAGAGAACCTCTTAAGTATGGTATCGATGTAGGTGGCTTGGGTGAGTCCGAGCATCCGTTTAGATCTATCCCGATAGATCTGTATTCCAAGAATATAGGATGCTTCACCCATGTCCTTTATCAAAAATCTACTAGACAACCATACTTTAGTTGATTGCAACATTCCTACATCATTCCCAATGAGTAGAATGTCATCAACATAAAGTACGAGGAATGTCACAGCGCTTTTAAATACCTTCTTATACACACATGGCTCCTCGGGATTCTTGATGAAACCAAATTCCTTAATTGTTTCATCGAATCTTAGGTTCCAACTCCTCGATACTTGTTTGAGACCGTAGATCGATCTCTGAAGCTTGCATACCCTATGCTCGCTTCCAACAGAAGTGAAACCCTCAGGCTGCGTCATATAGATATCTTCCTTAATGTTTCCATTAAGCAATGCAGTTTTCACATCCATTTGCCATATCTCATAGTCGTATCATGCGGCTATGGCTAATAAGATTCTAATTGACTTGAACATTGCGACTGGCGAGAAGGTTTCATCATAGTCAACACCTTGCCTTTGATTGTAACCTTTTGCGTACCAGTCGTGCCTTGTAGGTCATTACCTTACCATCAGGCCCAAGTTTCCTCTTGTATACCCATTTACACCCATATGGAACAATTCCTTTGGAGGATTACAAGAGTCCAAACTTGGTTAGCATGCATTGAGTCAAACTCATACTGCATTGCTTCAAGATACTGCATTGCTTCAAGCCACAAATTAGAATCAGCATCGGAAATTGCCTCCTTGAAAGTTCTTGGATCAGATCCAACAACTTGATCATCTTGATCATCTTCAAGGAGAAAACCATATCTCTCAGGAGCCCTAGGAACCCTTTCGGATCTCCTAGGTGCGACCATTTCTGGTACTGGATCAGGAGGTGCGGGAGACTCACCTGGTACTTCGATTGGATCTCGAACCTCTTCGAGTTCTACTATTCTGCCCTTTTTATCAAGTAGAAATTCCCTTTCCATAAAGGTGGCATTCCTAGAAACAAACACTTTTGTTTCGCTCGGATAGTAGAAGTAGTATCCAATGGAATTCTTTGGATACCCCATGAAGTAGCATAAGATGGATCTCGTATCCAGCTTATCTCCCACTATCTGCTTCACGTAAGCAGGACATCCCCAAATCCTCATGTATGAGTACTTGGGTGGTTTGCCCATCCATATCTCATATGGAGTCTTATCCACTGCCTTAGTGTGGACATTGTTCAATGATATTACCGCCGTTTGGAGCGCATATCCCCAAAACGAGGTAGGAAGTTCAGTGAAGCTCATCATAGATCGAACCATGTCTAACAGGGTTCGATTACGACGCTCCGCTACACCATTGAGCTGTGGTGTGGCCGTAGGGGTCCACTGTACGAGAATCTCATTCTCTTTCAGATAGTCTTGAAATTCAGCACTCAAGTATTCGCCACCTCAATCAGATCGAAGTGCTCTAATACTTTTGCCTAATTGATTTTCTACCTCAGCCTTGAATTCTTTGAAACTTTCAAAGGATTCAGACTTGTGCTTCATTAAGTACAAGTACCCATACCTAGAGTAATCGTCGGTAAAGGTGATGAAGTATGTGTGACCATATTTAGTACCAATACTAAACGGACCACATACATCAGTATGGATTAAATCCAAAAGGCCTTGAGCACGCTCACCCTTGCCCTTGAAGGGTTGCTTAGTCATCTTTCCCTTAAGACAAGACTCACAATTCGGTAGGGAGTTAATGTCTGACAGATCAAACATGTTACTCCTAACTAACTTGTTCATCCTACTTAGAGAAATATGACCTAGCCTAGCGTGCCAAAGTCGTGCTGGGTTCAAGTTATCGTGTTTCATTTTAATCGTTGTTGTATGTGCTTCGACATCGTGAGTTGGAACGTCTTTTAATTTTAAGGTGTATAAATCGTTTTCGCGTTCCCCAATTCCAATTAAACATTCATTCTTGTAAATATTACAAATCGAATTATCAAACATACAAGAATATCCATCACTATCAAGCATAGAAACAGAAATAATGTTCTTTATTAAATCGGGAACAAACAAAACGTTTCTCAATAACAACTTAAAAGCAGAAGACAGAAATAAATAAACATCTCCTATAGCTACTGCAGCAACTCTTGCTCCATTGCCAAGCCTCAAGTGGGTCTCACCCTCTCTAAGACGTCGGCTTCTTGTCATCACCTGCAAATCATTGCAGATATGAGATCCACATCCGGTATCACGTACCCAAGAAGTCGAATTAAGAGAAATGTTTATTTCAATATAGAACATACCTTTCGCAGTTCGCAACAGCTCGAGGTACTCCTTGCAGTTCCTCCTCCAATGCCCAGGCTTGTGGCAGTGGTGGCAAACATCCTCGCTCTTGTTTGGCTTGGAAGCCTTTGCCTTTGGCTTCTTGGCGGACTTTTCCTCCTTCGCAGGAGCAGAACGCTTCTTGCTCTTGCGTCTGGGCCCCTTCTTCGTAGAAGAGCACATAAGGAGGACGAGTTTGTCCTTCTTTATGGTTCCTTCAAACACTACAAGCATGTTAACCACCTCTTCAAGGGTGGCTGCCAGCTTGTTCATGTTGAAGTTGACCACAAAGAGGTCAAATGCAGCAGGCAGTGAGAGGAGAAGTACATCCACCGACAGCTCGTGTGGAAGTGCGATATCAAGGCCCGACAGCTTTTCAACGAGCCCAATCATACGAACACCATGCTCGCGGACCGAAGTCCCATCGCGCATGCGGCTCGTCATAAGCTCCTTGACAGCCGTGAACCTCTCATGTCGAGAGTTCTCCCCGTACAGTTCTTTGAGATGAAAAAGTATGTCAGCAGCATACTTTGTCTTCTCAAAGCGCCGTTGCATTTCATTGGACATCGACGCCATCACATAGCATCGAGATTTAACCTCGTCGTCCCTCCATTGTTTAAGCGTGATCAGCTCCTCAGGGCTGATTTCGGCAGGGGTTTCCTCCGGAGGACTCTTCTCTATCGCATAAAGAAGTTTCTCCGAATCCAATACAATATTGAGGTTGCGGAGCCAGTCTTGGTAGTTCAGATCGGTGAACCTGTTGCTATCCAGTATAGCAGCAAGTGGATTTTTCATCGAAGACATTTTATATGCAGTAATACTGAAAAGAAAACAGACAAACATCACTAACTATATAAGATAATCGCTAAGACATAAAACAAGGTCGTTAAGTTTTATGAATTACCCTCCCACTATTTAAACGATTTCACCACCCTCTAATGAAATCGAGAAAACAGGTTTCTTTAGTGGGTACACGGAGCCCAATCAAGCGATCATGGACCCGAATAATATCAGCCATCCATGACCCCCAAAAGGTAGTTTTCGATTGCAACCGGTGCAACCTCCATGTATTCACCTCACGTTCAGTAAGGGCCCAATAATATGACGTCGTTTACTATCACGTGTCAAGATGACCCATCAATGTTGAATCGTGAAGGACGGTCCCCTTAACGTCCCCAATAATATGAGCCAACGTTAAAGAGAGTTCCAACCAAACTCACAACAATTGTCAATGGCGTGGACAGCTTTCCGGCATATATGACCCCCTCAATAATATGAGCCGGGCCATGTATACGGGTAGCATCGACGTACACCCATTGTTGATGGAAGGTAGGGATAATTTAAACAAATTAAAATTCCCTTTAGTTTATCGAATAAACATTTATCTTGATATAAGTTTTAAATCATATTTAAAACGAGGGATTTTATTTTTGAAAATTTGGTCTCATGCATTTATTTTCAATCAAATTTAAAACATGCGGATTCAACTAACTATATATCAATATATATAAATATTGGGATGATCGTTCGTGAGAGCTATGCGGTCCGTGGTTGCCAGCCACGGACCTGGGTCCAATCCTAGGGGTAATGCAATATGAATGCAATCCTATTACAATGCTTTCGGTTTTACAGATCTTCGGTCTTCAATATCCTTGATCGTCATTGTCCACCGTCTTCGAATGTCCTCCCACTAAATCTAGTAATTTTACATTTAAATTTATCATGACATATAAGGGATACATTTATCAAGGGGTGGGAACGGGCCACAAACAGGCCCACTTTAAATGATAATCAAAATATTAATACAACCGAATCACAAAAACCTATCGCATACACCTAACAAATTGGGCACGGCTCTCGATCATTCCAATCATGCAGATAATCTAATTCAAATGCATAAATTTAAATAATCCAATTATTTATCGCAAAATCATATTTTAATCATAAAATCACATTTTATAATAAAATCGTATTTTGTCGATAAAATCAAATTTTAATCAACATAATCATATTTCATTATAAAATCATATTTTATAATTAAAATCACATTTTGCTAATTTTAATTATATCATATTGGGCTTAAAACAATTCTAGGCCCAAAATCTCAAAATTTCAAAATTGACCAAAACGGGCTCGATATCGAATACCGGCCCGAAAACTTCACGGGCTGCCCAGGACAGGCCCGAACTAAACCCTTGAAGAAAACAGCAGTCACGACATCGCCGGAGCTTCGCCGGTGCGGCGGCCGCCACCACGAAAATCGTGCACGGCGCAAGGCCACGCACGGACGCGACAAGCGCGGTGCTCCATGCGCCATCGTGCGCCAGCAAGTCGCGCGAACCAGCGGCGACAATCGGCCAGCGATCATCTCACGTCCAGCTGCAAGCATCGCGCAAACAGCAACCACGACTTGCAGCAGCGGCCGGCCTCCATGCTTTAGATCGCGCGGCCCGCGCGCGCACATGGCAGCCAACGCCAGCATCCAGCAGCGCGCAACCTTCCGGCCACCTCGCTCCAATCGCGCGGCCAGCACACGACGTGAGGATGCCCATCGCGCAGCCAGCGCGCGACGTGGTGGTCGCCGCCGCACATGGCGGAGGCCCGGCGGCTTGCTTCCCGAATTTTGTTTTTCGATCTGAAATTCAAAGAGTTTAGACACAATATGGCACAATTGTATTGATCAGATCCGAACCTTGGCTCTGATACCACTGTTGGGGAACCGTGGCGGATCCGGATCACGCCTCCCGGCGAGGCAGCGGAAGAACAAAAATTTGGCTTGTCTAAGTGTTGTGTGTTATTATGAAGCTTAAGTCTACATTAAGTAGACTTAATGATGGACTTGGACCGTCCCAACGGGCCCGGGTCCAACGGATGAACATTCAGTTCATCCCCATCACCGTGACTTCATCGTAACTCCGATCGCCGATCAGATCGGACCGATCGACTCAGTTTCCAAAACTGAATACTATGATCTGAAAAACCATTTTTCAGAACCCCAGTGCAAAATGACCGTTTTGCCCCTCAACAGCGGGAAATCACGATTTGACCCCTGTTGACTTTTAGGAAGTCGCACTCCCCAAAATCCTCTTCCTATGCTCAACACATTGAGCTCAGTATCCGTGCGGGAATCTCGAGTCCAGTACTTGTGTGACCTTCAATGGTTCAGGGATACAGATAGCCGTGGGCCCACAACCATTGTGGCTCCGGAATCACAATTCCGGATTTGCCCAACGGATCATGGTAATAGCGTCTAGCAACATCGCCCCATGATCCCCTTGGTATCACTGATAGTGCTTGCAAGAACCAGTTGGTCGTGGTTAGCGTACAGTACGGTTCTTTCAATCCATATATCCCGATCAGATCAACGACCATTGGTAAATCGAGAGTCGCTATAGATCCGATAGCTATGCATACATCTTGGAGATCGAATAGTGACATCGCGAGTGTAATTAGGTAAACACATTTACCTAAAACACTTCTAGTACTCTGGCCAGAGATTTATACACTATTATCCCCTCAGATAGCATAGGATATCCACGCATGTCTGCGAGCGGTGAATCCTCGACAACGATGCATCGACTCCTACATGCATCGGGGTCTCACCAAATCCTGCCGCCTGATGACCCCAAGTGAGTCGACAAACGGGTCAAAGTGAGACGCCTATCATGTAGAGTCTCAATGACGTTTCGAGTCATGAGGACTAATTAGTACAACCAAGACCTCGAACTTATCCACTCGACAAATGGTAACCACTTGGAAAGTCCGAACGAGGATTGTTCGATAGATCACCAGGTCACTATCTATCTGCATGCTCAGAACATCACAATGTTCCCTACCAATGAAACATGGTACTTCGCATCGCAGAGTTGGCTAGTTGGGCATCTACTCTAACATATATGAAAATCTTTATCTGCGATGCGAAGTACCATGTTTCAATGGTAGGAAACATTGCGATGTTCTGAGCATGCAGATAGATAGTGACCTGGTGATCTATCGAACTACCCTCGTTCGGACTTTCCAAGTGGTTACCATTTGTCGAGTGGATAAGTTCGAGGTCTTGGTTGTACTGATTAGTCCTCACGACTCGAAACGTTATTGAGACTCTACATTATAGGCGTCTCACTTTGACTCGTTTGCCGACTCACTTGGGGTCATTAGGCGGCGGGATTGGGTGAGACCCCGATGCATGTAGGATTCGATGCATCGTTGTCGAGGATTCACCGCTCGCAGACATGCGTGGATATCCTATGCTCTCTGAGGGGATAATAGTGTATAAATCTCTGGACAGAGTACTAGAAGTGTTTTAGGTAAATGTGTTTACCTAGTTACACTCGCGATGTCACTATTCGATCTCCAAGATGTATGCATAGCTATCGGATCTTTAGAGACTCTCGATTTACCAATGGTCGTTGATCTGATCAGGATATATGGATTGAAAGGACCGTACTGTACGCTAACCATGACCAACTGGTTCTTGCACGCACTATCAGTGATACCTAGGGGATCATGGGGCGATGTTTCTAGACGCTCTTACCATGATCCGATGGGCAAGTCCGGAATTGTGATTCCGGAGCCACAATGGTTGTGGGCCCACGGCTAGCTGTATCCCTGAACCATTGAGGGTCACACAAGTACTAGACTCGAGATTCCCGTACGTATACTGAGCTCAATGTGTTGAGCGTAGGAAGAGGATTTTGGGGAGTGCGACTTCCCAAAAGTCAACAGGGGTCAAATCGTGATTTCCCGTTGTTGAGGGGCAAAACGGTCATTTTGCACTGGGGTTCTGAAAAATGGTTTTTCAGATCATAGTACTCAGTTTTGGAAACTGAGTCAATCGGTCCTATCTGATCGGCGATCGGAGTTACGATGAATTCACGGTGATGGGGATGAACCGAATGTTCATCCGTTGGACCCGGGCCCGTTGGGCCGGTCCAAGTCCATCTTCAAGTATATTTAAGGTAGACTTAGACTTAATCACTCATAACTTGCAACAAACCCTACCCTAAAAGATCTAGTAGCCGCCACCCCTCCTCTCTTCAAAAGCCGCCGCCGCCGCCTCTATCGCCGGAATTTGTTCCGGCCAACTTGACGAGGAGAATCCGTCCGCGCCGATCTCGTCAGGCCTTTTAGTGCAGGTTGACGAAGGAGTCTCCCTTCCGGTCGTGGACCTGATTGACGTAATCTACCGCCGCCTACCGTGAAGTGCCGGTTTCCTCGCGAAACTGGTCGGAGCCAGGCACGAGTTACCAGAAAGGTAACCCCGAGAAACACCCTATGAATGGTCATATCATGATTGTTTTAGAATTGTATTGATCGTCTCCCGGTCAAATTTTTGTTCTTCCGCTGCCTCGCCGGGAGGCGTGATCCGGTTCGATGTCGGGCCCGTTTTGGTCGATTTTGAAATTTTGAGATTTTTGGGCCTAGAATTGTTTTAAGCCCAATTTGATACAATTAAAATTTCAAAATACGATTTTAATTTTGAAATTATGATTTTATAATTAAATATGATTTTGTTGATTAAAATTTGATTTTATCGACAAAATACGATTTTATTTATAAAATGCGATTTCGTAATTAAAATATGATTTTGTGGATAAATAATTGGATTATTTAATTTATGCATGTTAATTAGATTATCTGCATGATTGGGATGATCGAGAGCCGTGCCCAATTTGTTAGGTGTATGCGATAGGTTTTTGTGATTCGGTTTGTAATATTTTGATTATCATTTAAAGTGGGCCTGTTTGTGGCCCGTTCCCACCCTTTGATAAATTTATCCCTTATGTCATGGTAAATTTAAATGTAAAATTACTAGATTTAGTGGGAGGACATCCGAAGACGGTGGACAATGACGATCAAGGATATTGAAGACCGAAGATCTGTAAAACCGGAAGCATTGTAATAGGATTTCATTGCATGTTGCATTACCCCTAGGATTGGACCCAGGTCCGTGGCTGGCAACCACGGACCGCATAGCTATCGCGATCGATCATCCCAATGTTTTTATATATGTGATATGTAGTTAGTTGAATCCGCATGTCGCATGTTTTAAATTTGATTTAAAATAAATGCATGAGACCAAATTTTCAAAAATAAAATCCCTCGTTTTAAATATGATTTAAAACTAATATCAAGATAAATGTTTATTCGATAAACTAAAGGGAATTTAAATTTGTTTAAATTATCCCTACCTTCCATCAACAATGGGTGTACGCCGATGCTACCCGTATACATGGCCTGACTCATATTATTGAGGGGGTCATGTATGCCGGAAAGCTGTCCACGCCATTGACACTCGTTGTGAGTTCGGTTGGAACTCCCTTTAACGTTGGCTCATATTATTGGGGACGTTAAGGGGACCGTCCTTCACGACTCAACATTGATGGGTCATCTTGATACGTGATAGTAAACGGCGTCATATTATTGGGCTCTTACTGGACGTGAGGTGAATACATGGAGGTTGCACCGGTTGCAATCGGAAACTACCTTTTGGGGGTCATGGATGGCTGATATTATACGGGTCCATGATCGCTTGATTGGGCTCCGTGTACCCACTAAAGAAACCTGTTTTCTAGATTTCATTAGAGGATGGTGAAATCGTTAAAATAGTGGGAGGGTAATTCATAAAACTTAACGACCTTGTTTTATGTCTTAGAGATTATTTTATATATAGTTATTGATGTATGTCTGTTTTCCTTTTCAGTATTACTGCATTATAAAATGGTTTTGATGAAAAACACGCTCGCTGCTATACTGGATAGCAACAGGTTCACCGATCTGAACTACCAAGACTGGCTCCTCAACCTCAAATTTGTATTGGCTTCGGAGAAACTTCTTTATGCGATAGAGAAGAGTCCTCCGAAGGAAGCCCCTGCCGATATAAGCTCTGAGGAGCTGGTAACGCTTAAACAATGTTGGGACGACGAGGTTAAAGCTCGATGCTATGTGATGGCGTCGATGTCCAATGAAATGCAACGGCGCTTTGAGAAGACAAAGTATGCTGCTGACATACTTTTTCGTCTCAAAGAACTGTACGGGGAGAACTCCCGACATGAGAGGTTCACCCCTGCCGATATAAGCTCTGAGGAGCTGGTAACGCTTAAACAATGTTGGGACGACGAGGTTAAAGCTCGATGCTATGTGATGGCGTCGATGTCCAATGAAATGCAACGGCGCTTTGAGAAGACAAAGTATGCTGCTGACATACTTTTTCGTCTCAAAGAACTGTACGGGGAGAACTCCCGACATGAGAGGTTCTGCGAAGCGAAGAAGGGGCCCAGACGCAAGAGCAAGAAACGTTCTGCTCCTGCGAAATAGGAAAAGTCCGCCAAGAAAGGCAAAGGCAAGGCTTCAAAACCAAACAAGTCTGAGGATGTTTGCCACCACTGCCACAAGGCTGGGA
>KV001351.1:490660-507873 GCA_001598015.1 Dorcoceras hygrometricum | reverse complement strand
TGCAAAAGATATGTTCTATATTGAAATAAATATGTCTCTTAGTTCGACTTCTTGGGTACTTGATACCGGATGTGGATCTCATATCTGTAATGATTTTCAGGTGATGACAAGAAGCCGACGTCTTAGAGAGGGTGAGACCCGACCCACTTGAGGCTTGGCAATGGAGCAAGAGTTGCTGCAGTAGCTATAGGAGATGTTTATTTATTTCTTTCTTCTGATTTTAAGTTGTTATTGAGAAACGTTTTATTTGTTCCCGAATTAATAAAGAACATTATTTCTGTTTCTATGCTTGATAGTGCTGGATATTCTTGTATGTTTGCTAATTTGATTTGCAATATTTACAAGAATGAATGTTTGATTGAAATTGGGGAACGCGAAAACGATTTATACACCTTAAAATTAAAAGACGTTCCAACTCGCGATGTCGAAGCACATGCAACAACGATTAAAAGGAAACACGATAACTTGAACCCAGCACAACTTTGGCACGCTAGGCTAGGTCATATTTCTCTAAGTAGGATGAACAAGTTAGTTAGGAGTGACATGTTTGATCTGTCAGACATTAACTCCCTACCGACATGTGAATCTTGTCTTAAGGGAAAGATGACTAAGCGACCCTTCAAGGGCCAGGGTGAGCGTGCTCAAGGCCTATTGGATTTGATCCATACTGATGTGTGCGGCCCATTTAGTATTGGTACTAAATATGGTCATACATACTTCATCACCTTTACCGACGATTACTCTAGGTATGGGTACTTGTACTTAATGAAGCACAACTCTGAATCCTTTGAAAGGTTCAAAGAATTCAAGGCTGAAGTAGAAAATCAACTAGGCAAAAGTATAAAAGCACTTTGATCCGATCGAGGTGGCGAATACTTGAGTGCTGAATTTCAAGAATATCTAAAAGAGAATGGGATTCTCGCACAGTGGACCCCTCCGGCCACACCACAGCTCAATGGTGTAGCGGAGCGTCGTAATCGAACCCTGTTGGACATGGTTTGATCTAGGATGAGCTTCACTGAACTTCCTATCTCGTTTTGGGGCTATGCGCTCGAAACGGCGGTAATGTTGTTGAACAATATCCACACTAAGGCAGTGGATAAGACTCCATATGAGATATGGATGGGCAAACCACCCAAGTACTCATACATGAGGATTTGGGGATGTCCTGCTTACGTGAAGCAGACAGTGGGAGATAAGCTGGATACGAGATCCATATTATGCTACTTAATTGGGTATCGAAAGAATTCCATTGGATACTACTTCTACTATCCGAGCGAAACAAAAGTGTTTGTTTCTAGGAATGCCACCTTTATGGAAAGGGAATTTCTACTTGATAGAAAGGGCAGAATAGTAGAACTCGAAGAGGTTCGAGATCCAATCGAAGTACCAGGTGAGTATCCCGCACCTCCAGAGCCAGTACCAGAAATGGTCGCACCTAGGAGATCCGAAAATGTTCCTAGGGCTCCTGAGAGATATGGTTTTCTCCTTGAAGATGATCATGGTGATCAAGTTCTTGGATCTGATCCAAGAACTTTCAAGGAGGCAATTTCCGATGCTGATTCTAATTTGTGGCTTGAAGCAATGCAGTCTGAGTTTGACTCAATGCATGCTAACCAAGTTTGGACTCTTGTTAATCCTCCCGAAGGAATTGTTCCTATTGGGTGGCTACTTCATTGGGTATCCAAAGAATTCCATTGGATACTACTTCTACTATCCCAGCGAAGCAAAAGTGTTTGTTTCTAGGAATGCCACCTTTATGGAAAGGGAATTTCTACTTGATAGAAAGGGCAAAATAGTAGAACTCGAAGAGGTTCGAGATCCAATCGAAGTACCAGGTGAGTCTCCCGCACCTCCAGAGCCAGTACCAGAAATGGTCGCACCTAGGAGATCCGAAAGGGTTCCTAGGGCTCCTGAGAGATATGGTTTTCTCCTTGAAGATGATCAAGGTGATCAAGTTGTTGGATCTGATCCAAGAACTTTCAAGGAGGCAATCTCCGATGCAGATTCTAATTTGTGGCTTGAAGCAATGCAGTCTGAGTTTGACTCAATGCATGCTAACCAGTTTGGACTCTTGTTAATCCTACCGAAGGAATTGTTCCTATTGGGTGTAAATGGGTATACAAGAGGAAACTTGGACCTGATGGTAAGGTAATGACCTACAAGGCACGACTGGTCGCAAAAGGTTACACTCAAAGGCAAGGTGTTGACTATGATGAAACCTTCTCGCCAGTCGCAATGTCCAAGTCAATTAGAATCTTATTAGCCATAGCCGCATGGTACGACTATGAGATATGGAAAATGGATGTGAAAACTGCGTTCCTTAATGGAAACATTAAGGAAGAGATCTATATGACGCAGCCTGAGGGTTTCACATCTGTTGGAAGCGAGCATAAGGTATGCAAGCTTCAGAGATCGATCTACGGTCTCAAACAAGCATCGCGAAGTTGGAACCTAAGATTCGATGAAACAATTAAGGAATTTGGTTTCATCAAGAATCTCGAGGAGCCATGTGTGCATAAGAAAGTAGTTAAAAGCACTGTGACATTCCTCGTACTTTATGTTGATGACATTCTACTCATTGGGAATGATGTAGGAATGTTGCAATCAACTAAAGTACGGTTGTCTAGTAGATTTTCGATGAAGGACATGGGTGAAGCATCCTATATTCTTGGAATACAGATCTATTGGGATAGATCTAAACGGATGCTCGGACTCACCCAAGCTACCTACATCGATACCATACTTAAGAGGTTCTCTATGGAAGAGTCCAAGAGAGGACACCTACCTATGTGTTGGGTAGCCACGGCGGATCCGGATCACGCCTCCCGGCGGGGCAGCGGAAGAACAAAAAATGCCGGGAGACGATCAATACAATTCAATAAACATGCAATCTATGACATTCATAGGGTTTTTATCGTTGATTACCTTGCTAGCAACTCGTGCCTGGATCCGACCAGTTTCACGAGGAAACCGGCACTTCACGGTAGACGGTGGTAGATAACGTCAATCAGGTCCACGACCAGATACGAGACTCCTTCGTCAGCTTGCACTAGAAGGCCTGACTAAATCGGCACGGACGGATTCTCCTTGAAAGGTTGGCCGAAACAATTTCCGGCGAAGGCGACTAGCGGCGGCGGCGGCGGCGTGAGGAGAGGAAGGGATGCGGCGCTTATTGCTAGGTTTAGGGTTTAGTTGTATCAAGTGTTAAGTTATGAAGCCTAAGTCTATGTTAAATAGACTTAGTGATGGAATTGGACCGGCCCAACGGGCCCGGGTCCAACGGATGAACATTCGGTTCATCCCCATCACCGAGACTTCATCGTAACTTCGATCGCCGATCAGATCGGACCGATCTAATCAGTTTCCAAAATTGAATACTATGATCTGAAAAACCATTTTTCAGAACCCCAGTGCAAAATGACCGTTTTGCCCCTCAACAACGGGAAATCACGATTTGACCCCTGTTGACTTTTAGGAAGTCGCACTCCCCAAAATCCTCTTCTCATGCTCAACACATTGAGTTGAGTATCCATGTGGGAATCTCGAATCCAGTACTTGTGTGACCCTCAATGGTTCAGGGATACAGCTAGCTGTGGGCCCACAACCATTGCGGCTCCGGAATCACAATTCCGGACTTGCCCAACGGATCATGGTAAGAGCGTCTAGCAACATCGCCCCATGATCCCCTAGGTATCACTGATAGTGCCTGCAAGAACCAGTTGGTCGTGGTTAGCGTACAGTACGGTCCTTTCAATCCATATATCACGATCAGATCAACGACCATTGGTAAATCGAGAGTCGCTATAGATCCGATAGCTATGCATACATCTTGGAGATCGAATAGTGACATCGCGATTGTAACTAGGTAAATACATTTACCTAAAACACTTCTAGTACTCTGGCCAGAGATTTATACACTATTATCCCCTCAGATAGCATAGGATATCCACGCATGTCTGCGAGCGGTGAATCCTCGACAACGATGCATCGACTCCTACATGCATCGGGGTCTCACCCAATCCCTCCGCCTGATGACCCAAAGTGAGTCGGCAAACGAGTCAAAGTGAGACTCCTATCATGTAGAGTCTCAATGACTTTTCGAGTCGTGAGGACTAATCAGTACAACCAAGACCTCGGACTTATCCACTCGACAAATGGTAACCACTTGGAAAGTCCGAACGAGGGTAGTTCGATAGATCACCAGGTCACTATCTATCTGCATGCTCAGAACATCACAATTTTCCCTACCAATGAAACATGGTACTTCGCATCGCAGATACTAGTCTCAATCTCGGGCGGCCTTATCCTCATTTTGACGGCCCAATTGACTAGGAACATGTTCAGAATACACAGTGACTATTAGATGTGTTTAATGATAGTCGTCATACCTACTATCACATCTAACATACACTTTAGCGTATTCTAGCTCTTTACTCAACGCAATTGTTAATCATCATACAACACAATGAAAGTAAAGAATGCCATATAAATAAATGCGAATATCATATATAAAGATTGTTTCATACAAAAGTCTATAAACCCACACGCCACAAGTTGGCTAGTTGGGCATCTACTCTAACAATCTCCCACATGCCCTAAAGCCAACTACTCATCAGATGCAGTCCCATTGTTTCGCGATGTTTTTCAAACAACGGTCCAGGCAAGGGCTTCGTAAGTGGATCAGCAACGTTGTCCGTAGAGGCGACTCTCTCAACTGCTATGTCACCTCTAGCCACAATATCCCGGATTATGTGGTATTTCCTCAGTATGTGTTTGGATCTTTGGTGAGACCTAGGCTCCTTTGCTTGCGCAACGGCACCCGTGTTGTCACAGTACACCGGGACTGGACCAACTCCATTAGGAATGACGCCCAACTCTTGGACGAAATTCCTTATCCAAACGGCCTCCTTAGCAGCAGCTGATGCTGCGATGCACTCAGCCTCAGTGGTTGAATCCGCGATGGTGTCTTGCTTGGAACTCTTCCAAGAGACAGCACCACCATTGAGCATGAATACAAATCCAGAGGTTGATTTCGAATCATCCACGTCACACTGGAAGCTAGAATCAGTGTAGCCTTCCAGTTTCAGTTCACCACCCCCATAGACCATGAACATATTCTTAGTCATTCGCAAGTACTTAAGAATATCCTTCACAGCCTTCCAATGCAATTGGCCGATGTTGGCCTGGTAGCGGCTCGTGACACTCAGAGCATATGCGACATCCGGTCTAGTGGAGATCATGCCATACATAATACTACCTATTGCCGAGGCATATGGCACACGTGTCATACTCTCTATCTCCTCATCAGTCTTCGGACACACAGACTTAGATAGAGTGACCCCGTGGCACATAGGTAGGTGTCCTCTCTTGGACTCTTCCAGAGAGAACCTCTTAAGTATGGTATCGATGTAGGTAGCTTGGGTGAGTCCGTGCATCCGTTTAGATCTATCCCGATAGATCTGTATTCCAAGAATATAGGATGCTTCACCCATGTCCTTCATCGAAAATCTACTAGACAACCATACTTTAGTTGACTGCAGCATTCCTACATCATTCCCAATGAGTAGAATGTCATCAACATAAAGTACGAGGAATGTCACAGCGCTTTTAACTACCTTCTTATACACACATGGCTCCTCGGGATTCTTGATGAAACCAAATTCCTTAATTGTTTCATCGAATCTCAGGTTCCAACTTCGCGATGCTTGTTTGAGACCGTAGATCGATCTCTGAAGCTTGCATGCCTTATGCTTGCTTCAAACAGATGTGAAACCCTCAGGCTGCTTCATATAGATCTCTTCCTTAATGTTTCCATTAAGGAACGCATTTTTCACATCAATTTGCCATATCTCATAGTCGTACCATGCGGCTATGGCTAACAAAATTCAAATCGACTTGAACATTGCGAGTGGCGAGAAGGTTTCATCATAGTCAACACCTTGCCTTTGAGTGTAACCTTTCGCGACCAGTCGTGCCTTGTAGGTCATTACCTTACCATCAGGCCCAAGTTTCCAGAACATATGGGTAAATGTGGATTATCCTTGTTAAGGAAGCCCTGGGTTAACAAGAGTCCAAACTTGGTTAGCATGCATTGAGTCAAACTCAGACTGCATTGCTTCAAGCCACAAATTAGAATCAGCATCGGAAATTTCCTCCTTGAAAGTTCTTGGATCAGATCCAACAACTTGATCACCTTGATCATCTTCAAGGAGAAAACCATATCTCTCAGGAGCCCTAGGAACCCTTTCGGATCTCCTAGGTGCGACCATTTCTGGTATTGGCTCTGGAGGTGCGGGAGACTCACTTGGTACTTCGATTGGATCTCGAACCTCTTCGAGTTCTACTATCTTGCCCTTTCTATCAAGTATAAATTCCCTTTCCATAAAGGTGGCATTCCTAGAACAAACACTTTTGTTTCGCTCGGATAGTAGAAGTAGTATCCAATGGAATTATTTGGATACCCAATGAAGTAGCATAAGATGGATCTCGTATCCAGCTTATCTCCCACTATCTGCTTCACGTAAGCAGGATATCCCCAAATCCTCATGTATGAGTACTTGGGTGGTTTGCCCATCCATATCTCATATGGGGTCTTATCCACTGCCTTGGTGTGGACATTGTTCAACAAAATTACAGCCGTTTCGAGTGCATAGCCCCAAAACGAGGTAGGAAGTTCAGTGAAGCTCATCATAGATTGAACCATGTCCAACAAGGTCCGATTACGATGCTCCGCTACACCATTGAGCTGTGGTGTGGCCGGAGGGGTCCACTGTGCGATAATCCCATTCTCTTTTAGATAGTCTTGAAATTCAGCACTCAAGTATTCACCACCTCGATCGGATCGAAGTGCTTTAATACTTTTGCCTAATTGATTTTCTACTTCAGCATTGAATTCTTTGAACTTTTCAAAGGATTCAGACTTGTACTTCATCAAGTACAAGTACCCATACCTAGAGTAATCATCGGTAAAGGTGATGAAGTATGTGTGATCATATTTAGTACCAATACTAAACGGGCCGCACACATTAGTATGGATCAAGTCCAATAGGCCTTGAGCACGCTCGCCCTTGCCCTTGAAGGGTTGCTTGGTCATCTTTCCCTTAAGACAAGACTCACAAGTCGGTAGGGAGTTAATGTCTGACAGATCAAACATGTCACTCCTAACTAACTTGTTCATCCTACTTAGAGAAACATGACCTAGCCTAGCGTTCCAAAGTTGTGCTGGGTTCAAGTTATCGTGTTTCCTTTTAATCGTTGTTGTATGTGCTTCGACATCGCGAGTTGGAACATCTTTTAATTTTAAGGTGTATAAATCGTTTTCACGTTCCCCAATTCCAATTAAACATTCATTCTTGTAAATATTGCAAATCGAATTAGCAAACATACAAGAATATCCATCACTATCAAGCATAGAAACAGAAATACTGTTCTTTATTAATTCGGGAACAAATAAAACGTTTCTCAACAACAACTTAAAATCAGAAGACAAAAATAAAGCAGCAACTCTTGCTCCATTGCCAAGCCTCAAGTGGGTCTCACCCTCTCTAAGACGTCGGCTTCTTGTCATCACCTGCAAATCATTGCAGATGTGAGATCCACATCCGGTATCAAGTACCCAAGAAGTCGAATTAAGAGACATATTTATTTCAATATATAACATATCTTTCGCAGTTCGCAACTGCTCGAGGTACTCCTTGCAGTTCCTCCTCCAATGCCCAGGCTTGTGGCAGTGGTGGCAAACATCCTCTCTATTGTTTGGTTTGGAAGCCTTTGCCTTTGCCTTCTTGGCGGACTTTTCCTCCTTCGCGGGAGCAGAACGCTTCTTTCTCTTGCGTCTGGGCCCCTTCTTCGAAGAAGAGCCCAGAAGGAGGACGGGTTTGTCCTTCTTTATGGTCCCTTCAAACACTACAAGCATGTTAACAACCTCTTCAAGGGTGGCTGCCAGCTTGTTCATGTTGAAGTTGACCACAAAGGGGTCAAATGCAGCGGGTAGTGAGAGGAGAAGTACATCCACCGACAGCTCGTGTGGAAGTGCGATATCAAGGCCCGACAGCTTTTGAACGAGCCCAATCATACGAACCCCATGCTCGCGGACCGAAGTCCCATCGCGCATGTGGCTTGTCATAAGCTCCTTGACAGCCTTGAACCTATCATGTCTAGAGTTCTCCCCGTACAGTTCTTTGAGATGAAAAAGTATGTCAGCAGCATACTTTGTCTTCTCAAAGCGCCGTTGCATTTCATTGGACATCGATGCCATCACATAGCATCGAGCTTTAACCTCGTCGTCCCACCATTGTTTAAGCGTTACCAGATCCTCAGGGCTGATATCGGCAGGGGCTTCCTTCGGAGGACTCTTCTCTATCGCATAAAGAAGTTTCTCCGAAGCCAATACAAGATTGAGGTTGCGGAGCCAGTATTGGTAGTTCAGACCGATGAACCTGTTGCTATCCAGTATAGCAGCGAGCGGGTTTTTCATCGAAACCATTTTATAATGCAGTTATACTGAAAGAAAACAGACAATACATCACTAACTATATAAGATATAAGCTAAGACATAAAACAAGGTCGTTAAGTTTTATGAATTACCCTCCCACTATTTTAACGATTTCACCACCCTCTAATGAAATCTAGAAAACAGGTTTCTTTAGTGGGTACACGGAGCCCAATCAAGCGATCATGGACCCGAATAATATCAGGGTAGGTACTGGGGGTTTTCCATCAATCCGATTGCAACCGGTGCAACCTCCATCTATTCACCTCACGTCCAGTAAGGGCCCAATAATATGACGTCGTTTACTATCACGTGTCAAGATTACCCATCAATGTTGAGTCGTGAAGGACGGTCCCCTTAACGTCTCCAATAATATGAGCCAACATTAAAGGGAGTTCCAACCGACTCACAACGATTGTCAATGGCGTGGACAGCTTTCCGGCATACATGACCCCCTCAATAATATGAGCCGGGCCATGTCTACGGGTAGCATCGACGTACACCCATTGTTGATGGAAGGTAGGTATAATTTAAACAAATTTAAATTCCCTTTAGTTTATCGAATAAACATTTATCTTGATATAAGTTTTAAATCGTATTTAAAACGAGGGATTTTATTTTCGAAAAAATTTGGTCTCATGCATTTATTTTAAATCAAATTTAAAACATGCAACATGCGGATTCAACTAACTATATATCACATATATATAAATATTGGGATGATCGATTGCGAGAGCTATGCGGTCCGTGGTTGCCAGTCACGGACCTGGGTCCAATCCTAGGGGTGATGTAATATGCAATGCAATCCTATTACAATGCTTCCGGTTTTACAGATCTTCGGTCTTCAATATTCTTGATCGTCATTGTCCACCGTCTTCGGATGTCCTCTCACTAAATCTAGTAATTTTACATTTAAATTTACCATGAAATACAAGGGATACATGTATCAAGGGGTGGGAACGGGCCACAAACAGGCCCACTTTAAATGATAATCAAAATATTAATACAACCGAATCACAAAACCTATCGCATACACCTAACAAATTGGGCACGGCTCTCGATCATCCCAATCATGCAGATAATCTAATTAACATGCATAAATTAAATAATCCTATTATTTATCCGCAAAATAATATTTTAATTACGAAATCGCATTGTATAAATAAAATCGTATTTTGTCGATAAAATCAAATTTTAATCCGCAAAATAATATTTTAATTACGAAATCGCATTGTATAAATAAAATCGTATTTTGTCGATAAAATCAAATTTTAATCAACAAAATCATATTTAATTTATAAAATCATATTTCATAACTAAATCATATTTTGCAATTTTAATTGTATCAAATTGGGCTTAAAACAATTCTAGGCCCAAAAACTCAAAATTTCAAAATCGACCAAAACGGGCCCGATATCGAATATCGGCCCGAAAACTTCACGGGCTGCCCGGGACAGGTCCGAACTAAACCGTAGAAGAATTCAGCCATCACGACATCGCCGGAGCTTCGCCGGGCGGCGGCCGCCATCACGAAAATCGTGCGCGGTGCAAGGCCACGCACGGCCGCGACAAGCGTGGTGCTCCATTGCGCCATCGTGCGTCGATGTGCGGCGACCAACATCCATCGTCCAGCCCAGCGCGCAACAAGCATGCAACCTATCGGCCTCCAATCGTGCGTCCAGCGCGGGACGTGAAGGCGCCCTGCGAGTTGCAACAGCGGCCGTCCAGCATGGTGTAATCGCGCGGCTAGGCGCCGCCTCTCGCGCGACAAGCGTGCGGGCAGTAGGCCAGCATCTTGGCCATCCTGGCGCAACATCTTGCGCGAGACAGCCGCCCATCACGCAGACAACAGGCACGACTTCGCGCGGCGTGCCCGCAGAACTGCGCGCGAGTGTGGCCGCCGAGCTTGACGACGGCCGGCGGCCAAGTTTCAAAAATTTTTGATCTGAAATTCAAGATTTGATACAATATGGCATAATCGTATTGATCAGATCCGAACCTTGGCTCTGATAACACTGTTGGGTAGCCACGGTGGATCCGGATCACGCCTCCCGGCGGGGCAGCGGAAGAACAAAAAATGCCGGGAGAAGATCAATACAATTCAATAAACATGCAATCTATAACATTCATAGGGTGTTTATCGTTGATTACCTTGCTGGCAACTCGTGCCTGACTCCGACCAGTTTCGCGAGGAAACCGACACTTCACGGTAGACGACGGTAGATAACGTCAATCAGGTCCACGACCAGATATGAGACTCCTTCGTCAGCCTGCACTAGAAGGCCTGACGAAATCGGCGCGAACGGATTCTCCTTGAAAGGTTGGCCGAAACAATTTCCGGCGAAGGCGACTGGCGGGTGACTTCATCGTAACTCCGATCGCCGATCAGATCGGACCGATCGACTCAGTTTCCAAAACTGAATACTATGATCTGAAAAACCATTTTTCAGAACCCCAGTGCAAAATGACCGTTTTGCCCCTCAACAGCGGGAAACCCCGGTTTGACCCCTGTTGACTTTTAGAAAGTCGCACTCCCCAAAATCCTCTTCTCATGCTCAACACATTGAGCAGAGTATCCGTGCGGGAATCTCGAATCCAGTACTTGTGTGACCCTCAATGGTTCAGGGATACAGCTAGCCGTGGGCCCACAACCATTGCGGCTCCGGAATCACAATTCCGGACTTGCCCAACGGATCATGGTAAGAGCGTCTAGGTATCACTGATAGTGCCTGCAAGAACCAGTTGGTCGTGGTTAGCGTACAGTACGGTCCTTTCAATCCATATATCCCGATCAGATCAACGACCATTGGTAAATCGAGAGTCGCTATAGATCCGATAGCTATGCATACATCTTGGAGATCGAATAGTGACATCGCGAGTGTAACTAGGTAAACACATTTACCTAAAACACTTCTAGTACTCTGGCCAGAGATTTATACACTATTATCCCCTCAGATAACATAGGATATCCACGCATGTCTGCTAGCGGTGAATCCTCGACAACGATGCATCGACTCCTACATGCATCGGGGTCTCACCCAATCCCGCCGCCTGATGACCCCAAGTGAGTCGGCAAACGAGTCAAAGTGAGACGCCTATCATGTAGAGTCTCAATGACGTTTCGAGTCGTGAGGACTAATCAGTACAACCAAGACCTCGGACTTATCCACTCGACAAATGGTAACCACTTGGAAAGTCCGAACGAGGGTAGTTCGATAGATCACCAGGTCACTATCTATCTGCATGCTCAGAACATCACAATGTTCCCTACCAATGAAACATGGTACTTCGCATCGCAGATACTAGTTTCAATCTCGGGCGGCCTTATCCTCATTTTGACGGCCCAATCGACTAGGAACATGTTCAGAATACACAGTGACTATTAGATGTGTTTCATGATAGTCTTCATACCCACTATCACATCTAACATACACTTTAGAGTATTCTAGGTCTTTACTCAACGCAATTGTTAATCATCATACAACACAATGAAAGTAAAGAATGCCATATAAATAAATGCGAATATCATATATAAATATTGTTTCATACAAGAGTCTATAAACCCACACGCCACAAGTTGGCTAGTTGGGCATCTACTCTAACACTATGTTCCACGGGGTCACTCTATCTAAGTCTATGTGTCCGAAGACTGATGAGGAGATAGAGAATATGACACATGTGCCATATGCCACGGCAATAGGTAGTATTATGTATGGCATGATCTCGACTAGACCGGATGTCGGATATGCTCTGAGTGTCACGAGCCGCTACCAGGCCAACCCCGGCCAATTGCATTGGAAGGCCGTGAAGGATATTCACCGAGCCTCGATCCAGGTGAACTCCTAGCAACACCAAATACAAAGTGCAGACGCAGCTGCTGAGAATAGGTAAAGTAAAGATGATTTTCGAACTGCTTCACAAAGACAGTTCGTTACAGACTCAATAAGATATGACAGTGAAATACAAATCTATGAGACTGTAAATTCTCTGGTTTCTAAACAACGAAACACGATTCAGAAGATTGAACCAGAGAATGACTCGAAGGTATTCTTCGAGTTGTATGAGCTTCTTGAGAGTAACTTCAACAGATAGTAAGCTCGAGAATGATTGAGATAGAAAAATGGTAGAGTAACGGCAGGTAGTCGAGAGCAAAGAGAGTTCCTTCAAATCAAACTCCTGCTATT
Source organism: Dorcoceras hygrometricum (assembly GCA_001598015.1). Taxonomy (NCBI): domain Eukaryota; kingdom Viridiplantae; phylum Streptophyta; class Magnoliopsida; order Lamiales; family Gesneriaceae; genus Dorcoceras; species Dorcoceras hygrometricum. The sequence goes on along the minus strand of KV001351.1, from coordinate 495,195 downwards.
TATACTCTTCGCTCAACGGTCAAATAATTGTGTAAAGAACAAAATCCCTTTTGAAATTCTGATAACCAAGCAACCGTAATTTCTGCTCCACTACAAGGTAAATTGCACACCGTCAGAGCCAAAATGTCGTTTTCCATATTTGTGCAATCACGGTGTAACGACTTCTGCAAATGTGTACTATTTACCCAAAATAGTTTCAACGTTGTCTCCTTAATTCCATGCAAATGTACGATTCAATGTTCACCTTGATTTTGAATATTTATATCGTTTGAATCAATTCGTAGTCTGCGCCTGAAATTTATTTTTGATAGTCAGCTTTTCCCTTCACACAGAAGATGACTATCTTGCACCTAATCGAATACGCAGTTTCAGTTGAAGCATAATAACAATAGAGTACTTGCAACGGCTGATAGCTTCAACGTCTAAAATATTTTCTTGTTTGTATCAAAGTAACTCCAATGTCTGAGTGATAACCAACGTTTGAACCTATGCATTAATCCATCGTCTGAATTCTAGCGCAAAACCATACGCTGTAGTTTCAAATTATCCAAACGACGTAGTTTTGCGACACACAAATGTTTGCGTCTGAAATCTATTCAAATGTAGTCAACGTCTGAAATATCCTTAGATATCCAACGGCTGATTATAACCAAGTAACAACCAACGACGGATTTAACAGCATTGTAGCCAACTACTGAGAATAAATACCCAACTTCTGAATAACTTTAGAATATTGCAACATCTCTGTTTGCGACTACTGATTGCATCTACTGATTTCATCTTCGTCGTTCCAGATGATCGTCGTCTGATGTTGGCTTCTATTCGTTGTACCAACAGCTGATATTGTATCCTCTTTGCGTCTGATATTCTTCTTGTACAACGTCTTAAATCTTCTATAGTAGACGTCTGATTCAAACTTGTCAAAGCGCTACGTCTGAATCATCTCTTCATCGTCTGAAGTCTCTGTTCAACGTCAGATGCTTCTTCATATAAAGTCTTTGTTCAACGCTACGTCTGAATTATCTCTTCAAAAGCTGGTTTATAAGATCTATGTTCATCTACGTTTTCGCGCAATATCTGATTGATCTCCGTTTTAGCGCTTCAGCATTTCAGATATCTCTTCTTTGTCGTATCAGATTCCTGCTCACTTCATGTCCAGACTTCTTCTCCTCGACACGTCCAGATTTCTCCTGTTATTGCGTCTAACTCCAATAGATGTCTACAGTAGACATCTGATACGTCTTCTACAGTATACATCTGATACATCTTCTTCAGTTTCTCTTCTCTTCGCATCGACTCTTTATATCAGATTTATACTATTACTCATCAGATCTTTTCCACTTACGTCTGCTTCATTCTTCATCAGATTTCTCCTATCTTTACATGATTAGATTTCTTCGACAGCAACCTCAACATATTCTCTTCAACAGATATCTTCAACAGATATCTTCAACAACCTTCTATATACGCGACTCAACTAACAGCAAGTACATATGGACTCAACGTAAGCGAAGCTGTCCACGCGGGACTCCATGTAAGGATTGCTGTCCACGTAAGCATCTCTGTCGAACTAATAACAGATTTCTCCTTTGAAATCTCTGATACCAGATTTCTCCCCACGTCAACATCTAATACGTTCACTTCCTGTCAACATCTTCTGCACACTTCCAGAATTCTACCATTCATCCAAATCAGATTTCATTCCTTGTAAAACATTTGCACACTTTGTAGAGATATTAGAAACACAATAACAGGTTTTGTGTAATTCAAAACTCAGATCTGGATCTGTTATCCAGATCCATCAATCGCTCCCTTTTTGATTTACCCAAAACCTCAAATAACAGATGCATAATCTAACAATTCTCTCCCTTTTTGTGGGAATCAAAAAGGAATCGAAAACTGGTTTTCCCGACAAATTTAAATAAAGCTCTCCCTACACTGCCAGAACAGAAACAACGTGACAGCAGGAATTTTACAGATTTTGAAAACATATCAGAGTACTTGAATAAAATTTGTTTCAAATAAGAACATGTGCTACTGAATATGCTTAAATTATTCAGACTTGTATAAAAACAATAATCGAACCATCAGATCTCTTACATTTTTCCTATTTTGTCACATGTGCTGAAAACAACCCAACCAAAATAGGATCTTGGCATCCACACGGAACTCGCGCATTCCGTGTCAACTCGACAAAAGATCAACCGAAGTTCAAACATCATTCCTCTCCCTATCTTTATACAATAAGCTCTTCAAAACTTTAAAATCTTTTTTTAAAAAAAAATCACATGCGTTTTAAAATAAATGCTCGTTCAAAAACAACCTGCTCTGATACCACTTGTTAGGACCGAAGGATCAGATCTTGAGATGAAATACTAAATAAAACAAAGACCGTGAGATCTGATCCAATAAAATAAAGAGCGCTGCTACTGTTAAATAAAAATTTTGCGCTGCTATAAAGGAGCTACAATAGCTCATGATTCTTGAACATAAAACAGAGCACCGGAGACAGATCTGATATGAAATAAAATCATGCGGAAAACACCAGAACTGAATCCTAATTTTAAAACTACTGCCCAAACAGATTTCACAGAAATAATAATGCGACGGCATATGTGAAATCTGATATGCTGAAACAAATTCGTGCGTGTGTTGTGCCAACTGATAATTAAACATGCTAAAGTCAAATGCGATGCATTCAGATTCCATTAAACATAAGTTAAAGCTACTGTGCGTGTGGAATCTGAAATGCCGTGTATGTTAAATGTAAAATGTGTATGCGGAAGTAAAATGCTGTAAATCGTAAAGAGATTACTCAATGTTTGTTTATGGAAGTTCGGATATAAATATCCTACGTCTCCCCTTCTTCCGTCTCGCAAGGTTCCACTAGAAGAATTTGATCCGCAGACCCAATTGAATTTGGGACTTACCCACTGCCCAAATTCGAACTCCTAGAACTTTACATCGGCCCTCGACTGTTAACTCAATCACTTGTTTTACGCCTATGTGATAAAGGCTACAGACACAGAGTTTAACGTCTTTGTGCTTGGACGGGATCTAATATTTGGGTTTGAGATTCATTCACTTTACAATTTTGCTCAACTCTCAAGAATGTGAATGAATCTCTGTGTGTGAGATATAAAGTGTAAGAATAACTCTCGTAATAATAATAATATCTCACACAACTGGGAAATGCTCCTAAAGAGCTGATTAGAACTCAACAGTCGACGCTCGTTGTAAGCTCCTCTCTAATGGTGGTCGACTGCTTCGTTCTTCTATTTTTTTTCCCTTTGATTTTGTGTCTGCAAGTGTGTGTTTTGATCGATATGTCTTTTTCTTCAACCAATCTTGTATATATATCTTCTATACAAATATGTCCGTTAGACAGTAGATTCAAAAAACCCTTTCTGCGCTTGTAAAAGCTAATTTGTCTTCTTCCCAAATTGGTGCAATCATCCTCTGTATATTGTATTATTTCCCAGAATAGTACTAATCTTGTCCCCTTTATTTAAGGCATTTGTACGACTCAATTTCAGTCATTGATCCTTTTCCTTTTAAATTGGTTGATGTACTCAACAGCTGAAGGTATTTAAGGCATTTGTACGACTCAATTTCAGTCATTGATCCTTTCCTTTTAAATTGGTTGATGTACTCAACAGCTGAAGGCTCAGCAATTGACTTCGGCAATTGCTTCGCCTGAATGTTCTTTAACAGCAACTGATTTATCCACTGCTCGTTCAGCTGTCGTCAGACTTGTTACCATATTTTTCATCAGCTGTTGTCTTCTTAATTACTGCTGAATGCATCTTCTCTTAGCACAACAGCTGATTCATTTTCTATCCAATGTCTGATACGCTTCTGTTCAACTTCTGCTTGCAACTCATCTACTGCTGACCAGGCGTTTCTTCTTCACGACTGAATTTCTTTTCTTCTTCTGCTTACAGCTGATTACCATCTTCTGCTTATCGTTCCAACAGCTGATTAACCTCCATTGATCAACATCTGATTTAGTTCTTTCGTTAATCTTGAACAATAGCTGATTCGCTCACTTTTTCGCAACATCCCTGTTTCAACTTCTGTTGATCTTCTGCTGATTCTGTTAGAGTATATGCCCAACTAGCCAACTTGTGGCATGTGGGTTTTATTGACTCTTGTACAAACGATCTTTATATATGATATTCGCATTCTTTTATATGGCATTCTTTACTTTCATTATGTGTGTAATGATTTACAATTGTGTTGAGTAAAGACCTAGAGTACACTAAAGCGTATGTTAGATGTGATAGTGGGTATGACGGCTATCATGAAACACATCTAATAGTCGCTGTGTATTCTGAACATGTTCCTAGTCGATTGGGCCGTCAAAATGAGGATAAGGCCACCCGAGTTCGAGACTAGTATCTGCGATACGAAGTACCATGTTTCATTGGTAGGGAACATTGTGATGTTCTGAGCATGCAGATAGATAGTGACCTGGTGATCTATCGAACTACCCTCCTTCGGACTTTCCAAGTGGTTACCATTTGTCGAGTGGA
>KV001351.1:472274-488814 GCA_001598015.1 Dorcoceras hygrometricum | reverse complement strand
CGCCGCCGCCGCCAACTTCGCCGGAATTTGTTCCGGCCTAGTTTTTCGAGGAGAATCCGATCGTGCTGATCTCGTCAGGACTTCTAGTGCAGTCTGACGAAGGAGTCTCGGATCTGGTCGTGGACCGGATTGGCGTATCTACCGCAATCTACCGACAAGAGCCGGATTATTGTAATCACGGTTGGAGCCAGGCACAAGTGCCAGAGAGGTAACTCGCTAAACATCCTATGAATGTCGTAGAATGTAGATTGTTTTTCGTATTGATCGCCTCCCGGTTCTATAATTTTGTTCTTCCGCTGCCTGACCGGGGGGCGGATCCGGATCCCCAACAGATTCATCTTCTGTTTTCTTTGTTACAACATTGCTACTCAACTACAGATAACATCAACAACTGTCTGAATAACTTTCGAATATGGAAACACATCTGTTTGCAACTACTGATTGCATCTACTGATTTTATCTTCATCGTTCCAGATGATCGTCGTCTGATGTTGGCTTCCCTTTGTTGTACCAACAGCTGATATTGTATCCTCTTTGCGTCTGATATTCTTCTTGTACAACGTCTTAAATCTTCTACAGTAGACGTCTGATTCAAACTTCTCAAAGCGCTACGTCTGAATCATCTTGTTAGGATCAAGCGCTTACCACTAAGCCAAAAGCTATAGCTCTTAGCCAAGGTGCAACTTTATTTCCTTATAATGTGGTAGCGCAGAGTGCACCTATTATGTGCGTTAGGTTTGGGCTGTTAGGCCCATGAGTCAGGGGATGTGCGTGTCTAACTGCTGGTGCTGTCTCAATTCCCTTAGAGATCAGTCTTTCCCTTCCCCTACCGCCGGCCCTATCCCCAACAGAGATAGTATTACCCGTTAAGATCTGGCATCACACTTTACAGCCCACATGGCCAACCAGATCAAGCGGCGCAACGACAGCAGCTTGACGTACGAGAACTTTCCAGGAGGTCACCAATCCCAGTACTGCTCTCACCCTTGCACGCTTAACTCAACACATCTCTTCATCGTCTGAAGTCTCTGTTCAACGTCTGATGCTTCTTCTTATAAAGTCTTTGTTCAACGCTACGTCTGAATTATCTCTTCAACAGCTAGTTTATAAGATCTATGTTCATCTATGTTTTCGTGCAACATCTGATTGATCTCCGTTTTAGCGCTTCAGCGTTTCAGATATCTCTTCTTTGTCTTTTCAGATTCCTGCTCACTTCATGTCCAGACTTCTTCTCCTCGACACGTCAAGATATCTCCTGTTATTGCGTCTAACTCCAATAGATGTCTACAGTAGACATCTGATACGTCTTCTACAGTAGACATCTGATACGTCTTCTTCTATTTCTCTTCTCTTCGCATCGACTCTTTATATCAGATTTCTACTATTACTCTTCAGATCTTTTCCACTTACGTCTGCTTCATTCTTCATCATATTTCTCCTATCTTTACATGATTAGATTTCTTCGACAGCAACTTCAACAGATATCTTCAACAACCTTCTCTATACACGACGCAACTAAGAGCAAGTACAACTGGACTCAACGTAAGCGAAGCTGTCCACGTGGGACTCCACGTAAGGATTGCTGTCCACGTAAGCATCTCTGTCCAACTAATAAAAGATTTCTCCTTTGAAATCTCTGATACCATATTTCTCCCCACGTCAACATCTAATACGTTCACTGTCTATCAACATCTTCTGCACACTTCCAGAATTCTACCCATTCATCCAAATCAGATTTCTTTCCTTGTAAAACATCTGAACACTTCGTAGAGATATTAGAAACACAATAACAGGTTTTGTGTAATTCAAAACTCGGATCTGGATCTGTTATCCAGATCCATCAATCTCTCCCTTTTTGATTTACACAAAACCTCAAATAACAGATGCATAATCTAACATAATTGCATACACGCATTTTCCCATGTTGAGCTCATATCTGTTTGCTGTTGTTGTTGTTGTGCTAACCTGTATGTAACAGGAGCTGTTGTTGAGGATGAGCGGCAATACCGTGCTCCTCATCTCCCTGTTGGGTTATCTGTTAGCCGCTATGAGACGAGTGGATAGCTACCACGCTCTCATGAGCTTTGGCAACAGCGGGTTGAGTGATCTGATTATGCTCTGCAACCGTGTGTTGAGACGAATGGATAGCAACCACACTCTCACATGCTTCATGGCCTTGATCCATGTTCGATCTGTTGACAGCTGTTGAGCTGGTCCTTGAGCTCCTTTGGCTTCCTGATTCGGTTGTTGCCTGTTGCCTTGCATCCTGTTATCTCATTCATAGCACGTGCTGTTGGATCTGTGTTTACAGATCAGAATATGAATTTTGAAATACACAAAACCTGCTGATTATTTACTAACAGTTTAACTGAGATGTGCAGATCTGACTTAGAGACGAACCAGATCTGATACTGTAGCTGAACCAGATCTGATACTGTGGCTCAACCAGATATGATACTGTAGAGGAACCAGATTTGAGAATAGTAAAACGCGATTTTGGAGGCCTAAACGAAGTAATTTGGCCAAAAACAGAGGAGCTCACTGTGTAAGTGAGTTTTTCTCGTTGGACCATTTCGGAGGGGGTAGCACTGACCAGATCTGAATAATGCACATAGCAGTCAAAGCTGACCAGATCTGACACTGTAGCAAACCGGATCGGAATCGAGCAGGAAAAGACAAGAAGAATTGGATCAGATGTGAAGAGAAGATCAGTTGAGAGCTGGAGAATCCAAGAAGAACATGTCAGATCTGAGCTAAATTTCCTGGAGCATTGGAGAAGAACAAAGGAATCAGATCTGAGCCAATATACAAACAGACTTGAACAGAGTCCAAGTCAGATCTGGAGGAACAGACTTGAACAGAGCCATATCAGATCTGAAGGTTTGGAGCAGACGAAGCTGACAGGAAAATCAGTTTGAATAAGGAAATTCAAACTGATGTATTGTCACATCAATTCACAAGAAGACAAAGAGCATTTAATGAAGGAGCTTAATGTCAATAAATCCTGCAAACGCATTTAAAGACAAAGAACACAAGGTACAATTAGTCAGAATACTTTTCCAACATGAAGAAACTTGTGTCCAACGGATTGATTTGCACAGAGGCTATTTATACAAGAAGAACTGATGAAGAAAGTCTCTGATTGAGATAGATAAAAAAAAATGAGTTGTTGAACGGGACGATAAACCAGAAGCGAAGCTGTCAACTATAAAAAACAGAGGAGCTTATTATAACAGTTGAGAGCTGAGCTATATTCAGCTTTGAAGAAGCTCTTCCAAGTTGTGTTATTTTCGAGAGTTGTGCTTACACTGTAAAAACTCACACGCACAGAGATTCACCCACACATATACGAGAGATGTGCGAAACAGTACAGTGAGTGAATCACAAACCAAACACCAAATCTGAGTCTTGCACAAAGACGTTAAACTCTGTGTATGTAGCCTTTCTCACTGAGGCATAAAAGAAGTGATTGAGTGAACACAGCTGAGAGCTGGTGTAGATTCTAGGAGTTCAGATTTGGGTAGTGGATAAGTCCCAAATCTGATTGGGTCTGCGGATCAAATCTTATAGTGGATGTCTTCCAGACTTAGAAGAAGGGGATACGTAGGATATTGAGATCCGAACTTCCAGAAAACAAATATGTTCGTTATTTACAGCTTTTTGACATTGCATCTTTCATAAAAACTATTGGATGAGCTTTCGATTTTCAGAGACAAGTTTGGGTTGTTTTCCGCATGATTTTAATCAAACCCAATCTGCTTCTCGATGCAGAATCTTTCAAGAACATCGAGCTATTGCAGCTCAGTTTTTTTACAGACCAGATCCCGTGAGAACTGGTACCATATTTGAGCGCCGCTCATATCTAAAACCTTGTTGTTTTTCAAATAATTTTAAACAGGCATGGTTTTTATTGGTAAATCGATCCCAACACGTGCATTTATATCTGTTTCCATCTATTTGCTGTTTGTATTGGTCTCCGTACTGGGCTTTGACCCCTGTCCCTCTGTGGCTGGTTGTTTGGTTATCTTTGTGTTGTTCAGGTTACCAAGGTTTCTCAGCTGGTCGAGGAGATGACTTAGCGGGTGGTGCCCCAAGAGGTGGATAGAGTGTCCAAGTTATGTATATTATATAGTTATGTAATAGAGTCGTCACTAGGGCATGTCCCATAGTGATGTGACGTTCTATTGCTGCGTTGATAGTTTTGTTGGTTGGGAGACACTCGATGATAGTATTTGTGTATGCAACTGTTAGTGTTCAGCTTTTGGGTTGTTGTAAAACCAATATTTTGAGTACAAGTATTTTTAAATTATTCTTTCTAAGTCAAGAAAAAGTGAAAAATTTTATCCACTTTAATCTTCCGACATTGTTAATTGCGTGGTCTCTGTATTGTGCACCGGGCCTGACATTTTTGGTATCAGAGCTTAAACTGGGATAAGCTCGAATTTTTTTGATCACACTTGAGTCTAGGCACTTTTTTGCTTGTTGCATGTGCTTGACTATGTGATATACTTGCTGTATGATCTTATTGTGTTAGTGTTTGCCTATATGCCACCTAGACGTAGGGGTAGAGCTAGACAGATTCCGATAGAGTCTGAGGGTCAGAACGAGGAGATGGAGCGTAGTGTTCCTGTTCGTAGGCGCGCTGGGAAGGTTGACGACGAGGTTGATGTGTTGACAACCCGTGTGGACGAGATGGAACTGATTATGGCGAGGTTTCAGCGTATGAATCCTCAGACTTTCGATGGTGATGAGTGTAGTTCCGATGCTGAGTCTTGGTTGCAGCACATTACAGGGCTGTTTGATCGTGTACTCTATGATGACGAGCGTATACTGAGTTTGGCGACGTTCCAACTGAGGAATAATGCCGAGCGCTGGTGGAGAGGTGCTTCTCGAATTCTTGAGGAGACTGGTGCGGGGATTACTTGTGATAGTTTTTGTACTGCGTTCTGTCAGGAGTACGTTCCAGAGTCCTACGTGAATGCCCGGGAGGGAGAGTTTGATAACTTGGTTCAGGGAACCATGTGGATGGGAGAGTATGCTCGAAGGTTTTCTTCTCTCCTTGCCTATGTTCCTTATGTGTCTGGCCGTGAGAGGGCGAAGAGAAACCGATTCTTGGAAGGGCTAAACGAGGATCTTTATTCCTTGGTGTTGGCGAGTTCACCTACCAGTTATGCGGACGCGGTGGACAAAGCAATGGACATCGAGGAAGGGTACGGAACCGCAGGTCTCGGATTCATCCTCAAGCTGCACAAGGTACACATCCCAATATTCCGGGGGCACAAGCTCCTCAATCTCCCCAGTCATCCCAGCAGTCAGCACAACAATCTGGACGCCACAGGTTTAGGCTCCGTGGCCATCAGTTCAAGAAGAAGCAGGGTTCTAGTTCTTCTGGTTCCGGCAGATCAAGCAGTAGTAGCAGCCCCATGGCTATCTTCTGTGGTCAGCGTGGAGGCAAACACCCTACGACGCAGTATGTGGGGGTTCAAGGTGCTTGCAACATTTTTGGGCAATATGAACATTTTGCGAGAGTATGTCCATTGGCTAGATCTCAGCACACCGCTGCCCCACCACAGGGTCGTTCTAGTGGGTCATCTCAAGGTCGTTCTTTCCCTATTCAGCAGGAGAGGGTGGGGGAAGCTCAGCATAGGCCGTTCCAACATCCTGGTCTTTTTCGCGTTTTGGACAGTCTTCCCAACCCCAGTTCTCAGGACCTCAGCATGCCCAGGTTAATGCCATGACACGGGAGCAAACGGAGGGCACGTCAGGAGTAGTGATCATAGGTACTTGTACTGTTTTTGATTTTCCAACACGTGTATTGTTTGATACAGGAGCATCACATTCGTTTATAGCTGATTCATTTGTGGTTGAGCATGGTTTGCATACCACTATTTTGCGTGATGTTGTTTCTGTTGCGACTTCTGCCGGCGAGAGCTTGTCTCCCAAGAGGTTGTGATGGATGGCATACTTAGGTTTGGTGAGAATGTGTTGGTGGCAAACCTGATTCGGATAGTGATGTGGGATTTCGATTGCATAGTGGGAATGGACGTGTTGTCTAGTTTTAGGGCCACCATGGACTGTTTCCATGGCATTGTGTGTTTTTTGCCGCAGTTTGGCGAGAAGTGGAACTTCTACGGCCACGATTCCCAATCAAAGATTCCGTTGATCTCTGCTATGGAGATGTTTCGTTTATTGTCGTTGGACAATGTCGGGTTCATGATTTATGCTTTAGACACATCCTCGAAGTCGTGTGTGGAGATTAGTGACATTCCCGTTGCTCCTGATTTCCCTGATATGTTACACGAGGAGATTCCTGGTTTTCCTCCGAGGAGGGAGATCGACTTCAGCATTGAGATCCGAGGTTTACTTGCATGGAGTGCCTGTATCCATAGTTTCATATTATGAGATCCGAGGTTTACTTCCAGATTTTGGAAGAGTTTTCAAGCAGCTTTGGGCACTAGGAGTACAACCTATCATCCCCAAACCGATGGCCAATCTGAGAGAACGATACAGACATTGGAGGATATGTTGCGAGCTGTTGTTATGGACTTCAGTGATGACTGCCAAGATTCGTTGTCGTTGGTAGAATTTTCTTATAATAACAGCTACCAAGTAAAGATGGGAATGGAACCATTCGAAGCGTTGTATGGTAGGAAGTGCAGATCGCCAATATGTTTGGAAGAATTGGGGGAGAAGCAATTGTCTTCTCATGAATTTGTGCAGCATATGAGAGATCAGGTAGATTTGATTCGACAGCGTATGAAAGCTACACAAGATCGCCAAGCTAGCTATGTGAACCGCAGGTGTATGCCTTTAGAGTTTCAAGTTGGTGATCAAGTGTTCTTCAAAGTTTCTCCTTTTAGAAGTGTTATGAGATTTGGACACAAGGGTAAGTTAGCTCCTCGTTATGTTGGACCTTATGAGATTGTGGAGAGGATCGGTCCCTTAGCCTATCGTTTTTTGTTGCCACCTGAACTGTCCTCATTGCATGACGTGTTTCATGTGTCTATGTTGAGGAAGTATGAGCCGGATCCTTCTCATGTGTTGCGAACTGAAGAGGTGGAGTTGGATCGAACTTTGAGTTATGTTGAGTACCCCTTGCAGATTTTGGACAGGAAGGAGAAACAGCTCAGGAACAAGACCATTCCCTTGGTGATGGTCCAGTGGAGCAAGCATGGTAGAGAAGAAGCTACGTGGGAGTTAGAGGATAAAATGAAACGTGTGTGGCCGCATCTGTTTGAGTAGATCTTACATTAACTCCAGTAGCTAGTTTTCTTGTTGATGTATTGCCCAGTTATATTTAATTCTTGGTTAGTAGCCTCTTATAGCGTGTTAGAGTGTTGCTGGTTGTATCATGCGTAGAGTGATTTTTCCAGTGTTGGTTATTTTGTGGAGTTGTTGTTTAGTTCTGGAGTTGTCGTTTGATTGCAAGGACGAAATCATATTTTTAGTGGGGGAGGAATGTGAGACCCGAAAGATTAGTGGAACAATTAAGTTAATTAATCTTGTTTAGTATAGACCAGATCTAACGTGAGCAGATCTGGGATGGGCCAGCTCTGAGCTGGTATAATTGGTGAAGGTAATCGGGTCTCTGTAAGTGTATTGGGAGAAGCTCTGGACGGTTGGGAGTTCTGCGGGGTAGTAACCAAATTTGGGAGTTGAGAAGTGCTGTTTGGTGACTTCAGCTTTAGCGCTGGTTGATGGTAATCAAGGCTGGTGGTCAAATCTGGTTGTCGCAAGCCATTTTGGGTACGATATTTGAATCTCCTGCGCGGATGGTGAAGCGACGTCGTTCTGGGAGAAACCAGATTTGAGGATGAAATCTGGTAGCGCTATGCGGACCGATTTGGTTTGTAATATTGTGTAGACCGGTTCCGGGTTGTCCAGACCTGAAAGTAGTGCGTCGTCGTTTCGAGTTAACAGTAGACGCTGGTCAGTGCTTGTGTGAGAGCTGGCTGGTTGCGGGATCTGGATTGCGGTGCGACACCGTTTTGGGAAACCAAACTGGGTGCGAGCTAGTCGCTCTGAGCGTACTCATGTGCGATGTGGTTTGGTTGTAGCGTGCTGGTATGGCGTATGGTCCAGATCTGGAGTAGTACTAAGATCTGAGTTGGTATGAGCTGTGAGCCTGTGTTGTCGGTGGCTACTGTTCAGCAGATTTGGGGAGATTTAAGTTGTATATATAGAGGACTTTGACTATGGTCTCGCAATTACTTCCACACTTAGAATACTTTCCCGTGAGTTTACTCTGTTGCGATACCCTAGTTACTATTCACCGAACCTTATCTTCTCCGATTGCTGGCGGTAGAAGACTCCGACTGGAGCAAGATTGGTAGAGTTGAGTTCCCCTTGTTGAGACGCTTCCATTTCGACCACTTTCAAAGTCTTGGGTTAAGCTGGAAGAAGAACTTGAAGGAGCTACAGTGCGTCTTTGTGCGTTTGCAGGCAGATCTGGTTCTTCAGTTCAGGTGGCAGATTTGAGTTACTCGGGACCCTTGTTGTGGTAATTGTAGCTCAGCAACTGAAGGCACGGATTTGAGCTTGTTTTACAGCTTTGGGATAGGCATGGATATTTATGTGTGTTTTCTGGTATGTGATGCAGTGTGGGCTATCGTGCTGTTATTTGGTTAACTTTTCCCTATACTAGTTGTTGCACGTTGTTATAATTTCATACATGCATTTTCCCATGTTGAGCTCGTATCTGTTAGCCGTTGTTGTTGTTGTGCTAACCTGTATGTACCAGGAGCTGTTGTTGAGGATGAGCGGCAATACCGTGCTCCTCATATCCCTACTGGGTTATCTGTTAGCCGCTAGAGACGAGTGTATAGCTACCACGCTCTCATGATCTTTGGCAACAACAGGTTGAGTGATCTGATTATGCTCTGAGACCGTATTTTGAGACGACTGGATAGCTACCACGCTCTCACATGCTTCGTGGCCACTATCCTTGTTCGTATCTGTTGACAATTGCTGAGCTGGTCCTTGAGCTCCTTTGGCTTCCTGATTCGGTTGTAGCCTGTTGCCTTGCATCCTGTTATCTCACGCATAACATGTGCATTTATATTTGTTGCCATGTATTTGCTGTTTGTATACTCTCTGTACTGGGGTTTGACCCATGTCCCTATGGGGCCGGTTGTTTGGTTATCTTTGTGTTGTTCAGGTTACCAAGGTTTCTCAGCTGGTCGAGGAGATGACTCAGCGGGTGGTGCATCGAGAGGTGGATAGAGTGTCCCAGTTATGTATATTATATAGTTATGTAATAGAGTCGTCACTAGGGTATGTCCCGTAGTGATGTGATGTTCTATTGCTGAGTTGATAGTTTTGTTGGTTGGGAGACACTCGATGATTGTATTTGTGTATACAGCTGTTAGTGTGAAGCTTTTGGGTTGTTGTAAAACCAATATTTTAAGTACAAGTGTATTTTTAAATTATGTTTTCTAAGTCAGGCCAAAGCGAAAAATTTTAGCCACTTTTAAATGCTTTCAACGTTGTTAATTTCCTGGTTAATCTCTGTATTGTGCACCGGGCCTGACAGGTCAGTTCGCTTGCACAAGCTCATCTGTATATAGGTCTTAGGAAAACTATTGCTCTTTAAATTTCTTGTTTGGAGGGGCACCGCAGTCCATCGACTGACATCCAGACTCCCGTAATTTGGAGGGGCACCTCAGTCCGTCGACCGGCGTCCTCACCCTCCCTCTTCTCACCGTCTGATATATTATACCACAACTCATTCAGATTTAACTTTTAAAAACTAAATCCTTTAGGATTGTCATAAAAAATTTTCTCTGCTGAACTGTCTTACTGATTTTCTGTAAAACTGGTTTTAAACTGTCTTTCTGAGTAAGACCGGTTAAAACACAAATGGTTCGCTTCTTTTAAAACTTCTTTGAAATTTAAAAAATTACTGGGAGTACACTGGATCTCAAACAAAGAGGAAACTTGGAGTAGCTCAGGATATAGGAATGAATAACAGATAGCCGATCTTTAAGCTGAAGGACTATGTCATGAAATTGGGTATAACTGAGAACAGATTAGAGCTATACCCTGTGAATCGGTACCAAAAGAGAGGGGAAATAATCTTGGAATTGTTGCGTCAGTCTAGAATGGACCTAAGATAGATCAACTTGGAGTAAAAACAGCACGCGAACAAATGACAGATCTCTAAGCTGATGAACTATCTCTTGAACCTTGGTATAACTTATAACAGATTAAAGTTATACCTCTGAATTAAAGCTAGAAAGAAGACTAAGCTTGAAATCATGGTATCGGTGAAGAATGGACCTGAGCTGAATCATCTCAGAGATAGAAAACGAGCGCAGAAACAGCTCTGGGTAAAGAAACATATCGTATGCTTAAAACAACGTTGAGTGAGAGGACAGTTACGAGCATAGAATAGCTCAGGCTGAAGAAAGATAGCTCACGGGCGTAAAACAGCTCTGGGTATGGAAGACAACTTATAAACGCAAAATAGCTATGGGAAGTTCGAACAGTAACCTAAGCTTTGGAACCAAAATTTTAGCTTTGGAAGGTCACTCAGCTTTGAGAAGACAAATCAGATTAAAACGAACAACACAGATCAGGCCGAAAAATTATACCAGATCAGCTTAGAGATCATGAAGGGTACTGTATCAGCACGGAAGAGACCAGCTCAGCTGATGGAGCACAAAGGGTACTGTACAATCACGGAATCGGGCTGGACAACCATCTCGAAAAGATAAGCAGGTCGCAATGAAAGCTGGAACAGCTCGTGATCAGAATATGAACTGAAATGATGGAAAGGACCCTAAGAGAGTAAAATATCAACATAATACTGAGAACATCTTGGATGATTTTAAACCAATTAGCTAAGCTTATCGGACCAGAACATCACTCTAACTGGACCAGTGTTGGCGCAGCGGTGGATCAGGATCACGCTCCAGGGGCGCAACTAAAGAATTTAAAAATTGGAGCCCAACAACGGTCATACACCTATACAATAATAAAAACATTCATAAGATGTTTAGAATACCTTGATGGCATCTAGGCGCCTGGCTTCGACCAATTCAACGAGGGAATTGGCACTTTAACGGTTGAATGGCTGGATCCATGCCTAATCCGGTCCACGATCAGAATCCAACTCCTTAGCCGGTTTGCACTAGAAAAGCGACAAAAATTTCACGTACGAAATCTCCTCGCCGAGATGGTCGGAAAAAATTCCAAAGGCGGCGGCGGCGAGGGTAGAAGGGAGAGGGGAAGAGTTTGCTGAATAGCTTTTGGTATTTTTCTTTCTCTCTTTTGAAAGTGTCTCCTCATTGCCATATATATAAATTGAGGGATAGAGTTTGATTTGAACAAAACAGTGAACATTCGGTTCAACTCAAACAGTGAACATTCAGATCAATTCGAACTGTGAACATTCGTTTCGAATCCCTCGATTTTGGTCTCCTCATAATCCTGATCGATGATCAGATATCACCGATGTGCTCAGTTCACAAAATTTATCATTATGGTGCAAAATCAAATTTTCGGACCACTAAATATATATTACAGGTTTACCCTCATTAGCTAAATATGGAAGTCCTACTCCCTTAGCTACTTTTAGAAATTCATACTCCCAACCTTCCTCCTACAATACTCAACACTTTGAGTACAATATCCGTATGGGAATTGGGAAACCAGTGTGACCCTCAATGGTTCAGGGATACAACTAGCCATGGGCTCATAATATTTGTGACTCCGATAACACATTTTCGGACTTACCCATCGAATCATGGTAAAACTTCTAGCAACATCGCCCCATGATCCCCTAGGTATCACTGATAGTGCCTGCAAGAACCAGTCGGTCATGGTTAGCGTACAGTACGGTCCTTGGAACAAAAATATACCAATTAGATCAACGACAATTGGTAAATCGAGAGTCGCTAGAGATTCAATAACCATGCATACATCTTGGATATCAAATAGTGACATCGCATGTGTTACTAGGTATACCATTTATCTAAAACACATCTAGTATTCTAGCCAGATATTTGTCACACTATTATCTGTTCAGATAGCATAGGATATCAACGCACAAGGTCGAGCGATGAATCCTCGACAAAGAAGCATTGACTCCTACATGCATCGGGACCTCACCCAACCCCACCACCTGATGACCCAACTGAGTCGGTAAATGGGTCAAAGTGAGACACCTATCATGTAGAGTCTCAATGCCGTTTCGAGTAATAAGGACTAATCTGTACAATCAAGATCTCGGACTTAATCAACTCGACAAATGGTAACCACTTGAAAAGTCCGAATGAGGGTAGTTCGATAGATCACCAGGTCACTATCTATCTGCATTCTCAGAACATCACTATGTTCCCTACCAATGAAACGCAGTGCTTCGCATCGCAGATTCTAGTCTCAAGCTCGGGCGGCCCTTATACTTTTTTGGATGGCCCAATCGACTAGGAACAAGTTTAGGATACACAGTGACTATTAGATGTGTTGGTCCCTATTTTTCGAAGGAAATTAGCAGCCGCGCATTTAAAATGAGCGATTAAAAATTTTACACGCTGCTAAAACACTTGAGGTGCAATACCTCTTGTTCTTGAACATCTAAAAAATATCACGATAAGAGCACCGGAGACAGATCTGGTATGATTTAAAAATCATGCGGAAAATACCAGAACTGAATCCTATATTTTAAAACAACTCAAACAGATTTATGTACAACATAAATCTGTTCAAGACTTATTGTGCAAGTGTGCTAACTGTATGCGTGCGTGCTGAATGTAAGTGCGTGCAGTGTTATGCGATGCTAAGATGCTAAAGTAAATATGAGTGCTGAATGAATAAAAGAGATACGATACACAGCATATTTGTTTCTGGAAGTTCGGACCTCAATGTCCTACGTCTCCCCTTCTTCCACCTCAGAAGGATCCACTAGAAGATTTGACCTTACAACTCGTGTACAGACCTAATCCCACAACCAGCAGCTGTGAGAACTCCTAGACTCCACAAATGCACACCAGCCTCAACTGTGTGACTAACTACATACACATGAGTTTAACGTCATCGTGCTTGGACGGTAACTGTTTGAAACGTTTTGAGATTCATTCACTAATACAATGTGAATGAATCTCTGTGTGTGAGATTTGATACATTGAAACGCTCAACTATCTGTTTCTCACACACTAGGGAAATTGCTTCTACACAAGCTAATTCTAGTTCCACTGTCAACTGCGATTAAGCTCTCTCAAGGATGATAGTTGACAGCTTCACTTCAGATTCATTTTCCCTCTGTTGTTGTCTTCTATTGATTTTCTTTTCTGTGCGACAACAACTCTCTGGTCTCACAACATCGAACTCTTCTTCAATGGCGCTGCCTTTGTATATAAGCCTCTGTACAATTTCAATCCGTTGGACACAAAATTCTTCCCGTTCAAAAGTGTTCTGTAAAGTACCGACAGGGAATAGTACTTGTGTCCTTTACTTTTGCAAGCTTCTTGTCGTTTTCGCCATTTGAATTAAGCTCAGCAGTTGACATAGCTTTTGGTAAAGCGGCAAGCGCTCGGTCCTACAATTGGTATCAGAGCCAAGGTCACGGGTTCGATTCCCAGTGATTGCAAGGAGTGCAATTATTGGGAGGGGGATTGTTGAGGTGCAATAATTGCCCCTGCTAGGTAGAGCGATCGAAACGTGGCGCTTGTGTTGCTATGCGGTTTAAAAGATTGGAGTTGCATCATTACCACCAGCTATAGCTTTTGGTAATGCGGCAAGCACTCGATCCTACAAGATGTGTTTCATGATAGCCATCAAATCCACTATCAAATCTAACATACACTATAGTACATTCAAAGTCTTTATCCAACAATTGTAATAATAAAATATGATAAATAATGCCATAAAATAATGCGAATTTCATAAATAAAGATCGTTTTACATAGAGTCAACAAGATCCCACACGCCACAAGTTGGTTAGTTGGGCACTTACTCTAACAATCTCCCACTTGACCTAAAGACAACTACTCATGAGACGTAGTCCCATTGCTTCGTGATGTTTTTCAAAAAATGATCATGGCAAGGGCTTCGTAAGTGGATCAGCAATGTTTTCTGTAGAGGCGACTCTCTCGACTACTATGTCACCTCTAGCCACAATATCCTGGATTATGTGATATTTTACTCAGTATGTGTTTGGATCTTTGGTGAGACCTAGGTTCCTTTGCTTGTGCAACGGCACCCGTGTTGTCACATTACACCTGGACAGGATCAAATCCTTCAGGATTTACGCCAAAATATTGGACGAAATTACTCATCCAAACCACCTCTTTAGCAGCAGCTGATGCTGCGATGTACTCATCCTCAGTGGTTGAATCCGCGATGGTGTCTTGCTTGGAACTCTTCAGATTTGACAGTGGTGGCAAACGTCTTCAGATTTTGTAACATCCCGAAATTCAGATTACGTAGAAATGAGTGCATGACTAGGGGAAAATCCTTATGTTAGTATGATTTGCATGTCATGTATGTGATTATATGATGATTTTATGCTTTGCTTTGTTCATGTCACTTTACGGTACGGTTTGAGACCGGTAAGCGGGGACGAGTCCGGAGACGACCAAATTGAAAATTGTTGGGACCGAAAAATAGGAAATAAATGCAAAGAGAGCGCTGCTACTGTAAACTAAAAATTTTGCGCTGCTAAAAGAGGTGCAATAACTCGGGTTCTTGAACATAAATCGAGCACCGGAGACAGATCTGGTATGTAATAAAAACATGCGGAAAACACCAGAACTGAATCCTAATTTTAAAACGATGCAAACATATTTATGTTAGAAATCTGTTCAACTGTGCGTGTGTGCTAACTTTGTATGCGTGCGTGCTAAGATAAAGGCTTATGCGGAACTAATAAATAATGTCAACAATACTATGCATTCTGATTTCATTAATCATAACAGTGCGTGACTGAGCATATGTGAAATCTTGATATGCTGTACAAATATGTTAAATGTAAACATGCTAATTAATTGCATATGCATATGAGGCACAATCAGATTTCATACAATCAAAAGCAACTCCACATATGAAATCTGATTGCTAATGCGTGTAAATATGCTAAAGGTAAATGCTGTAAATCATAATGTAATTTACGCTGCTATTTGTTTCTGGAAGTTCGGAGCTCAATCTCTTACCACTCCCCTTCTTCCTCCTCGTAAGGTCCCACTAAACAAGAACTTGTTTTACGTCTCTGTTCAAAGACTAATGAGTCACCGAGCCTTGCTCCAGGTGAACTCCTATCAACACAAATTCACACCAGCCGCAACTGTATGACTAACTACATACATAGAGTTTAACGTCTTCGTGCTTGGACGGGATATGATTTTTTTTTGGGTGATTCACTCGCTAAACAATTTCGCACAACTCTCAAAATATGCGAGTGAATATGTGTGTGTGAGATTTTACACTGAACGCTCAACTCTCAGAAAAATAAATCTCACACACTGGGAAAATGCTCTTCAATAGCTGATTGAGACTCAGCAGTAGACACTCGTTATGCGCTCCTCTCTAATGGCGGTCTACTGCTTCGTCTTCAATTTTCTTCCCTCTGTATTTTGCACTGTGTTAATTAAACTGTCAAAATTATCTCTCTTCAACAGTGCTTCTTGTATTTATATGGCTGTTTTAATTTCTTCTTGTTAGACACAAGTTTTCTTCTGTTGAAATTTGTTCCTTAAAGTACCGACAGTGAGTTGTCCTTATGTCCTTTTCTTTTGCAGGCTTTTTGTCATCTTGTGATTTTGCCTTTTACGTTCCAGCAGCTGGTTGCTCCCACAACTAAGTTATTCCAACAGCTGATTTTATCTTCAATAGTTGAACTTCTACTTTTTCAATTTCTCGTTCCAACAGCTCAATTATTCTTTCCTTTGGCTCTTCAACTGATCGATCTATTTATTCAGCGTGTGGTTCCAAATCCTCGCAACTGGTTTTTCTTTAGCTATGCGCTGCGTCTGGTTGTAACTTCACAACGTCTGGTATTTAATTCACTGTTTAGCACGTCTGGATTTAACTTTGTAGCAATTGGTTTAATTCTGCATCTGGTTCCCCTTTACAACAACTGGTTTTTCTTCATCACAGCGTCTGTATCATTGCTGCGTCTGGTTTTATTCTTCTTCTTTGTGTTGCGTCTAATATATTCCTTTGCACCACGTCTGGTTCAATAATTCTTTGCAACGTCTGGATCAATATTTGATTCATCTGAATTAGCAAGACCAGCATCTGGTAATTTGTGCAATTTCCCGTCTGGTTCTTCCTTCTTTGCATCTGGATTTTCTTTTTGTTAGGATAAAATTTATAGTTTTAGTGATAACAAAGAAAAGAAAAGATTTGGAATTAAATGACAATATTCACGATGATCAACATTGCTGACAACAGTGATTAGCTCAAGCTACAGTTATAAGTTTCGAGTTGATCAAAATCAGATCTTGGAACAGTGGAGTGATTGTTTTGGATATTCAAGCTTTGATAGAAGTAATTACGAGTATATCTGCCAACACGCTCTTGTCTACAGTATCGCAGTGGTATA
>KV001351.1:432403-464503 GCA_001598015.1 Dorcoceras hygrometricum | reverse complement strand
TCTCTGGTTCACATTATTGAATCAAGTTTCTTTGTCTTAGAAACCAGAGATTTTACAGTACTCACAAGTGTATTCATTGTTGTATTTGATTGAGTCTGTAACAAACGTGCTTCTTAAAAAGCCGTTTGAAAACACTAAAGTGTTGTAACCAGCAGCTGCGTCTGCTTGGATTGTCGTTGTGAGATACTAGGAGTTCTCGTAGCTGTGGGTTACGGGATTTGGTGTTTGTAGAAAGGCTACTCTCATCAAAGTCTTCTAGTGATACCTTCCGAGGAGGAAGAAGGGGAGACGTAGGACATTGAAGTCCGAACTTCCAGAAACAAACTCTGATCTCTATCTTTTACATTACGCACGATTATCTTACTTGTGTTTATTTACTGTTCACAAATCGATCGGTCATTTTCCGCACATATATTGTTGGCCGAGAAGTTTGAATATAACTGAGATATTCTTAAGTCTGGTAACTCGGACTTAAGTTAAGCAAAAGCTTGCAAAACATTTTAAAAGGATTTTCGAAAATCGAAGGAGTTCATTCAACCCCCCCCCTTCTGAACTCCTATTTACTTAGTGATCCTATTTCTGGGACCATCACTTTTTATTGCAGCGACTGGTTTATCTTCAACTTCTTTGCGTTGCGTCTGGTTCAATGCAAGTAACTTCTGATTTTTATTTGTTGCAACAACTTGCGTCTGGTATTTCCAGACTTCAACGCAAAGTCTGATTCCTGTTTGCTTCTTCCTTCACAAACACTGATACAGATTTCTACTATTTTTCTGTTATCTCCAACTGGTTCGATCTTCTTCTTGTTCTTCATCAGATTTGTTCAAATTGTCTTCAACACTCAGATTCGTTGTTCATCAGGTTTTCTTTTGTTCATCGAACACTTCAGACTCTGTTCATTATCGATTTCTTTCGCTGTACAACTTCCTGAATCTTATCCAGTAGACGTCTGAACCATTTCTTCTCAAAGCGCTACGTTTCTTCTCTTGCAACGTCTGAACAATCTTCTGTTATGCTTCTCTCATTGATCCAGATTTCTCTTTACAAGATTCCTTCAAACTTCAACAATTAATTGTTCCAGGCTTCATCTTGCCTCTTTTGTTCACAACTGCTAATTCCACGCTTGTCCTGTTCAACGCCTTCTTCCAGATTTCTACTGTTCACTCCTCTTATGTTTACCAGATTTCTTCTTCTCTTCGACTGGACAAACTTCTTTGCTTCTCACGACTGGACATATTTCTTTGTTTCTTCTATTTAATTCCAGACTTCACCTATCTTCAACATCTAGCGTTCTAGATTTTCCACTGTGCAACTCAATACTGATTTTCATGCTCACTTGGACTACTGTTCACACTTCAATATACAACGTTGCTGATTGCAATATCTTCCATATAGATTTCTACTGTTATCAACAGATTCTTCAATTCACTTCACGTCGCCTTATATCAGACTTCAACTGTTTTTAGCGCACTATACTTTTCCTGTTGATATCTGCACACTTCGTAGAATTGTTAGAAACACAGTAATAGGTTTTGTGTAATTCAAAACATAGATCCAACAAAAATATTTTAATGTTTTAGCCCTTAGACATATTTTAAATATTTTTATTTTATGCACCATTTCTAAAAAAATGAGATTTTATGCACAGTTACCGAGGGGGACCCGTTTTTCGCCTATACGGGCTATTTTTATGACTTTTACTGCACTTTTTAATTTTAGAGGCCACATATTACGAAAATTAAAGGCTTGAAGTCTGAACTTTAAATATTTTTAAGCCTTTGTAATTAGAGGAGGGTTAGTATTGGAATAGGCCTTTTATTTCCTTAATTAAACAAGTGCGAAGGGCCTTTTTGTACACTTTTCACTCACCCTTCACCACAATTTCGAAAATTAACCTAAACCCTCCCCTCATCAGCCGACTTCAGCCCTCTTCTCCCCCTAGGTGGCCGAAACTTGCAAGATTTTGGTTGAAACTCAAAGGTGTTGGTCTTCTCAATTGTCCTCCGCTCCGATAACGCGTATCTCCACTTATTTTTCGATCAAGGCATGTTTTATTCTTTATTTTCATACAATTTAGATCATAATACACTGTTTTACAAAGATTATGCATGACTTTTATGTGAATGTTTCAGATCTTTGCATCCATGTCCATGATCACTTATTGTTTCATGTGCATCTCACGGTTTTTCGAACTTTCTTGCATGGCTTCGGTTGATGGACTGCTTGAGGGGTTATGGCTCGACCTTAAGGGGTTCATGGGGGTCCTAGGGGTGGTTTGTATTGGTTCGAAGTGGGAGATTAAGGGTCAAAACAAGTGGCTGCATGCAAAACACCTTCTGCTGTGTGTTCTGCAGCTACGCTGTGCGTCGCCTTCTCCAGGGTCGTGTGCTCTCGTGCGACCACGGTTGGGGCTCCGGCAGTGGTGGCCGGATCAGGGAGAACGATCGCAAGAACCAGGAGGTGGTCACGACAGCGCGCAGCATGGCTGGTGCGTCCACTTGCAGCGACTAGTTCTCCCTGGTTAGGCCACGGTTTGAGGCAAGGTTGGTCACGTTAGAACCTTCTGGACCTGGGGGTGTTCCAACCGGAAGGGCTCTGGCATTGGTGGCCGGAGCAGGGACAACGAACGCCAAGACGAGCAGGTGGTCACGACGGCGCAGCATGGCTGGAGCGTCCACTTGCAGCGACCAGTTCTCCCTGGTTAGCCAATGGTTTGAGCCAAGGTCGGTCACGTTAGAACCGCCTGGACCTGGGGGTAGTCCAACCGGAAGGGCTCTGGCAGTGGTGGCCGGAGCATGGAGAACGAACGTGATAAATGACTGCTGGTCGCGGCGGCAGCATGTTGTGTGTGTGTTTTTGGTCTAGGGTAATTGGGAGATGGGCTTGGGCCGGTTCGGTTGGGCCGATGGGTCGGTTCAATCGGGCCGGGTCGAGTTGGTCAAGTTTAGAATCAAATATTTTAAGTCCGGTCCGAGTTATATTATTTATGGGCCGGGTAGTTTTATTTTAAATTCCAAGTCAATTTATCGAGTGAAGTCAAACTTTTTAAGTCAAAATTATTCTTGGTCAAAATGATTTTTGGGTCAATTATTTTAAGTCAAAAGTTATTTTAAGTTGTCGATTTTTAAGTAATTTGAATTTTAAGTCAAATTGGCGGATTTTGGGCCGATATCTTAAATGAGTTTTAAGCCTGTTTTGACGGTGTTGGGCTGAGTCCTTCAAATGATTTTAAAGTGATGATTCTTTGTTGTTGGGCCAATTTTGAGTTGGGATTAGTATGATTTTAAGTCTAGTGAAGGCCTTGGGCTTAGAATTAGTGGGCCAGTCGCTT
Organism: Dorcoceras hygrometricum; assembly: GCA_001598015.1. Classification (NCBI taxonomy): domain Eukaryota; kingdom Viridiplantae; phylum Streptophyta; class Magnoliopsida; order Lamiales; family Gesneriaceae; genus Dorcoceras; species Dorcoceras hygrometricum. The sequence continues at coordinate 461,172 of KV001351.1, read as the reverse complement.
GAGCCAGTCCTTGACCGGGCCGAGAAAAATTAATGCATAGGCCCATGAAGATATATTTAATTATATACGTATTATGCTATGTATTTGATTATGAAATATTTTAAGGAAATTAAATATATATTGATGGGCCAAGATTTTTTTAAAGTTGCATGATTTTATGAAAGCATGCATCATGAAAGTTTAAGTTATGTTAAGGCATGAATGAAAAATATTTTGAGGGATTGATGTGTTGTGGGGAAAAGTTTAATGATGGGAGTTAGCCGGGTAGCTGGGCCCGGGGATCCCCTGTTAATGTATGAGCTTATGGATCCATGTGTGACATCATGGTGAAGTGGCAGCACAGAGGTGTGACATATAGGGATCCTCGTGTGACATCGGAGTGAACCACACCGCCACGTACGTTGGTTTATAGATTGATCAATCGAATTATGGCTCTCACTTCATGGATACGACTCACATGCTCTTTAAGTTATGTTATGTTTATGCCATGCCTTAATATTTATGTTATACGATGAAGTATGTACGACTGTATTATGATTCAAGGTTTTAAGATCTTTCAAGCACGCATGTCATGAAATTATGTTCCTATACTTATGTGCCTGCATGTGGTTTTATTATATGTACTTTGTTATTAGCGGATAGAGCATGTTGGGCCTTTAGGCTCACTAGGTTTAAATGGTGCAGGTGAGCATGATGATGATTTTACTCCGACCGGCAGTGAGGACCTCTGATGCTCCGCTGCGGCTGCTACCCCGTGACCACTCAGTAAATTTATGTCATTGCTTTTAGACATGTTCAGCTTTCCGCAAACAGTTTGAATACTCTGATTTTTATGTTAGCTTGTGAGATGTGGATTGAGGATATTTTGCAGTTAGTGTTAACGGACGTTGAGATGTTACCTTTTTAAATGCTTTAAGTTATGTTTTTATTTATAGTTTTTATTAAATGTTTATTCCACATCGGCTTTAAGAAAAATATTTTTTAGAGGTTTAGTACGTTTCAAATTTGCTCGGCTTTGAAGCCCTCGCCTTGGGCTTCTTGATGGGCTTTCCCTCCTTCGCAGGGGCAGAACGCTTCTTACCCTTATGTTTGGGCCCCTTCTTCGTAGAGGAAGAAGATCCCGAAAGAAGGACGGTCTTGTCCTTCTTTATGGTCCCCTCGAACACGAAAAGCATGTTTACAACCTCTTCAAGGGTGGCCTCCAGCTTGTTCATGTTGAATTTGATCACAAAGGGGTCGAATCTAGCAGGGAGGGAGAGGAGAAGCAGATCCACAGACAGCTCATGTGGAAGTGTGATATCAAGGACCACTAACTTCACAATGAGCCCAATCATACGGACCCCATGCTCGTGGACCAAAGTTCCCTCGCGCATGCGGCTTGTCAAGAGCTCCTTGACAGTAGTTAACCTCTCAGTCAAAGATTTCTCCCCATATAGCACTTTGAGATGAAGGTGTATGCCAGAAGCATACTCCGTCTTCTGAAACGCCGCTGCAATTCGTTGGATATGGATGCTATCATATAGCACCGTTCCTTAAGCTCATCATCCCACCATTTATCCAGCTTTTCCAGCTCCTCAGGACTGGCATTGGCAGGGGCTTCATTCGGAGGGGTCTTCTCTAGCGTGTAGAGAAGTTTCTCCGAAGCCAAGACAATCTTGATATTTCGGAGCCAATCTTGATATTTTAAGCCAGTGAACTTGTGCTATCCAGTATAGAAGCAAGTGGATTTTTGATCGAAGACATAGTGAAATAAGTTTATACTGAAAAGAAAAACAGACATGCATTACAGATTATTCATGAAAACCGCTAAGACATAAAACATGGTAATTTAGTTTTATGAATTACCCTCCCACTATTTTAACGATTTCACCACCCTATAATGAAATCGAAAAAGCAAGTTTCCTTAGTGGGTACACAGAGTCCAATCAAGAATTCATGGTCCCGAATAATATCAGCCAACCATGACCTTCAAAAGGTAGAGCCCAATTGCAACAGGTGCAACCTCCACGTATTTACCTCACGTCCAGTAAAGGCCCAATAATATGATGTCGATTACTATCACGTGTCAAGATGACCCATCAGTGTTGAGTCGTGATGGACGGTCCCCTTAATGTCCCCAATAATATGAGTCAATGTCAAAGGGAGTTCCAACCAACTCAAATCAAGTGTCAATGACGTGTACAACTTTCTGGCACACAGAACCCCCGCAATAATATGAGCCGAGCTATGTATGCGGGTAGTATCGACGTACACCCATTGTTGATGGAAGGTAGAAATTTTTAAACAATATTTATATTTCCTTAGCTTCATGATCTTATCGAACAAACTTTTGTTTTATGATAAACTTAGAAGTCATGGACTAAGATTCTCTAATATTGCTTTCAGGTGGTTGGAGGGGCTAAGGCCCACTTAAAAACCAACCTCCATAGACAAAACAACGCCCTTCAGGGAGACTTACCCGGTACAAGTCATTTTTAAGCCAGTCTATAAAGGACTCCCTTAGATAACGTTTTGTCACATTTTCTTTTAAATATGAATAAACTAAGTTCCTTCAATTTAATCATGAAACTTTTAATTTTGATATAAATTTTAAATTTTAAAATGAGGGATTTTAGTTTTGAAATTTGGTCTCAATAGTTTCAAATCAAATTTAAAAATTTCGGATTCAACAAATATATATCACATATATGATTGGGATGATCGATAAGCGAGAGATATGCGATCTGTGGTTGCCAAGTACGGATATAGGTCAAATCCTAGGTGACATGCTGTAACGCCTAGCTACTTTTAAGACCACATTAGAAAGTTTATAGATTTGAGAGATTAAACTGAAATTCTATTTTATTCAACTTTCATTCGAGTTGAGTTTCCAGACTTGAGTTTGCGATATCATCTCTCACCTTAGTTGAGTTGATTTTCAGATTTGAGACGAAATTGCAGGAGCTGTTTGGTCGATCTTTACAAGCCAATTGAATCCTTCTTTCTAAATAAAATGGTTCGGCTTTATTGCATCAGATTTCACTTTAAAATGGAGTAGCAGTTTTAAAAGAATTAGACATATTGATTCAACGTGTTTATTCCTTAGGAATTTTACTTCATATATATATATATAGGATGTTAGCCATATCATGCATCATTTTCAACCAAAGCACATTACAAAAAGCAAACGGCGCTCTCTGTGAAGAAACCGAGCAAAACCTTTCAAAGCTTTTCGAAGGAGACGAGCGGTACGTACGTGATTTGCCATATTTCATCTGTAATTGTGTTACAGAATACAGGCAAGTAAACTCTATTTCTTGCAACACTCATGAAAGCATATATTCTATTCTGTTTGCATGTTTGTATGGGTTTTTAAAGGTTTGAGAATTTTCTATGGCTGTTCTTCAAACAACAGAAAAGTTATGTTCTATTTTTACAAAGAAGGTATGAGTTTACTGTGATTTTGATTCAGAAAGATGCTTAGAAAATGTTTGATGATGTTCTTCAGTAGTTTCTTGAGTTTTCTAAGAATTTCTCCGAAGTATCTTATAAGTAGCTTATTCGAGCATTTCCCAGAAATTTCTTGAAGATCTTTTTGATTTATTTATACTAAGGAAACATTCGTTGTTCATGTTCGTGCTAGTTGCTAAGTCTGAAATCTGGTTCTTAAACCAAAAGCTGAATTTCCATATTGAACAGATTCCAGTTAGAGTTCTGTTTCTATGTTATTTAAAGTTCAGATCCGAGTTTTTTGTTCCAAATCTGGATGTGATTAACATTACTATGTTGACTATTCACATCTGAGTTGACTTCGGTTGACCTTTGACATCTGATTGACTCGATTCAATTTCGTTGACATCTGAGTTGACCAATAGATCAAATCTGAATTCTTTCTTCTTTGTTGAGATACTTATGTGCGATTCAGATTTCACCTTTTTATCATTCAAATCCTCTTCGATAGATACAGAAATTACATATTCGAATTCCTTGTTCATTTCCGTTTCAATTCGAAATATTTATTTGATTCATTCGAACAGATTCGAGTGACATTATTCAGTTTTCATCTTTGCAAGTATTACAAAGAATTATCAAAGTGTTCCAGAATATAATCAGAAGTATAAAACCAGTAAACCGTACCAGAATGAAAAGGAAAACAGATTTAAGAAAGAAAGAGCAGAAAGAATGTTACAGAAACGTTTTACAGAAAAGTTTTATAGATTATGACTTAGATAACAGATGGTACCCAGAGGAAGGGTGAGTGTCTGGCTGACGAACCAGAGTGCCCCTTCAACAGCAGGAAGGATCAGGATTACAGATTGACGATCTGTATCCCCCTTCATATAGATGGGATTTATCCCAGCCCCCTGATATCAGATGATAGTTTGATCAAACGAATGGGCCAACTGTACAGGTGTCTCTTTCATAATTATCAGAAAAGAAAAGAAATAAAAGAAAGAAAAGAATAGAGATCAGTGTGATTTTAATCACCAAGCTTAAAGAAAATGATTACAGAATGTATATATGTATGCTTTCCTATTATTTCAGATTTGACAATTCATCGTATTTAGCTTATTTATCATTAAGCTATTCAGATTCCAGTAAAGTAACAGATATCGTTTGCATGTGTTATATGTTCTCGATATTTCAGATTTTCCTGCTGAGACTCCAGGCTCACTAAGTTTTCATTGAGTGCAGATATTAAGCAATAGGAGCTGGATGGTGATGAGCTGAACGGAAAGATGTGTTTATCATGGACATTTGTTTCCGCTATTGTTTTTATCCAGTTTCAGATATTGATGTCAAAACTTTAGTTATAGTTTTGGATTGTGATAGATTTCGAGTTTCTTTATTTTGTTGAAATCTGTACCATAATTATTGCTTTATGAATCATTCAGCTTCAATATTTTAAAGACCAGATCTATTTTAGTTCCGCGCCTTTTTATTGGTTCATGTTTGTTTTCCAGATATAACATATGGTTTGCGTTTAATTGCATTTTAGCCCAGAAATTAGTAGTGAATTGTTATTGTAAACAAGATCGAAATTTTTGTGCCTTTTCAATTTGAACCCCCAAAGTTCTTAATTTAGTTCAAGTAAAGTCCAGTCGCTACACATCCAGTATGCAAATGCAATCCTATTACATAAGATTCCAGTTTTACAAGTCTTCAGTCTTCAATATCTTTGATCATCATCTCCACCATCTTCAAAATTATCCTCCCACTAAGTCTAATATTTACATTTAAATATCCATGACAAAGAGGGATACATTTGAAAGGGGTGGGAACGGGTCATAAACCAGGCCCACTTTGATATGATTTCTACAATATTAAAACCAAGAAATATAAAACCTAGCATACACCTAATACATCGGGCATGGCTCTCGATCATCCCAAATATTATCTATTTAATTAATCAAATTAACTTGATATAAATAACATAATCAAATCAAATTTGTTTTTATCCAACAAAATCATATTTTAAATATAAAATCATATTTTATAAATAAAATCGTATTTTGTCATTTTAATTGCATCAATTTAGGGACTAAAAGAATTTTAGGTCCAATATCTCAAAATTTTTCAAAAATTAATTTTGGTCCAACCAAAAGGCCCAATATCAAGTATCGGCCCAAAATCCCTCGAACCGCCCAGGACAGGCCCGGAAAAACCCTAGGATTCAAATTCCGCCACCACATCTTTGCCCCGGCACCTCCGCCTGGACGCATGTAGCATGCGTGCTGCACGCCATGCGTGTCCCTGTGCGCAACGTGTGCGCATGCGGGGTAGACACCTGCACGACCAGCTCGTGCAGGAGGGGCGGCGGGTGCACGTACAAGCGTGCGCAACGTGCTCTCACCCCTGTACGCGAAGTGCGCACATGGGTATCGGCCAGCGTGCGCAACGCCCGATGAGGCATGCGAGGGCGGCGTGCGCGACAGGCGCGCAACGCCTGCCGATTCGTGCACGCACAACGTGAGCCCACCTGCACTATATGTTCCGCAATTCGTGCGTGGCAGTTGTGGGCAAGAGATGCTCGACCGGAGCGCTTCGTGCGCACGGGCGGCAGGCAGAGGCGTGCTGCTGAATTTTTTTTTAAAAAAATGAGTTTTTTGATGCGATTCAGGTTGAATGGTGTATTGACAGATCTGAGCCAAAGCTCTGATACCACTATTGGCAAAGCGGCGGATCCGGATCCCGCTCCTGGGGCGAAGCGGAAGAATTTAAAAATTGAAGCCTGGGAACGGTCAATACACTTATACAATAATCAAAACATTCATAGGATGTTTAGAGGATACCTTGATGGCGTCTAGGCGCCTGGCTCCGACCAATTCCACGTTGGAATTGGCACTTCCGCGGTTGAACAGCTGGATCGACTCCTAATCCGGTCCATGACCAGAATCTCAACTCCTTCACCGGTTTGAACTAGAAAAACGACGAAAATTTCACGGACGAAATCTCCTCACCGAGTTGGTCGGAACAACTTCCGACGGCGGCGGCGACGAGGGAAGAAGGGAGAGGGGAGGAGTTTTCTGAATAGCTTTTGGTTTTTTCTCTCTCTTTTGAAAGTGTCTCCTCATTGCCATATTTATAGATTGAGGGATAGAGTTTGATTTGAACAAAACAGTGAACATTCGGTTCAAATCAAACAGTGAACATTCAGATCAAGTCGAACTCTAAACATTCGTTTCAACTCCCTCGATTTTGGTCTCATCATAATCCCGATCGATGATCCGATATCACTGATGTTCTCTCTCTTTTGAAAGTGTCTCCTCATTGCCATATTTATAGATTGAGGGATAGAGTTTGATTTGAACAAAACAGTGAACATTCGGTTCAAATCAAACAGTGAACATTCAGATCAAGTCGAACTCTAAACATTCGTTTCAACTCCCTCGATTTTGGTCTCATCATAATCCCGATCGATGATCCGATATCACTGATGTGCTAAGTTAACAAAACTGATCATTACGATGCAAAATCAAATTTTCGGACCAGTAAATATATATTACAGGTTTACTCTCATTAGCTAAATATGGAAGTCCTACTCCCTTAGCTACTTTTAGGAAATCATACTCCCAACCTTCCTCCGACTATACTCAACACTTTGAGTACCATATCCGTACGGGAATTGGGAAACCAGTACTTGTGTGACCCTCAATGGTTCAGGGATACAACTATCCATGGGCTCACAACAATTGTGACTCCGAAAACACATTTTCGGACTTACCCATCGAATCATGGTAAAGCGTCTAGCAACATCGCCCCATGATCCCCTAGATATCACTGATAGTGCTTGCGAGAACCAGTCGATCATGGTTAGCGTACAGTACGGTCCTTTCAACTCAAAGATCAAAGACCATCGGTAAATCGAGAGTCGCTAGAGATCCAATAACCATGCATACATCTTGGAGATCAAATAGTGACATCGCATGTGTTACTAAGTAAACCAATTTACCTAAAACACATCTAGTACTCTGGCCAGAGATTTGTCACACTATTATCTTCTCAGATAGCATAGGATATCCACGCACAAGGGCGAGCGGTGAATCCTCAACAACGAAGAATCAACTCCTACATGCATCGGGCATGTGTTACTAAGTAAACCAATTTACCTAAAACACATCTAGTACTCTGGCCAGAGATTTGTCACACTATTATCTTCTCAGATAGCATAGGATATCCACGCACAAGGGCGAGCGGTGAATCCTCAACAACGAAGAATCAACTCCTACATGCATCGGGACCTCACCCGACCCCGCCACCTGATGACCCCAACTGAGTTGGTAAACAGGTCAAAGTGAGGCACCTATCATGTAGAATCTCAATGACGTTTCAAGTAATAAGGACTAATATTTACAACCAAAACCTCGGACTTAATCAACTCGACAAATGGTAACCACTTGAATAGTCCGAACGAGGGTAGTTCGATAGATCACTAGGTCACTATCCATCTGAATGCTCAGAACATCACTATGTTCCCTACCAATGAAACATGGTACTTCGCATCGCAGATGCTAGTCTCAAGCTCGGGTGGCCCTTATCCTCTCTTGGACGGCCCAATTGACTTGGAACAAGTTTAGGATACACAGTGACAGTTAGATGTGTTTCATGATAGCCATCAAATGCACTATCACATCTAACATACACTATAATGCATTCAAGGTATTTATCCAACAATTGTAATCATAATAATGAAGATAAAGAATTCCATAAAAAAATGCGAATTTCATAAATAAAGATCTTTTTACATAGAGTCAACAAGAGCCCACACGCGACAAGTTGGCTAGTTGGGCACCTACTCTAACAATCTCCCACTTGCCCTAAAGCAAACTACTCAGGAGACGTAGTCCCATTGCTTCGCAATGTTTTTCAAACAATGGTCCTGGCAAGGGCTTCGTAAGTGGATCAGCAATGTTATCTGCAGAGGCGACTCTCTCGACTGCTATGTCACGTCTAGCCACAATATCCTGCATTATTTGGTATTTCCTCAGTATGTGTTTTGATCTTTGGTGAGACCTAGGTTCCTTTGCTTGCGCAACGGCACTCGTGTTGTCACAGTACACCGGGACTGGACCAACTCCTTCAGGAATTACGCCCAACTCTTGGACGAAATTCCTCATCCAAACCGCCTCTTTAGCAGCAGCTAATGCTGGGATGTACTCAGCCTCAGTGGTTGAATCCGTGATGGTGCCTTGCTTGGAACTCTTCCAAGAGATAGCACCACCATTGAGCATGAATACAAATCCAGAGGTTGACTTCGAATCATCCACATCACATTGGAAGCTAGAATTAGTGTAGCCTTCCAGTTTCAGTTCACCACCCCCATAGACCATGAACATATTCTTAGTACTTCGTAAGAACTTAAGAATATCTTTCATGGCCTTCCGATGCATTTGGCCGGGCTTGGCTTGGTAGCGGCTCGTGACACTCAGAGCATATGCGACATCCGATCTAGTTGAGATCATAACATACATAATACTACCTATTGCCGAGGCATATGCTTTTATGAATACGTCAAAGAACAGAAAATACTTGTGCCAGGCTCCGTGCTAATCAACTAGGATTAACAATACAATTAAGCACATAATCGCGGAAGCATAAAAACAGGGATTAAAATTTTTTATTTTTTTTCGAAATACATGGGCTGGAACTCAAAATCATCATTCAAAATAATACATACTCAAAATAGGATTTACTCAAATCCAACAACAAATAGGTAATCAATCAAACTTAAATACCAGATCCCCGAAATACAAAGAATCTCATGGCATCCCCTAGTTCAAAACATAATATAAATACACTTGGACTCAACCAAACGGGGATCTACTAGCTGAAGCTCCACTCTGTCCAGCCAGATTACATGTGGATCCTGCAATGGGTAACACAGACCCAAGAACACAAAAGTAGGAAAAGAAATACGAGGTCCAACCCCAGTCAGAAGAGCACTAAGACAACAGCAACTCATAAACATGCAGCATATCAAAACATGAATGCATGAGGCCTGTCAAAGAATCGGTCAATCTAGGCCAACGAGTCAGCTGGCAAATCAAAGGCGAGCCTCTATAACACGCACAGCCAATCAGCCGGTGGAAACCATCGGTCCGTGATCTTCAGGGCTGGCCACTCAATTACCCATCACAGCTCGTTGGTAATCAGACACGACGACTCAGTCGGTCACCACTCCGATGATAGAGTTGGACCTTCAGGCATGACACATCTGTCTGCCGATCACAACGTGGCTCTTTATTGGGTTCTCAATCAATCAATGGGCTCAATATGTATTCATGTATGCCATGAAATTCAAATCTGATTTCAACATGAATAATTTACGTAAAACAGAACATATAATCCAAGCAATGAGACCAACCTGTTTCACGTAAAACACAGAATACACAGAACACCATTCATGCTTCAAAACACTACAATCTTATGCCAAAGATGTAATCAGAAGCACAATTCGTACCTCAATGCTCAGTTTCTACCTCAACAGATCTCACCAGGGCACGGCAAACTCAGCTTTCCCTAACCTGCTCCTTCGCTGGGCTTGAAAAACACAGCAGGAACTGCCTAGGAACTCAAATCTGTCAAGGCATCTCATAACTTAGCTCAAATCTGAACTTCTACACCTTACTGTATACGATCAAAACTCCTATATGGTTCTACCTATCAACGTAGGTTCTAACAGCTAGCACTAAGCTTGAAACAGTAAGGGAACACTTACCCAGAAGCTCAAATGAGCTAAAGAACTCTCGGGTCAGCTATCGCAGAAATTCACGAACACTGAAATTCCTTAGTGCTCCTCCTACGCTACGACTCAGGTCGCCTAACTGGTAACAATCAAAAGGGCTAAGGAATAAGAGTTCAGCGCCACCTACCTTGCTCCAAACTACGGCGGAAATCGACGCTAAATCGGAGAAATAGTGTTCGATGAACAATAACTATCGAGGTTTCACTGGGGAAGACGATAAGAAATGTCGGGTTCGAAATACGCTAAGTGCTAACCAACTCTTGCATTTAAATCTTCGAGTGAAAGCCTACAGTGTGAGTCAACACCGACATAAACAGATCTCTACATCAGATCTTAGCACTAAGGCACAAGTCCTCAAATCTCATTCCAGCGTTAACACAAATCCGAGTTCTCAACGCTCACGCTAAACACGAGCGTAACTACTCAAAATGACGACGTACCAAGGTTCCTGTTCTCTCAAGAAAAACGACATCGCACTGTCTCACAGCTGATACAAATCTCAGCACTCACTGCTGCTCACGCTCATCCAGATCTGAATAACTCTCAAACAACGGTCAACTCAGCAACGTTGACCAACATGTGGCACCTTCTGCGCCAACTCTCACATCTGAGTTCGCTCGCTACATAGTACCGTTGACCCACGTTGACATCTGGTCGCGCCACTGAACAGATTCCATTCACTAGCGAGACATCGGAAATTGCGAAACAACGACGCACCACTTCCCGCGCTAGACTATACTATTCAGATATCTCTCTCTAGCACGACAACTGAGTATTCACATCATAACACTTACGGGAATCAGATCTCAATCGAAAGACTCACGAATCAACTCCAAATTCAACACAGGTCTCTCCCGATAGTGTCTAGTGACTCGAATCTGAACCACTCTAAACGAAATATGAAATTCGAAAATCCATAACTCCCGAGACTAATACCAAACTAAATCTGATTACCGATTAATCACAAATTTCGAATCTCAATCTCACAACTTGCCTGAAAATACGAACATCGACTGAAAGAAATACTCTGACTGGAAACCCCCCACAAGAACAGTTGAACTACTTCGAAGTTTAGATAAAGCTTTGGTTCTTTTCTTTTCTTTCTCAAACGAAGTACTTCACCGTAATAAAAGAGAGCTCCAATAATGGAGGCAGTAGATGAAAAGAGGTATGGGCATCTGTAACGTGAAATCATTTTCTTTGAAAACTTTCCCTATATTATTTTATAAATAAAAAGTAGCATTTAAAATAAAAAAAAATTAAAAACATTTTAAAACAAAACGCTTTAAAGCATTTAAAACTTGAACCGTGCTCTGGTTAATCCCTTCCGGAATACTCTTGAACCGTGTCCCTAAGTTGAAAACTGAAAATCAGCACAGATGCAAACTGATGTGCTGAAGATGCGAAATTCGCAGATTGACCCCTTTGAGGCAAAATAAATGACGTGGATTTATGGATTTTTGGGGCGTTACAACTGTACTCCCCTTAAATGAATTTCGACCTCGAAATTTGCTTTCTCAAACAATGGGGTAGCAACTAAACACATCTGCCTCAGTTTACTCTTCCTCCCACTTAGGCTGGGTTCAGCTTCTAATCCATCATTATAAATTATGGGGTCTAAAAATTTTAATTTACCTCAACCAGAAATCACACTTACTGAACTCCCAAAGTTGACTGTCCTATAAAACCTGCTACACCGTCCTAAGCTGATTCGAGTGCTCTATTTACTTAAATTAGAGAAACATGTCACCTTTAAAAACTAATACAAAATGGTCCAGATAAGGTTGGAACACCTTACTTCTAACCCATGAACGCTGAAAGTGCAATAGTCTATCCAAAATGTATCACTAAACTCATACTGGCTCGACCACAATTTGATGTAGCTTGGCACTGATCCGCTTCTTCAATCTTCAGCTGGAGGAATCCAAATCGGAGACCCAACTAGAGAACACTGTTGCTCCTGGAAGTTGATCAATAGGCCTTCGATTCTCGGGAGGATGCACTGCCTCTTCACCTTCACCTTATGCAAATCTATGCAGTCTACACACAAACCTTGAGTTCCATCCTACTTCCTAACAAATAATGTCAGGACCGGTGCATAAAACATATATTAAACACGCAAACTCAACTACGGAAGCATTAAAAGTGGCTAATATTTTTTGCTGGCCTGATATTGAAAAACATAATTTCAAAATACCTTTATACTCAAAATATTGGTTTTACATCAAAAGCTGCACACCATAGCTACAAATACAGCAAGTATCACATACAAAATCAACAAAAGCCAAATATGTTTACAACGATAGCACGGGGCATCCCCCGGCGACAACACCCATACATAGGGTTATATATATATATATATATATATCTGGGACAATCTAATCAACCTCTGGGGGCATCACCAGCTGACCTACCACCACGACCAGCTGAATAACCTGAAAAACCTGAATGGCACATAACAAACCAAACAGCCCCAAAGGGACAGGGGTCAAACCCCAGTACGGAGAGCAACTTAAAAGAGCAATTAGACAGCAACAGATATAAGTATTAATATGCTATGCATGAGGGCAGCAGATTGCAAGGGAAGTAGGCTACAATCGAAACAGGAGGCCAAAGGAGCTCAAGAACAACCAACAGCTTACACATGTTGAAAGAGAGAAGTGGCCACGATGTATGTGAGAGCGTGGTAGCTATCCACTCGTCCCAACATACTGTACCAGAAGCATAAACCAAATTACTTGACCTGCTGTTGCCAAAGCTCATGAGAGTGTGGTAGCTATCCACTCGTCTCATAGCGGCTAACAACTTGATCAGCAAGGAGATGAGGAGCACGGTATTACCGCTCGTCCTCACTAAAAGAACCCTGGTCCGCACGAGTTAGCACAACAACAGACATCTAACCAGATATGAGCTCGATAGGGAAAATGTGTGTATGCAGAAACAGTAGCTTGCAATAACCAGCACAGAACGAGTAACAAGCAACAACAATACAATAGCATACACACTGCACACATACCAGCAAGAATACACATATCAAAGCTTATCCCAAAGCTGTAATACTAGCTCAAATCCGTACCTTAGCTTATGTGCTACAATTACCACAATAAGAGTCCTGAATAATCAGATCTGAAACCTGCTTAACCAAAAACAACAATCGGCTCAGGAAAGTAAGTACCGAAATATGGAACTGGAAGCCATTAGCGGAACCCAGTTCTATCCTACCCCATAACTCAATAGCTAGCTCTAAACGAAGCGTAAGTGAGGATCTAACACTTACTCGAAAGCACTACCTGAACAAAAAGAACCAATCGGCCAGAATACGAACAGAGGACACACTGTAGCTTCTTCGAGTTAACTCTTATAGCTTCTCAAAGCCCTCAAAAGCGGTATAGAAATAACGTCTTGGCAAGGGGAATCCAGCGCTACCAGCCTTGCTCCAATCGGAGTTGTCTACCTCCGACAATCAAAAGAAATAGGTTACCGTGAACAATAAGGGTTTCGCTACAGTAGAGGGTATGTTTACAGGGAGTGATATTTTCTAAGTGTTAGGAAATAATGGTGAGTACACAGTCAAAGTCCTCTATATATATAACTTAAATCCCTCAGATCTGGTGAACAGTAGCCACCGACAACTCAGGACTCCTATGTGAGACATGTGCTTTTCGTAATCAGGTGTTGGTCGGGTTTGGACCAGACGTTGGTGGATGTGTTTGGCGTAGACATCAATTTTGTCTAAGTGTTGGAATCAGCAGCAGTAGTAGTGGGATCAGCCGTTGAGTGATCGCGTCCGTTGTTGATATTTCAGATGTTGCGTGTTGGTAGAAAACAGCAATAATACTGACGAGGATTCCAGTCGTTGGTGTATTAGCGCGTATCCAGCTGTTGCGAGTGATCAACTGTTGCTATGTTAGTTGCGATGATCAGCAGAGAGCGCTAAGGGACTGAAGCGACGACGTTTTGTGAGCAGGAACCAGTTGTTGGTTTGTTAGCGTGTTTCGTAGCGGGTAGCGAAACTACGTCGTTTTGATTAGTTAGCATGACAGCATTTTGAGTGAAGTGCTTTGTACCAGCTGTTGGTTATGTTAGACATCATCTGTTGAGAGATATCAGGCGTTGTGACTGCTGGTTTGTGAATCAGCTGTTGGTAGCAAGGTGACGTGTCCCTCTGCGACATCGTTTGGTTAAGTTGGTGCGACGTCTTTGAGCTTTAGCGTTGTTTGAAAGATTCAACTACTGGTTAATATATTAGCGATAGGCAAAAGCTTATGTGAAATTCCTGCTGGTTGGGGAATATTAATTGTGACGACTGATTTTGTCGGTGGATCTAGTCCTGTTTCTATCTGCTGTTTGAGTAGTGTATTTAAGAGAATACTTGGTCTTCGATTGTTTAACAGATCCCATACTTAGAAATACTTATGTGAAATTCCTGCTGGTTGGGGAATATTAATTGTGACGACTGATTTTGTCGGTGGATCTAGTCCTGTTTCTATCTGCTGTTTGAGTAGTGTATTTAAGAGAATACTTGGTCTTCGATTGTTTAACAGATCCCATACTTAGAAATATTTTTTCCGATAGCAAATCGTTTTGCGAACCCTAGTTACTGTTCACAGTAACCTTATCCATCCTAATTTCCGGTGGTAGACAACTCCGACGAGAGTGAGAGTGGTAGTGTTGGACTCCTCTCACTAAGGCGCTTCGTTCTATACCTCTTTAGGAGGCTTTGGAAGAGCTGGAAGGGGATCTCAGGATCGCTAAGACATCTCCCTTGTGTAGTTTGCTAGCTTAAGAGTTCCCTGCCGTGCTAGTAGTTTCGTTGGGCTAAGTAAAGATGCTACCTTTAAGCTTTGTTAGAGCTTTCCGTTGATTTAGGAAGGTAGATAAGCGCTGGTGGAGTTGTAGCTCCCAACTGCTGTTATTTTACGTTTCGGCATTTGAGCAGTGGCTTGTGTTGTTATAGCAGGTGACAGATCTGTGTTGCTTGGATTTGATTGTAGCAGCTGTGTGTGGTAATTATAGCGCAGAAGCTGGTGAGGTACGGATGTTGAGCTTATATTACACCTGGAATTGGCATGGATATTATGTTTGATTGCTGTGTGTGCATTGCTTTCTGTTTTATATGCTGTTCAGCTGTTGCATTGCATACGAATGATCATTTCCCTTTCAGCTTTTGTAGCCGTGCTTTGTTGTTGCTCTGTTTTCTTACCAGGATGTGAGGGCGTGCGGCAATACCGCACTCTCATCTTCCTGTTGGTCTGTTAGCCCTCATGCGCCGAGTGGTTAACTACCACAGTTCATGGGTTGGGCAACAGCAGGTTGAGTTATTGATGCATCTAGTATTCAGGTGTGGTGTAGAGATGAGCGGGTAATTCTCGTGTGCTTGTACACACACCAATGGCCACTAACCATTCTTCGCAGAATCTGTTGTCAGCTGTTGAATTCCTTGGCTCACTTTCTTGGTTGTAGCGTTCGACTGTTGCATTGTCTTTCATGCAGAGCATTAGCATATATCTTTTGTTATTCGTTGCTGTTTTATAGTTACTCTCCGTACTGGGGTTTAACCCCTAGGTCCATCTGGGGCTGTTGTGTTTGTTTGCCTGTCTGTTGTTCAGGTTTTCCAGATTTCGCACCTGGTCGAGGTTATGATCCAGCTGGTGGTGCCCCAGGAGGTGGTTAGAGTGTTCAAGTTATATATAGTATTTATATGCAATGGTATCATGCAGAGCATTAGCATATATCTTTTGTTATTCGTTGCTGTTTTATAGTTACTCTCCGTACTGGGGTTTAACCCCTAGGTCCATCTGGGGCTGTTGTGTTTGTTTGCCTGTCTGTTGTTCAGGTTTTCCAGATTTCGCACCTGGTCGAGGTTATGATCCAGCTGGTGGTGCCCCAGGAGGTGGTTAGAGTGTTCAAGTTATATATAGTATTTATATGCAATGGTATCACCTTGGGTGGGATGTTCCAGGTGATGCTTAGGTCTATATTTAGCTGATAGTCTTTTAGTATTTGTGTTGTATTCTGCCGTTGGGCATTTGTTGTATTTGAATGTTTGAGTTGTTGTGGATTTATATATTGGAATTATTTTAAGTATTGTGTATTATAAATTATGTTATCTTTCAGTCAGGACATGAGCAAAAATTTTAGCCACTTTTAGTAGCTTCCGTTTGTGTTTGCGTGGTTCTTCTCTGATGTGTGCACGAGGCCTAGCATTTTTGGTATCAGAGCTTAAGCTGGGATAAGCTCAATTTCTTGGATTACACTTGAGTCTAGGCACAGTGTCGTGTGTTGCTTGTGCTTGACTATGTGACTTATATGCTGCATATTGTTTGTGTGATATGTGATTTCTGTGCTGTTTCTGTTCTGTGTTTCCTTATCCTGTTTAGTGCCTTCGTATATGCCGCATAGACGTAGCGGTAGAGGTAGAGGGCAGTTTCAGGACGAGGATGGAGATCAGAACGAGGATTAGTGTAGTTTCCCTTCTCGTGGTCATGGTAGGCGTGAAGAGGATGAAGTTGACAACTTAGCAAACCGTGTGGAAAGCATGGAGATTGTGATGGCTAGGTTCCAACGGATGAGTCCCCAGATCTTTAACGGTGACGAGTCTAGCGATGATGCGGATTCGTGGTTGCAGCACATCACTGGTTTCTTTGATCGTGTTGAGTATGATTATGTGCTTCGGTTGAGTTTTGCGACCTTCCTGCTGAGGAAGAGTGCGGAGCGTTGGTGGCGTGGCGCTACAAGGACGCTAGAGGAGACAGGTGTGGAGATTACTTGGGATAGCTTCTGTGTTGCCTTTCGACAAGAGTACGTCCCGGAGTCGTACGTGAACGCTCGTGAGTGAGAGTTCGATCATTTGGAGAAAGGTACGATGTCGGTGCATGAGTATGCTCGTAGGTTTTCTTCTCTCTTGGCGTATGTACCGCATGTTGTTTGCCGGGAGAGGGCCAAGAGGACCAAGTTTATTGAGGGTTTGAACGAAGAGTTGTATCCTTTGGTTTTGTCGAGTAAACAAAAGAGCTATGCAGAGGCTGTGGATAGCGCTGTTGATATCGAGGAAGGTCTGCGTAACCGGAGGTCGTGTGCTAGGACTCAGGGTGCTCAGGGTGGTCGTCCCGCTGCTCAGGGAGCACAGTCTTCCCAGTCTTCACAGTCAGCTCATCAACCCCCGCAACAGCAGTTGGCTCAACAGTCTGGCCGTCATAATTTCCGACCTCGTGGCCATCAGTTTAAGAAGAAGTCTGGTTCTGGTTCTTTTGGTTCTGGCAGCTCTAGTAGCAGTGGTTATAGGGCAGAGTTTTGTGGCTTCTGTGGAGGCAAGCATTCTTCGACTCAGTGCGTTGGTGTACAGGGCTCTTGTAATATCTGTGGTCAGTATGGGCATTTCGCGAGGGTGTGTCCATCAGCTGGATCGCAGCAAGCCGCAGCCCCACCTCAAGGTCGAGGAGGATCGTCTAGGGGTCGTTCCCCTCAGTTCCTGTAGCCTAGGGTTGGAGAGACGCAGTTTAGGCCGTTTCGGTTTCCTGGTCCGTCGTGTTTCGGACAGTCGTCTCAGCAGCATTTCTCTGGACCCCAACATGCTCAAGTGAATGCCATTACGAGGGAGCAAGCGGAGGGCGCGCCGAGCGGAGTGATTTCAGGTAACTGTTCTGTCTTTGATTTTCCTGCACGAGTGTTGTTTGACACTTGTGCACCGCATTCGTTTATTGCTGATTCTTTTGTGACCGAGCATGGTCTGCATACCTTTTCTTTGCGTGACGTTGTGTCTGTTTCTACTCCTAGCGGTGCTAGCCTGTTTTCCCAAGAGGTTTTGTTGGATGGCGTTCTGAGGTTTGGCGAGCATGTGTTAGTGGCGAATTTGATTCGTCTAATGTTGTGGGATTTTGATTGTATAGTGGGAATGGACGTGTTGTCCAGTTATAGGGCCTCTGTGGATTTTTTCCATGGGATCGTGTGTTTTAGGCCTCAGTCCGGTGAGAAATGGAATTTCTACGGTGCGGACTCTCATTCAAAAATTCCGCTAGTCTCAGCGTTGGAAATGTTCAGCTTGTTGTCGATGGACAATGCGGGTTTTATGCTCTACGCGTTGGATGCATCTTCTTCTTCGCATGTGCAGCTCAGCGACGTTCCAGGGGTGCGTCATTTTCCTGATGTGTTTCCGGAGGAGATTCCTGGTTTTCCTCCGATGAGGGAGATTGACTATAGCATTGAGTTGTTGCCTGGAACAGCTCCGATTTTGCGTGAACCACATCATTTAGCACCTGTTGAATTGAGAGAGCTCAAGGTGCAACTGGATGATTTGCTGGAGAAAGGTTTTATCAGACCTAGCATGTCGCCGTGGGGAGCGCCTATCTTGTTTGTCAAGAATAAGGATGGCACAATGAGAATGTGCATCGAATTCCGTCAGCTGAACAAAGTTACCGTGAAGAATAAGTACCTGTTGCCGAGGATCGACGACTTGTTTGACCAGTTGCAAGGTTCTGTTGTATATTCAAAGATCGATCTCCGATCAGGGTACCATCAGTTGAGAGTTAGAGATCAAGATGTCGCAAAGACTGCTTTTCGTACTAGGTACGGGCATTTTGAGTTTCTGATAATGCCTTTTGGATTGACTAATGGATTTGATGAACCGGGTCTTCCGCGAGTTTATAGATCAGTTTGTGATCGTGTTCATCGACGATATCTTGGTGTATTCGAAGACTCCTTTGGAGCATAAGGAGCATTTGAGAGTTGTTCTTCAGACGTTGAGAGACTCGCAGCTGTATGCCAAGTTTTCTAATTGCGAGTTCTGGCTAGATCGCATCGTGTTTTTGGGTCATGTGATTTCAGCGGATGGCATTTATGTGGATCCCAGTAAAGTAGATGCTGTTTTGAACTGGGAGCGACATAGGAATGTATCTGAGGTTCGTAGTTTCTTGGGTCTGGCTGGCTATTACGGTCGTTTTATAGAGTGTTTCTCTAGTATAGCTAGGCCGATGACTCAGTTGACTCGGAAGGACAAGCGGTTCGTTTGGACTGAGCAATGTGAGAATGGTTTTCAATTGCTCAAGGAGAAGTTGACTACTGCACCTGTGTTGGCTCTGCCGTCTGGTTCGGGTGGTTTTGTTGTGTGTTCCGATGCTTCGCTCAATGGATTGGGCTGTGTGTTGATGCAGAATGGACGAGTCATTGCGTATGCTTCTCGGCAGTTGAAACCGCACGATACTCGTTATCCAGTTCATGATTTGGAGCTAGCAGCTGTGGTCTTTGCGTTGAAGATTTGGCGCCACTATCTGTACGGCGAGCAGTTTGTGGTGTATTCGGACCACAAGAGTTTGCAGTATTTGCTTTCGCAGCCTGACTTGAATATGAGACAGCGTAGGTGGATGGAGCTGTTGAAGGATTTTGATTGTGAGATCAAGTACCAGCCTGGGAAAGTTAATGTAGTGGCGGATGCGTTGAGCAGAAAGGCTCAAGGATATATGCTTGCGTCGTTATATGTTTCTAAAGACCGTGAGCATCTTAGCACTACGGGTTGGAGGTTTTACCCGGCTGAGGATTATGTGGTGGTTTCTTCTTTCCAAGTTGAGCCACAGATCATTTCAAGCATTAGAGTGGCTCAAAGGACAGATCCTTCCATCCACGAGTTGAAGTTGAAGGTCAGGGCTGGACAGCTTGAGGACTATTCTGTTTCGTCCGATGGTTGCTTGAGTTTCCGGGGTAGGTTGGTTGTGCCCAACATGATAAATCTTAGGGAGGAGATCCTTAGGGAAGCGCATTGTAGTATACATAGTGTTCATCCTGGTGCACGGAAGATGTACCATGCGTTGAAGCCGCACTTCTGGTGGACTGGTTTGAAGGTCGACGTTTCCGGTTTTGTTTCTCGTTGCTTAAACTGTCATCAAGTTAAGGCTGAAAGGATGAGACCTGGTGGTCTGTTGCAGAGTTTGGAAGTGCCCCAATGGAATTGGGAGCACATAGCAATGGATTTTGTGACGCATTTGTCTCGTTCCAACAGAGGTTGTGATGCGATTTGGGTTGTTATCGACAGTTTGTCGAAGTCTGTGCACTTCATTCCCTATGGTATGACGTTTTCGTTGAAGAAAATGGCGAAACTATACGTGGATTTTGTGGTTAGATTGCACGGTGTGCCTGTTTCAATCATTTTGGATCGAGATCCGAGTTTTACTTCCAGGTTTTGGAAGAATTTTCAAGCATCTTTGGGCACCAGATTGGCTATGAGTACAGCGTATCACCCCCAAACAGATGGCCAATCTGAGCAAACTATCCAGACGTTGGAGGATATGTTAAGAGCTGTTATGATGGATTTTGGTGGTAGCTGGCAAGACGTGTTGTCTTTAGTTGAGTTTTCTTATAATAACAGCTACCAAGTGACGATTGGTATGGCTCCGTTCGAGGCTTTGTATGGCAGAAAGTGCAGATCGCCTGTGTGTTGGGAAGAAGTGGGGGAGAAGCAGTTGTCTTCCCCGGAGTTTGTGCAGCAGATGAAGGATCATGTGGATCTGATTCGACAGCGGACGAAAGCTGCCCAGGATAGCCAAGCCAGTTATGCAAATAGGAGGCTTTGACCTCTAGAGTTTCACGTTGGTGATCTCGTCTTCCTTAAAGTTTCTCCGTTTCACAGTGTCATGCACTTTGGACACAAGGGAAAGTAAGCCCCTCGTTATGTTGGTCCGTATTAAATTGTTGAGCCGATTGGCCCTTTGGCGTATCGGCTGTTGTTGCAACCAGAATTATCTTCTCTACATGATGTCTTTCATGTTTCCATGTTGAGGAAGTACGAGCCAGATCCGTATCATCTTTTGAGAACTGACGAGGTTGAGCTAGATCAGACGTTGAGTTATGTTGAGTATCCCTTGCGAATTTCGGATCGTAAAGAGAAACAGTTGAGTAATAAAACCATTCTGTTGGTGATGGTTCAATGGAGAAAACATGGTAGGGAAGAAGCTACCTGGGAGATGGAAGAGAAGATGCAACGTGAGTGGCCGCATCTGTTTGCGTCAGTGTTGCATCAGATTTTAGTAATTGTCTGCTCAGTTATCTTGAACTCTTGGTTGTGAGTTCAGTTGTTGAGAACTGACGAGGTTGAGCTAGATCAGACGTTGAGTTATGTTGAGTATCCCTTGCGAATTTCGGATCGTAAAGAGAAACAGTTGAGTAATAAAACCATTCTGTTGGTGATGGTTCAATGGAGAAAACATGGTAGGGAAGAAGCTACCTGGGAGATGGAAGAGAAGATGCAACGTGAGTGGCCGCATCTGTTTGCGTCAGTGTTGCATCAGATTTTAGTAATTGTCTGCTCAGTTATCTTGAACTCTTGGTTGTGAGTTCAGTTGTTGCCCGAGTTTGATTTCTAGGACGAAATCGTGTTTTAGTGGGGGGAGATATGAGACCTGTGTTTTTCGTAATCAGGTGTTGGTCGGGTTTGGACCAGCCGTTGGTCGATGTGTTTGGCGTAGACATTAATTTTCTCTAAGTGTTGGAATCAGCAGCAGTAGTAGTGGGATCAGCCGTTGAGTGATCACGTCAGTTGTTCATATTTAAGATGTTGCGTGTTGGTAGAAAGCTGCAGTAATACTGACGAGGATTCCAGACGTTGGTGTATTAGCGCGTATCCAGCTGTTGCGAGTGATCAGCTGTTGGTATGTTAGTTACGATGATCAGCAGAGAGCGCTAAGGGACTGAACCGACGACGTTTTGTGAGCAGGAACCAGTTGTTGGTTTTTTTAGCGTGTTTCATAGAGGGTAGCGAAACTACGTCGTTTGGATTAGTTAGCGCGACAGCGTTTTGAGTGATGTTCTTTGTACCAGCTGTTGGTTATGTTAGACATTAGCTGTTGAGAGATCTCAGGCATTGTGACTGCTGGTTTGTGAATCAGCTGTTGGTAGAAAGGTGACGTGTCCCTCTGCAACGTCGTTTGGTTAAATTGGTGCGACGCCGTTTAGCTTTAGAGTTGTTTGAAAGATTCAACTACTGGTTAATATATTAGCGATAGGCAAAAGCTTATGTGAAATTCCTGCTGGTTGGGGAATATTAATTGTGACGACTGATTTTGTCGGTGGATCTAGTCCTATTTCTATCTGCTGTTTGAGTAGTGTATTTAAGAGAAGACTTGGTCTTCGATTGTTTAACAGATCACATACTTATAAATATTTCCCGATAGCAAATCTTGTCGCGAACCCTAGTTACTGTTCACAGTAACCTTATCCGTCCTAATTTCCAGTGGCAGACAACTCCGACGAGAGTGAGAGTGGTAGAGTTGGACTCCTCTCGCTAAGGCGCTTCGTTCTATACCTATTTAGAAGGATTTGGAAGAGCTGGAAGAGGATCGCAGGATCGCTAAGACATCTCCCTTATGTAGTTTTCTAGCGTAAGCGTTCCCTGCCGTGCCAGTAGTTTCGTTGGTGTAAGTAAAGATGCTACCTTTAAGCTTTGTTAGAGCTTTCCGTTGAGTTAAGAAGGTAGATAAGCGCTGGTGGAGTTGTAGCTCCCAGCTGCTGTTATTTTATGTTTGGGCTTTTGAGCAGTGGCTTGTGTTGTTATAGCAGGTGACAGATCTGTGTTGCTCGGATTTGATTGTAGCAGCTGTGTGTGGTAATTGTAGCTCAGAAGTTGGTGAGGTACGGATTTTGAGCTTATATTACGGATGGAATTGGCATGGATATTATGTTTGATTGCTGTGTGTGCATTGCTTGTTGTTTTATATGTTGTTCAGCTGTTGCATTGCATATGCATGATCATTTCCCTTTCATATGTTGTAGCCGTGCTTTGTTGTTTCTCTGTTTTCTTACCAGGATGCGAGGGCGAGCGGCAATACCACACTCTCATCTCCCTGCTAGTCTGTTAGCCCTCATGCGCCGAGTGGTTAACTACCACAGTTCATGGATTGGGCAACAGCAGGTTGAGTTATTGATGCATCTGGTATTCAGGTGTGGTGTAGAGATGAACGGGTAATTCTCGTGTGCTTGTACACACACCAGGGCCACTAACCATTCTTCACAGAATCTGTTGTCAGCTGTTGAATTCTTGGCTCCCTTTCTTGGTTGTAGCCTTCGACTGTTGCATTGTATTTCATGCATAGCTTTAGCGTATATCTTTTGCTATTCGTTGCTATTTTATAGTTACTATCTGTACTGGGGTTTAACCCCTAGGTCCCTCTGGGGCTGTTGTGTTTATTTGCTGTCTGTTGTTCAGGTTTTCCAGGTTTCGTAGCTGGTCGAGGTTATGATCCAGCTGGTGGTGCGCAGGAGGTGGTTAGAGTGTCCCAGTTATATATAGTATTTATATGAACTGGTATCACCTTGGGTGGGATGTTCCGGGTGATGCTTAGGTCTATATATAGCTGATAGTCTTTTAGTATTTGTGTTGTATTCTGCCGTTGGGCATTTGTTGTATTTGAATGTTTGAGTTGTTGTGGATTTATATATTGGGATTATTTTAAGTATTGTTTATTTTAAATTATGTTATCTTTCAGTCAGGCAAAAAGCAAAAATTTTAGCCACTTTTAGTAGCTTCCGTTTCTGTTTGCGTGGTTCTTCTCTGATGTGTGCGCGAGGCCTGACATCCTAGCTGGTACCAACTCAGATCTTAGCACTATACCAGATCTTACTCCTCTATGCTATATAAGATCGCGTTTCACGTCCGTTCCCATGCACCTATCATCTTACTAGTAACTATCATCCAATATGGCGTCGTTAACCGACGTCGTACTACCTCTAGATCTGGACAACCCGGAACCAGTCTAGACCAAATCACAAACCGAACCGGTCCACGAAGTACTACCAGATTTCACCCCTTTAAAGCTGGTTTCTCCCAAAACGACGTCGCTCCGTTACCAACTCAGAATATCGAGCTTTGAGTACACAGATTGGCTTGCGACAACCATTCTTAAGCACCCAACCAATCAGATTTGACAGTTCTACGAAATCCAGATCAGAGCTATTATACACACTAACCAGCTAGCTCTCCTTCAGTCTTACGCCAACACCCCGATTAATCTCCAGACCACACATTTCTCCCACACTAAAAGGATTTCGTCATTGAAATCAAACAACAAACTCCAGAATTCTATCTATGGAGGATAAAAGATGCATTCTAAAACAGATGAAGCCACTCACGTTCCATCTTCTCCTATAGATCCCACGTAGCTTCTTCCTTCCCATGCTTGCTCCATTGGACCATCACCAAAGGAATGGTCTTGTTCCTGAATTGCTTCTCCTTCCTGTCCAAAATTTGCAAGGGATATTCAACATAACTTAGTGTTCGACCTAGCTCCACCTCATCAGTTCTTAATACATGTGAAGGATCCAGCTCATACTTCCTCAACATAGACACATGAAACACATCGTGTAAGGAGGATAGCTGTGAGGCCCGAAATTTAGAAAAGATTAATTTTGAAATTAATCGGATTTTAAGAATTCAGATTTGTGTAGCGATTTGATCGAATAGGAGAAATCTGCTAGTGCTAGTACTGTTTAGAAGTCTGCCAGCGTGTTTTAGTAGTGAGTACAAAACGTCGTCGTTTAGATTAGTTGGTACGACGCCATTTTGTCCTAGCGCTAGTAAGAGACCTGCTGACGTAAGAGGGTCTGTTGAATGTGGCGCAGGCATGATGCGACGCCGTTTCGCGGGAGCAGATGTCTTGGGGAAAGTTTGTTTGTTACTGCCAACAGATGTCAACGTGAGTCAACGTTCCTGTAGTTGAGCGATCGCGTCAGCTGTTGGTATTTCAGTCGTTGCGTTTTGGTAGGAAGCAGCAGCAATGCTGACGTGGATCTCAGATCTTGTACTGTAGCGTGAGACAGAAACTACGTCGTTTAGTTAAGTTGGAAAGACAACGTTTTTGGTGTAGTGTTTAGCATCAGCTGTTGGTAGCGAGGTGACGTGTCCCTCTGCGACGTCGTTTTGTTTAGTTGTTCGCTGTTTAGTGATAGGCAAAAGCTGGTGTGAGATTTCAGCAGTTGGTTGGGAATATTAGTTGCGACAACTGATTTTGTCGGTGGATCTGTTCCTGCTGCTACCATCTGTTGAGTAATGTATTTAATAGAAGACTTGGTCTTCGATTTGGCATGAGATCCCATACTTAGAATATTTTTCCCCGATTATCATTCTCTGTCGCGAACCCTAATCAATTTTCACCGTAGCTTTTCTCCGTCGATTCCCGTCGTTTCCCGCCTCTGTTTTGAGCAAGACCGGTGGCGCTGCACTCCTTAAGAGTTGCTCTTTCGATTGATACAACTGTTGGAAGCTGTGGTAGGCTGGAAGTAGGATCGCAAAGCAGCACCAGTAGCCGTGCATTTGCTGTTTCAGGTAGCGCTTTGATTAATTGATAAGATCTTACCTTAGGCTTGGATTTGAGCTTCATGTTGAGTTAGGAAGGTAGGATTATCGTTGGTTGAGTGTAGCTCCCAGTTCGTGTGATTCTGTGTTTAGCGTCCCTTGAGAATTATACTTGTTGCTTCGTTCAGGTTTCATACCAGATTTCTCGGGACCCCGTTTGTGGTAATTGTTGCGCAGAATATCGAGGTATGGTTTTGAGCTTGTTATAGCTTGGAAATGGCATGGGATAAATTGTGCGGTTGCTGTTTTTGTAATTGGTCGTGTATGCTTGCTGTTGTGATTGCTGTTGTGCATATGTTTTATTCTAGCTGCTGTTATATGCTTACATGCATTAATTCACGTTCATTTCATATCCCTGCTGCCTTGTATCTTGTTGTATTGTTGCTGTTCTGTTCTTACCAGGATGCGAGGGCGACCGACAATACCGCACTCTCATCTCCCTGCTGGGATCTGTTATCCCTCATGCGCCGAGTTGTTAACTACCACAAATCATGAGTTGGGCAACGTCAGGTTGAGTTGTTTGATGAATCTGGTATTCGGGTGTGGTGTAAAGACGAGCGGGCAATTCCCGTATGCTTGTACACACACCAGTGGCCACCATTCGTTGCAGATCCCGTTGAGCTGTGTTTGAGATCCTTGGCTCCCTTTCTCCGGTTGAAGCCTTCAGCTGTTGTTTTGTGTCTCATACATAGCATCTGCATTTTATGTTATGCTATTTCTTTAGTTTTTTCAGTTGCTCTCCGTACTGGGGTTTGACCCCATGTCCCTCTGGGGCTTGGTTTGTTTGTTTCCTGTGTTTGTTTTCAGGTATTCCAGGTTTTACAGGTAGTCATGGTTTTAACCCAGCTGGTGGTGCCCCAGGAGGTGGATAGAGTGTCCCAGTTATGTATAGTATTTATATGCACTGGTATCACCTCGGGTGAGATGTCCCGGGTGATGCTTAAATCTATATAGATGGCAGTCTTGTAGTACTTGTGTTGTATTCAGCCATTGGGAAATTTGTTGTACTTGACTGTTTGTGATGTTGTAGATTTATTAAAATGGGATTATTTTGAGTATTGCACTATTTTAAATTATGTTATCTTTCTGTCAGGCCAAAAACAAAAATTTTAACCACTTTTTAGTTGCTTCCGTTTGTTTTTTCGTGGTTTATCTCTGATGTGAGCACGAGGCCTGACATTTTTGGTATTAGAGCTAAGCTGGGATAAGCTTGATTTCTTTGATCACACTTGAGTCTATGCATAGTGTGTGTGTGCTTGTGCTTGACTATGTGATTATGTGCTGTATATTGTTGTCTTATGTGATTCTACGTTGTACTTGTTCTGTGTTACCTTAACCTGTTTAGTGCCTTTGTAGAGAGATGCCGCCTAGACGTAGGGGTAGAGGTAGAGGGAAGTTTCCGGGCGAGTCTGGAGGTCAGAACGAGGATCAACGTAGTTTCCCTTCCCGTGGTCGCGGTAGACGTGAAAAGGAGGAAGTTGATGACTTGACAACCCGTGTGGAGAGCATGGAGATTGTGATGGCTAGGTTCCAAAGGTTGAGTCTCCAGATTTTCAACGGTGACGAGTCAAGCGAGGATGCGGATTCGTGGCTACGGCACATCACTGGTTTGTTCGATTGTGTTCAGTACGACGATATGCTTCGGTTGAGTTTGGCGACCTTCCAGTTGAGGAAGAGTGCGGAGTGTTGGTGGCGAGGCGCTTCGAGGACTCTGGAGGAGACCGGTGTCAAGATCACATGGGATAGTTTATGCTTGGCCTTCGGCCAAGAGAACTAAGTTTATTGAGGGTTTGAACGAAGAGCTGTATACTTTGGTTTTGTCGAGCAAACCAAAGAGTTATGCTGAAGAGGTGGATCATGCGATTGACATTGAGGAAGGTCTGCGAAGCCGGAGGTCGCGTGCTAGGCCTCAGGGTGCTCAGGGTGGTCGTCCCGCTGTTCAGGGAGCGAAGTTTTCTAAGTCTTCACAGTCAAATCATGAACCCCAGCAGCAGCAGCAGCAGTTGGCTCGGCAGTCTGGCCGTCAGAGGTTTTGACCTCGTGGCCATCAGTTTAAGAATAAGTCTGGTTCTGGTTCTTCTGGGTCTGGTAGCTCTTGTAGCAGTGGTTCTAGGGCAGAGTTTTGTGGCTTCTGTGGAGGCAAGCATCCGTCGACTCAGTGCGTTGGTGTGCAGGGCTCTTGTAATATCTGTGGTCCATATGGGCATTTTGCAAGAGTGTGTCCGTCAGCTGGATCGCAGCAAGCCACAGCCCCACCTCAGGGTCGAGGAGGATCGTCTATGGGTCGTTCCCCTCAGTTTCCACAGCCTAGGGTTGGAGAGACGCAGTTTAGACCATTCCAGTTGCCTGGTCCGTCGCGTTTCGGACAGTCGTCTCAGCAGCATTTCTCTGGACCCCAACATGCTCAAGCGAACGCTATGACTAGGGAACAAGCGGAGGAGACGCCGAGCAGGGTGATTTCAGGTACAAGCCTTGTCTTTGATTTTCCTGCACGAGTGTTGTGTTGACACTGGTGCATCGCATTCGTTTATTTCTGATGTATTGTGGTCGAGCATGGTCTGAATACCATTTCTTTGCGCGATGTTGTTTCTGTTTCTACTCCTGGCGGCGTGAGCTTGTACTCCCAGAAAGTTTTGTTGAATGGCGTTATGAGGTTTGGTGAGCATGTGCTAGTGGCGAATTTGCTTCGTTTGATGTGGGATTTCGACTGCATAGTGGGAATGGACGTGTTGTACAGTTATAGGGCCTCCGTGGATTGTTTGTTAGAGTAGATGCCCAACTAGCCAACTTGTGGCATGTGGGTTTTATTGACTCTTGTACAAACGATCTTTATATATGATATTCGCATTCTTTTACATGGAATTCTTTACTTTCATTATGTGTGTAATGATTTACAATTGTGTTGAGTAAAGACCTAGAATACACTAAAGCGTATGTTAGATGTGATAGTGGGTATGACGGCTATCATGAAACACATCTGATAGTCGCTGTGTATTCTGAACATGTTCCTAGTCAATTGGGCCGTCAAAATGAGGATAAGGCCGCCCGAGTTCGAGACTAGTATCTGCGATGCGAAGTACCATGTTTCATTGGTAGGGAGCATTGTGATGTTCTGAGCATGCAGATAGATAGTGACATGGTGATCTATCGAACTACCCTCCTTCGGACTTTCCAAGTGGTTACCATTTGTCGAGTGGATAAGTCCGAGGT
>KV001351.1:391613-420516 GCA_001598015.1 Dorcoceras hygrometricum | reverse complement strand
GACTTCCTAAAAGTCAACAGGGGTCAAACCGGGATTTGACTCTGTTGAGGGGCAAAACGGTCATTTTGCTATTTAGGGTTTGATGATCTGAAAAATTGTTTTTCACATCATAATATTCAGTTGTGGAAACTGAATCGATCGGTCCGATCTGATCGGCGATCGGAGTTGCGATGAAGTCACAGCGATAGATATCGTCATTTGGACCTGGGACCCGTTGGACCGGCCCAAGTCCAACTTGAAGTCTATTTAATTAAGACTAAGTGACTTAATCAAACAACTAGATCATATAAAAAAAACCTACTTAGCAAATCAGCCGCCACCCTCCCTCTCCTCTCTCGACCACGCCGCCGCCGCCGCCGCCGTGCGCCGCCGCCGCCGCCGCCCAACTTCGCCGGAATTTCGTTCCGGCCTAGTTTTTCGTGGAGAATCCGATCGTGCTGATCTCGTCAGGACTTCTAGTGTAGTCTGACGAAGGAGTCTCGAATCTGGTCGTGGACCGGATTGACGTAACTACCGCAATCAACCGAGAAGCACCGGGTTCTTGAAACACCGGTTGGAGCCAGGCACAAGTGCCAGCGAGGTAACACGCCTGAAACACCCTATGTATGTTGATACATGTAGTTTTGTTTTTCGTATTGATCGCCTCCCGGTTCTATAATTTTGTTCTTCCGCTGCCTGACCGGGGGGGCGGATCCGGATCCCCAACATTGTTTCCATTGAATCCTGTGTTTTAGGCCTCAGTCCTGTGAGAAATGGAATTTCTACGGTGCTGATTCTCAGTCGAAGATTCCGTTAATCTCAACGATGGAGATGTTCAGTTTGTTGTCGACGGAGAACGCTGGTTTTATGATTTATGCGTTGGATGCATCTTCTTCTTCGCATGTGCAGCTAAGCGACATTCCACTGGTGCGTCATTTTTCCTGATGTGTTTCGGGAGGAGATTCCTGGTTTTCCTCCAAGGTGGGAGATTGACTTTAGCATTGAGTTGCTGCCTGGCACAGCTCCAATTTCGCGTGCACCATATCGTTTAGCGCCTGCTGAGTTGAGAGAGCTCAAAGTGCAACTGGATGACTTGCTGGAGAAAGGTTTTATCAGACCTAGCATGTCACCGTGGGGAGCGTCTATCTTGTTTGTCAAGAAGAAGGATGGCACAATGAGAATGTGCATTGACTTCCGTCAGCTGAACAAAGTTACTCTTAAGAATAAGTACCCGTTGCCGAGGATCAACGACTTGTTTGACCAGTTGCAAGGCTCTGCTATATATTTGAATATCGATCTACGTTCAGGGTACCATCAGTTGAGAGTTAGAGATCAAGATGTTGCGAAGACTGCTTTTGTGTACTAGGTACGAGCACTTTGAGTTTCTGGTAATGCCTTTCGGATTGACCAATGCTCCTGCAGTCTTTATGGATTTGATGAACCGAGTTTTCCGAGAGTTTATAGATCAGTTTGTGATCGTGTTCATCGACGACATCTTGGTGTATTCGAAGACTCCTTTGGAGCACCAGTAGCATTTGAGAGTTGTCCTTCAGACGTTGAGAGACTCGCAGCTGTATGCTAAATTCTCTAAATGCGAGTTCTGGTTGGATCGCGTCGTGTTTTTGGGTCATGTAATTTCAGCGGATGGCATTTCTTTGGATCCCAGTAAGGTCGATGCTGTTTTGAACTGGGAGCGACCTAGGAATGTGTCTGAGGTTCGTAGTTTCTTGGGTCTGGCTGGCTATTACCGTCGTTTTATAGAGCGTTTCTCTAGTATAGCTAGGACGATGACTCAGTTGACTCAGAAAGACAAGAGGTTCGTTTGGACTGAGCAATGCGAGAATGCTTTTCAATTGCTCAAGGAGAAGCTGACTACTGCGCCTGTGTTGGCTTTGAGGTCTGGTTCAGGTGGCTACGTCGTTTGTTCCAATGCTTCACTCAATAGATTGGGTTGTGTGTTGATGCAGCATGGTCGAGTCATTGCGTATGCTTCACGGTAGTTGAAACCGCATGAGACTCGATATCCAGTCCATGATTTGGAGCTAGCAGCTGTGGTCTTTGCGTAGAAGATTTTGCGCCACTATCTGTATGGCGAGCAGTTTGTGGTGTACTCGGATCACAAGAGTTTGCAGTATCTGTTTTCGTAGCCTGACTTGAATATGAGACAACGTATATGGATGGAGCTGCTGAAGGATTTTGATTGTGAGATCAAGTACCAGCCTGGGAAAGTTAACATAGTTGCTGATGCATTGAGCAGAAAGGATGAGATATGCCGGCGTCGTTGTATATTTCTAAGGACTGTGAACATATTAGCACTATGGGTTGGAGGTTTTACCCGTCTGAGGATTAAGTTGTGGTTTCTTCTTTCCAAGTTGAGCCACAGATCATTTCGAGCATTAGAGCCGCTCAAAGGACAGATCCTTTCATCCACGAGTTGAAGTTGAAGGTCAGGGCTGGTCAGCTTGAGGACTATTTTGTTTCGTCCGATGGTTGTTTGCGTTTCCGTGGTCGGTTGGTTGTGCCCAATTTGATATATCTTCGGGAGGAGATCCTTAGAGAAGCGCATTGCAGTAGACACAGTGTTCATCCTGGTGCACGGAAGATGTACCATGCATTGAAGACGCACTTCTGGTGGGCTGGTTTGAAGAGTGACGTTGCTGGTTTCGTGGCTCGTTTCTTGAACTGTCAGATGGTTAGGGCTGAAAGGATGAGACCCGGTGGTCTGTTGCAGAGTTTGGAAGTGCCCCAATGGAATTGGGATCACATAGCGATGGATTTTGTTATGGATTTGCCTCGTTCCAGCAGAGGATGCGATGCGATTTGGGTTGTAATCGACAGATTTTCGAAGTCTGCACACTTTATTCCCTATGGAATGACATTCTCTTTGAAGAAAATGGCAAAACTGTACGTCGATTTTGTGGTTAGATTGCACGGTGTCCCTGTTTCGATTGTTTCAGACCGAGATCCACGGTTTACTTCCACGTTTTGGAAGAGTTTGCAAGCAGCTTTGGGTACCAGATTGGCTATGAGTACAGCGTATCACCCCTAGACAGATGGTCAATCTGAGATAACTATCCAGACGTTGGAGGATATGTTAAGAGCTGTCGTGATGGATTTTGGTGGTAGCTGGCAAGATCCGTTGTCTTTGGTTGAATTTTCCTACAATAACAGTTACCAAGTGACGATTGGTATGGCGCCGTTCGAGGCTTTGTATGGTAGGAAGTTCAGATCGCCAGTATGTTGGGAAGAAGTGGGGGAGAAGCAGCTGTCTTCCCCAGATTTTGTGTAGTAGATGAAGGATCATGTGGATCTTATTCGACAGCGGATGAAAGCTGCTCAGGATCTCCAAGCCAGTTATGCGAATAAGAGGCGACGACCTCTAGAGTTTCAGGTTTTTGATCTCGTTTTCCTTAAAGTTTCTCCGTTTCGCAGTGTTATGCGCTTTGGTCACAAGGGAAAGTTAGCCCCTCGTTATGTTGGACCGTATGAGATTGTTGAGAGGATTGGCCCTTTAGCGTATAAGTTGCTGTTGCCACCAGAATTGTCTTCTCTACATGATGTCTTTCATGTTTCCATGTTGAGGAAATATGAGCCAGATCCGCATGTGCTTAGAACTGACGAGGTTGAGCTAGATCAGACGTTCAGCTGTGTAGAATATCCCTTGAAGATCCTTGACAGAAAAGAGAAACAGTTGAGGATTAAACCATTCCTTTTGTAATGGTGCAATGGAACAAACATGGTAGGGAAGAAGCTACCTGGGAGTTGGAAGAAAAGATGCAACATGAATGGTCGCATCTATTTGCGAGAGTGTTTCATCAAATTTCAGTAATTGTTTGCTCAGTTATCTTGAACTCTTGGGTTCAGTTGAGTTGTTCCTGGACTAGTTGATTTCGAGGATGAAATCCTATTTTAGTGGGGGAGGAATGTGAGACCCGAAATTTAGAAAAGATTAATTTGTGGAATTAATCGGATTTTAAGAATTCAGATTTGTGGAGAGATCTGATCGAATAGGAGAAATCTTCTAGTGCTAGTACTGTTTAGAAGTCTGCCAGCGTGTTTTAGTAGTGAGTACAAAACGTCGTCGTTTAGATTAGTTGGTACGACGCTGTTTTGGCCTAGCGCTAGTGAGAGATCTACTGACGTAAGAGGGTATGTTGAATGTGGCGCAGGAATGATGCGTGCCGTTTCGCGGGAGCAGATGTCTTGGGGAAAGTTTGTTTGTTACTGCCAACAGATGTAAACCCAAGTCAACGTTCCTGTAGTTGAGCGATCACGTCAGCTGTTGGTATTTCAGTCGTTGCGTTCTGGTAGGAAGCAGCAGCAATGCTGACGTGGATCTCAGATCTTGTACTGTAGCGTGAGATAGAAACTACGTCTTTTAGTTAAGTTGGAACGACAACGTTTTTGATGTAGTGTTTAGCATCAGCTCTTGGTAGCGAGGTTACGTGTCCCTCTGCGACGTCGTTTTGTTTAGTTGTTCACTGTTTAGCGATAGGCAAAAGCTGGTGGAGATTTCAGCAGTTGGTTGGGAATATTAGTTGCGACAACTGATTTTGTCGGTGGATCTGTTCCTGCTGCTACCAGCTGTTGAGTAATGTATTTAATAGAAGACTTGGTCTTAGATTTGGCATGAGATCCCATACTTAGAATATTTTTCCCCGATTATCGTTCTCTGTCGCAAACCCTAATCACTTTTCACCGTAGCTTTTCTCCGTCGATTCCCGTCGTTTCCCGCCTCTTTTTTGAGAAAGACCGGTGGCGCTGCACTCCTTAAGAGTTGCTCTTTCGATTGATACCACTGTTGGAAGCTGTGGTAGGCTGGAAGTAGGATCACGAAGCAGCACCAGTATCCGTGCGTTCGCTGTTTCAGGTAGAGCTTTGATTAATATATAAGATCTTACCTTAGGCTTGGATTTGAGCTTCCTGTTGAGTTAGGAAGGTAGGATTATCGCTGGTTGAGTGTAGCTCCAAGTTCGTGTGATTCTGTGTTTAGCGTCCCTTGAGATTTATAATTGTTGCTTCGTTCAGGTTTCATACCATATTTCTTGGGACCCCGTTTGTTATAATTGTTGCGCAGAATATCGAGGTACGGATTTGAGCTTGTTATAGCTTGGAAATGGCATGGGATAAATTTCGAGTTTGCTGTTTGTGTGAATGGTCGTGTATGCTTGCTGTTGTGATTGCTGTTGTGCATATGTTTTATGATAGCTGCTGTTATATGCATACATGCATTAATTCACGTTCATTTCATATCCCTACTGCCTTGTATCTTGTTGTATTGTTGTTGTTCTGTTCTTACCAGGATGAGAGGGCGAGCGGCAATACCGCACTCTCATCTCCCTGCTGGGATCTGTTAGCCCTCATACACCGAGTGGTTAACTACCACAGTTCATGAGTTGGGCAACGGTAGGTTGAGTTGTTTGATGCATCTGGTATTCGGGTATGATGTAAAGACGAGTGGGTAATTCCCGTATGCTTGTACACACACCAGTGGCCACCATTCGTTGCAGATCCCCTTGAGCTGTGTTTGAGATCCTTGGCTCCCTTTCTCCACTTGAAGCCTTCAGCTGTTGTTCTGTGTCTCATACATAGCATCTGCATTTTATCTTATGCTATTTCTTTAGCTGTTTCAGTTGCTCTCCGTACTGGGGTTTGACCCCATGTCCCTCTGGGGCTTGGTTTGTTTGTTTCCTGTGTTTGTTTTCAGGTACTCCAGGTTTTACACTATTCGTGATTTTAACCCAGCTGGTGGTGTCCCAGGAGGTGGATAGAGTGTCTCAGTTATGTATAGTATTTATATGCACTGGTATCACCTCGGGTGAGATGTCCCGGGTGATGCTTAAATCTATATAGCTGGCAGTCTTTTAGTACTTGTGTTGTATTCAGCCATTGGGAAATTTGTTGTACTTGACTGTTTGTGATGTTGTAGATTTATTAAACTGAGATTATTTTGAGTATTGCACTATTTTAAATTATGTTATCTTTCTGTCAGGCAAAAAACAAAAATTTTAACCACTTTTTAGTTGCTTCCGTTTTTTTTTGCGTGGTTTATCTCTGATGTGAGCACGAGGCCTGAAAATAGCTCGGGTGGCAACAACAAACGATAAGCTAAAGGACCGATCATTTCCACAATTTCATAAGGTCCAACATAACGAAGATATAACTTTCCCTTGAGTTCAAATCTCATAACACTTCTAAAAGGAGAAACATTCAAGACACTTAATCACCAACATGAAATTCTAAAGGCCGACGCCTTCGGTCTGCATAACTAGCTTGGCGATCTTGTGCAAACTTCATACGCTATCGAATTAGATCAACCTGATCCCTCATCTGCTGCACAAACTCTGGAGAATACAGCTGCTTCTCCCCCACTTCTTCTCGACAAATTGGTGACCTGCACTTCCTACCGTACAATGCCTCAAACGGTGCCATTCCAATCGTTACTTGGTAGCTATTATTGTACGAAAATTCCACCAGCGACAACAAATCCTGCTAGCTACCACTGTAATCCATAGCAACAGCTCGTAGCATATCCTCCAAGGTTTGTATGGTTCTCTCAGATTGGCCATCGGTTTGAGGATGATAGGCTGTACTCATAGCCAATCTGGTGCCTAAGGCTGCTTGTAAGCTCTTCCAAAATCTGGAAGGAACCTTGGATCACAGTCTGAAACTATGGATATAGGCACTCCATGCAATCGAGCTACCACTGTAATCCATAGCAACAGCTCGTAGCATATCCTCCAAGGTTTGTATGGTTCTCTCAGATTGGCCATCGGTTTGAGGATGATAGGCTGTACTCATAGCCAATCTGGTGCCTAAGGCTGCTTGTAAGCTCTTCCAAAATCTGGAAGGAACCTTGGATCACAGTCTGAAACTATGGATATAGGCACTCCATGCAATCGAACTAATAAATCGATGTACAATTTCGCCATTTTCTTCAGAGAATTCGTCATATTGTAGGGGATGAAGTGAGCTGACTTTGAAAGTCTATCAATCACTACACAACTAGCATCATATCCTTGGCTAGAACGAGGCAAATGGGTCACAAAGTCCATAGCTACATGCTCCCAATTCCATTGGGGCACCTCTAAACTCAGCAATAGTCCACAAGGTCTAATCCTTTCCGCCTTAACTTGCTAAAAATTCAGACAACGAGCAACAAAATCAGCAATATCTTTCTTGAAACCTACCACCAATAGTGCGGTTTTAAGGCATAGTACATATTTCTTGCACCAGGATGGACACTATGTCGACTGAAGTGAGATTCCTTTAGGATCATTTCCCTCAAATCAATCAGGTTAGGCACAACCAACCTGCCCCGAAACCTCAAACAACCAACAGATGCGACAGAGTAATCCTCTAACTGTCCATCTTGAGTCTTCAACTTCAACTCATGGATATATGGGTCAGTTATCAGGGTTGCCCTGATGTCGCAACAATCTATGGCTCAACTTGACAAGATGACACCACAACAAAATTGTCACCTGGGTAGAAACGCCAAACTGTAGTGCTCAGATGCTCACGGACCTTAGAAATACTTAGCGATGCAAGCATTGGCACTTGGATTTCCTGCTAAGAGCATATGAAACTACGTTCACCTTCCCAGGCTGATACTGAATCTCGCAATCAAAGTCTTTAAGCAGCTCCATCAATATACGTTGCCTCATAATCAATTCGGACTATGAGAAAAGATACTGAAGACTCTCGTGGTCAGTATACACCACAAACTGTTCGCCATAAAGGTAGTGGCGCCAAATCTTCAAAGCAAAGACAACTGCTGCCAACTCCAAGTCGTGAACTAGGTATCGAGTCTCATGGGGTTTCAATTGACGGGAAGCATAAGCAATGACTCAACCATTCTGCATTAGAACACAACACAATCCACTAAGCGAAGCATCGGAACATACCTCAAAACCTGCTGAACCTGAAGGTAAAGCAAACTCTGGCGCTGAAGTTAGCTTCTATTTGAGTAGTTGAAAGTTGTTCTCGCATTCCTCCGTCCAAACGAATCTCTTATCCTTCTGGGTCAACTGTGTCATAGGCTTAGCTACACTGGAGAATCCCTCAATGAAGCGTCGATAATAGCTAGCAAATCTAAAAAAGCTACGATTCTCCAAAACGTTCTTGGGACGTTCGCTGTTCACTACGGCCTCTACGTTACTGGGATCAATAGATAGTCCTTCTGCCGAAATTACATGACCCAGAAACATCACTTTATCCAACCAAAACTCGCATTTAGAGAACTTTGCATACAACTGCGAGTTTCAAAGTGTTTTGAGGAGAAGTCTCAAGTGTTCCTTATGTTGCATTGGAGTCTTCGAGTAGACCAAAATGTAATCGATGAAAACAATCACAAACTGATCGATGAACTCTCTAAAGACTCGGTTCATTAAGTCCATGAAAACTGCAGGGGCATTAGTCAAACCAAAATGCATAACCAATAACTCATAATGCCCCTCCTCGTTCCAAACGCAGTTTTCGCAACTTCTTCCTCTCGAATTCGCAACTGGTGATACCCTGAACGTAGATCGATTTTAGAATACACGGTCGAACCTTGAAGCGGATCAAATAGATCGTCATCCTCGGTAACGGGTATCTATACTTCATAGTAGATTTGTTCAATTGCCGAAAGTCGATGCACATCCTCATCGAACCGTCCTTCTTTTTCAAAAATAGGATAGGAGCTCCCCACGGTGACATGCTTGGCCGAATAAAGCGTTTCTCCAACAAATCGCTAAGATGTACCTTCAGCTCTCTCAACTCGGATGGTGCAAGACGATACGGGGTTCGTGAGATTGGAGCTATGCCAGACACCAACTCAATGCTGAAGTCAATCTCCCTCCTCGGAGGAAAACCAGGAATTTCCTCGGGGAACACATCAGGGAAATCACGAGCGACGGGGATGTCACTGAGCTCCACACAAGACTTTGTGGATGCGTCTAAAGCATAAATCATAAACCCTACATTCTCCAACGACAATAGGCCAAACATCTAACACATCAGGGAAATCACGAGCGACGGGGATGTCACTGAGCTCCACACAAGACTTTGTGGATGCGTCTAAAGCATAAATCATAAACCCTACATTCTCCAACGACAATAGGCCAAACATCTACATAGCAGAGATCAACGGAATCTTCAATTGGGAATCATGAGCGTAGAAGTTCCACTTCTCGCCAAACTAGGTTCGAAGCCATGGAAACAATCCACAGTGGCCCTAAAGATAGAAAACACGTCCATTCCCACTATAGAATCGAAATCCCACATAACTAACCGAATCAATTGTCTATGAACACATTCTTGCCAAACCTAAGTATACCATTCAACACAATCTCTTGGGAGAATAGGATCGCGTCGGCAGGAGTCGTAACAGAAACAACATCACGCTATAGAATGGTACACAAACCATGCTCAACAATGAAGGCATCGGCTATGAATGAATGTGATGCTCCAGTATAAAACAACACACTTGCTGGAAAATAAAAAACAGTACAGGTACCTGCAATCACTCCTCCAGGCGTGCATCTGCTTGCTCCCTGGTCATGGCATTAACTTGGGCTTGTTGAGGCCCTGAGAAACAGGGTTGGGAAGACAGTCCAAAACGCGAAGGACCAGGCTGCTGGAACGGCCTGTGCTGATTTTCCCCCATACTCTGCTGCTGAATAGGGAAAGAACGACCTCACTCGCCAGAACGACCCTGTGGTGGGGCAGCGATATGCTGAGATCCAGACAAAGGACATACTCTCGCAAAATGCCCATATTGCCCGCAAAGATTACAAGCACTCTGAACTCCTACACACTGCGTCGAAGGGTGTTTACCTCCACATTGGCCACAAAAGTTAGCCCTGGGACTACTGTTGCTCGAACTTCCTGAACCGGAAGAACTAGAAACCGGTTTCTTCTTAAACTGTTGGCCACGAGGCCTGAACATGTGGCATCCAGGTTGTTGTGATGATTGTTGGGGCTGCTGGGATGACTGAGAAGATTGCGGAGGTTGCGCCCCTGGAACATTGCGATGTGTACCTTGAGCATCTTGCGACCGAACCCGAGACCTACGATTCTGTGACCCTTCCTCGATATCCGTCGCCTTGTCCACCGAATCCGCATAGCTAGTAGGTGAACTTGCCAACACGAATGAGTAGAGATCTTCATTTAGCCTTTCCGAGATCTGTTTCTCTTCGCCCGCTCACGGCCAGACACATGAGGAACATAGGCAAAGAGAAAAGAAAACTTCCGAGCATACTCCCCCACAGACATGGTTCCCAGAACCAAGTTATCGAACTCGCGCTCAGGGGAATTAACGTCGGACACCAGAACGACTCCTGATGGAACACAGTACAAAAACTGTTCCAAGTTATCCCCACACTAGTCTCCTCAAGAGTCCACGAAGCACCTCTCCACCAGCGCTCTGCATTCTTCCTCAATTGGAAAGTAGCTAGACTCAATCTACGCTCATCGTCATACCGCACTCGATCGAACATCCTTGTAATGTGTTGCAACCAGGACTCAGCATTGGAACTAGACTTGTCACCATTAAATGTTTGAAGATTCATCCGCTGAAACCTCGCCATAATCAGTTCCATTTCTTCTACACGGGCTGCCAACACTTCCACCTCGTCATCAACCTATCTAGCGCACCTACGAACGAGAATACTACGCTCTACCTCCACATTCTGAGCCTCATATTCTATAGGGATATGCCTTGTAGCTCTACCCCAACGTCTAGGCGGCATCTATGCAAACACTAAGACGATAAGATCACATAGAAAATATATCACATAGTCAAGCACACACAGCAAGCAACACAGTGCCTAGACTTAAGTGTGATCAAAAGAATTTGAGCTTATCCCAGTTTAAGCTCTGGCCAAAAATGTCAGGCTCGGTGCACAAAACAAAGACTAAAAACGCAAACTCAACTACGGAAGCATTAAAAGTGGCTAAAATTTTTCGCTTTGGCCTGAACTTGAAAAACATAATTTCAAAAATGCCTTTATACTCAAAATATCTGTTTTACAACAACCGAAAGATGCACACCAAATATACAAATACAGCAAGTAATACGTACAAAATAAACAGAAACCAAATCTATTTACAACGATAGCACGGGGCATCCCCCGGTGACAACACCCATACATAGGGTTATATATATATATCTGGGATAATCTAATCAACTTCTGGAGGCATCACCAATGGACTCACCATCACGGCTAGCTGAATAACCTAAAACAAATGAATGACACATAATAAACCAAACATCCCCAAAGGGACTGGGGTCAAACCCCAGTACGGAGAGCAACTTAAAACAGCAATTAGACAGCGACATATATAAGTATGAATATGCTATGCATGAGGGCAGCAGATTGCATGGGCAGTAGGCTACAGTCGAAACAGGAGGCCAAAGGAGCTCAAGAACGACCAACAGCTTACACAAGTCGAAATAGAGAAGTCGCCAAGATGTATGTGAGAGCGTGGTAGCTATCCACTCGTCCCAACATACTGTACCAGAAGCATAAGCCAAATTACTCGACCTGCTGTTGCCAAAGCTCATGAGAGCATGGTAGCTATCCACTCGTCTCATAGCGGCTAACAACTTGACAGCAGGGAGATGAGGAGCATGGTATTATCGCTCTTCCTCACTAAAAGCATCCTGGTACGCATGAGTTAGCACAACAACAGACAGCTAACCGGATATCAGATCAATAGGGAAAATGCGTGTATGCAGAAACAGTAGCTTGCAATAACCAGCACAGAACGAGCAACAAGCAACAACAATACAATAGCATACACACTGCACACATACCAGCAAGCATACACATATATCCAAGATTATCCCAAAGCTGTAATACTAGCTCAAATCAGTACCTTAGCATCTGTGCTACAATTACCACGATAATAGTCCCGAACAACTCAGATCAGAAACCTGCTTAACCAAAAACAACAATCGGCTCAGGGACAGTAAGCACCGAAATATCGAACTGGAAGCCACTAGCTCAACCCAGTTCTATCCTACCCCTTAACTCAATAGCTAGCTTTAAACGAAGCGTAAGGGAGGATCTAACACTTACTCGAAAGCACTACCTGAACAAAAGAACCAATCATCCAGAATACGAACAAATGACACACTATAGCTTCTTCGCGTTCACTCTTCTAGCTTCTCAAAGCTCTCAAAAGCGGTATAGAAAGAACAGTCTTGCCAAGGGGAATCCAGCGCTATCAACCTTTCTCCAATCGGAGTTGTATACCTACGACAATCGAAAGAAATAGGTTACGATGAACAGTAAGGGTTTCGCTACAGTAGAGGGTATGTTTACGGGGAGAGATATTATCTAAGTGTTGGGAAATAATGGCGAGTACACAGTCAAAGTCCTCTATTTATATAAATTAAATCCCCAAGATCTGGTGAACAGTAGCCACCGACAACTCAGGGCTCCCAACTGGTACCAACTCATATCTGAGCACTATACCATATCTGACTCCTCTACGCTATACCGGATCATGCTTCGCGTCTGTTCCCGGGCACCTATCATCTTACTTGTAACTAGTGTCCAATATTGCATCATTAAACGTCGTCGCACTACCTCCAGATCTGGACAACCCGGAACCAATCTACACCAAATCACAAAACCGAATCGGTCCATGCTGTACTACCAGATTTCACCACATTAAAGATGGTTTCTACCAAAACGACGTCGCTCCTTTACCAACTAAGAATATCCAGCTTTGAGTACTCAAAATGGCTTGCGACAACCATTCTTAAGTACCCAAACAACCAGATTTGACCGTTCTACGAAAGCCAGATCAGAGCTATTCTACGCACGATCCAGCTAGCTCTCCTTCAGATCTTACACCAACACCCGATTAATCATTCAGACCTCACATTTCTCCCCCACTAAAAAGGATTTCGCCCTCGAAATCAAACAACAAACTCCAGAGTTCTTTCTATGGAGGTTAGTAAGATGCATGCTAAAACAGATAAGGCCACTCACGTTGCATCTTCTCCTCTAGCTCCCATGTAACTTTTTCTCTGTCATGCTTGCTCCATTGGACCATCACCAAAGTAATGGTCTTGTTCCTAAGTTGCTTCTCCTTCCTATCCAAAATTTGCAAGGGATATTCAACGTAACTCAGAGTTCGATCTAGCTCCACCTCATCACTTCGTAACACATGTGAAGGATCCGGCTAATACTTCCTCAACATAGACACGTGAAACACATCATGTAAGGAGGATAGCTCGGGTGGCAACAACTAACGATAAGCCAAAGGACCAATCCTTTCCACATTTTCATAAGGTCCAACATAACGAGGAGCAAACTTTCCCTTGAGTCCAAATCTCATAACACTTCTAAAAGGAGAAACTTTCAAGAACACTTGATCACCAACTTGAAATTCTAAAGGCCGACACCTTCGGTTTGCATAACTAGCTTGGCGATCTTGTGCAGCCTTCATACGCTGTCAAATTAGATCAACATGATCCCTCTTCTGCTGCACAAACTCATGAGGAGAAGACAGCTGCTTCTCCCCAACTTCTTCACAACAAATTTGGACCTGAACTTCCTACCATACAATTCTTCAAACGGTGCCATTCCAATCGTTACTTGGTAGCTATTATTGTACGAAAATTCCACCAACGACAACAAATCCTGCCAGCTACCACTGAAATCAATGACAACAGCTCGTAGCATATCCTCCAAGGTTTGTATATTTCTCTCAGATTGGCCATCGATATGGGGATGATAGGCTGTACTCATAGCCAATCTGGTGTCTAAGACTGCTTGTAAGCTTTTATAAAATCTGGAAGTGAACCTTGGATCTTGGTCAGAAACTATGGATACAGGCACTCCATGCAATAGAACTACGAAATCGATGTAGTTTTGCCATTTTCTTCAGAGAATTTGTCATATTGTAGGGGATAAAGTGAGATGACTTCAAAATTCTATCAATCACTACCCAAATAGCATCACATCCTCGGTTGGAACGAGGCAAATGGGTCACAAAGTCCATAGCTACATTCTCCCAATTCCATTGGGGCACCTCTAAACTCTGCAATAGTCCACCAGGTCTCATCCTTTTCGCCTTAACTTGCTGACAATTCAGACAACGAGCAACAAAGTCAGCAATATCTTTCTTCAAACTTACCCACCAATAGTTCGGTTTTAAGGCATAGTAAATCTTTCTTGCACCAGGATGGACACTATGTCGACTGCAGTGAGCTTCCCTTAGGATCATTTCCCTCAAATCAATCAGTTTAGGCACAACCAACCTGCCCCGAAACCTCAAACAACCATCAGATGCAACATACTAATCCTACAACTGTCCATCTTGAGTCATCAACTTCAACTCATGGATATATGGGTCAGTTCTCTGGGCTTCCCTGTTATCCGCAGCAATCTGTGACTCAACTTGAAAAGATGACACCACAACAAAATCGTCACTTGGGTAGAAACTCCAACCTGTAGTGCTCAGATGATCATGGACCTTAGAAATACTTAGCAATGCAACCATCGACACTTGAGCTTTCCTGCTAAGCGCATCAGCAACTACGTTCACATTCCAGGCTGATACTAAATTTCGCAATCAATGTCTTTAAGCAGCTCCATCCATCAACGTTGCCTCATATTCAAGTCGAACTGTGAGAAAAGATACTGAAGACTCTTATGGTTAGTATACACCACAAATTGTTCGCATAAAGGTTAGAGACAAATTTTCAATGAAAAGACAACTGCTGCCAACTCCAAGTCGTGAACTAGGTATCGAGTCTCATAGGGTTTCAACTGACCGGAAACATAAGCAACGACTCGACCATTCTACATCAGAACGCAACCCAATCCACTAAGCGAAGCATTAGAACATACCACAAAACCTCCTGAACCTGAAGGTAAAGCCAACACTGGCGCTGAAGTTAGCTTCTCTTTGAGTAGTTGAAAGTTGTTCTCGCATTCCTCTATCCAAACGAATCTTTTATCCTTCTGGGTCAAATGTATCATAGGCTTTGCTATACTGGAGAATCCCTCAATGAATCGTCGATAATAGCTAGTTAATCTCAAAAAGATACGAATCTCCGAAACGTTCTTGGGACGTTCGCAGTCTACTACGGCCTCTACCTTACTGGGATCAACAGATAGTCCTTCTGCCGAAATGACATGACCCAGAAACATCACTTTATCCATCAAAAACTCGCATTTAGAGACCTTGGCATACAACTGCGAGTTTCAAAGTGTTTTGAGGATCAATCTCAAGTGTTCCTTATGTTGCATTGGAGTCTTCGAGTAGATCAAAATGTCATCCAAACAATCACAAACTGATCGATGAACTCTCTAAAAACTCGGTTCATTTAGTCCATTAAAACTGCAGGGGTATTAGTCAAACCAAAAGGCATAACCAAGAATTCATAATGCCCGTACTTCGTTCTAAACGTAGTTTTCGCAACATCTTCCTCTCAAATTCGCAACTGGTGATACCCTGAACGCAAATCGATCTTATAATACACGGTCGAACCACGAAGCTGATCAAAAAGATCGTCGATTGTGAGGCTCTCTGCTCACAATTATTCTTCAAATCTCATCTTATGGTCGCTTAGTTAA
This sequence comes from Dorcoceras hygrometricum, assembly GCA_001598015.1. Taxonomy (NCBI): domain Eukaryota; kingdom Viridiplantae; phylum Streptophyta; class Magnoliopsida; order Lamiales; family Gesneriaceae; genus Dorcoceras; species Dorcoceras hygrometricum. Next base: position 404,956 of record KV001351.1, on the reverse strand, counting down.
ATCAACTAGTTAATTAGTGAAATCTGGTACTTTTTTTTTTTAAATTTGGTCCACAAGAGCTGGTCATTTGTAACAGAGCATAATCACCTGTATTTCTAAAAGAGGGTTATATCTAAACAGAACAAGAAAATACGACGATTATTGTTTCTAAATACAAAATTTGACCAGTCTCTACAAAACCAGATTTCATCAAAACGCTAACACTAAAAGTTCAAATACTATACTAGCAGCAGATCTCTAGTACTCCTTATTTGTCGCCCGTCTTCTAGGTAGCCAGCTCTCACTACCCTTGCCCAATCAAGTCAATTCTCTTCTACCTGTTGCCATGCAAATATACAAAACAAGACAACAGCCGGAAAACTCCGGTGAGAAACAATCTCAGTATAATCAAAAGGTATATGCAATAATAATTAAATGCATAGCGAAGCATGTGAATTCTAAAATGCAATGAGTCTATCTCAACTCTTCGTTTCAGCAAAACAAGACAACAGCCGGAAAACTCCGGTGAGAAACAATCTCAGTATAATCAAAAGGTATATGCAATAATAATTAAATGCATAGCGAAGCATGTGAATTCTAAAATGCAATGAGTCTATCTCAACTCTTCGTTTCAGAATTGATTCCATTTCACATCAATGCCATCAAGATTCGTATCCGATCTTGACATGGATATCCATCTAACGAAACCAACTCAGGCTTAGAAAATCTGTTCATCTCAGTCCTGGGCATTAGAATCAATTCATAATATCTTCGTGTTATGCAATCTCATGCAAACATAAAAGATCCACTACCTCTGATGGATCGACACACATAACTCAAGTTCTAAATCAAGAACAATAATCAAGTATGTGATTTCATCGGGATAACTCAAGAAATATCATCTTTGAGTATTCTAATTCCCTGACTCTCACTGTCAAATTATACCTTCGCTACTCCTGTTCGAATTCTTCAGATATCTCTTCAACTTTATCGTTCCCAGTAACTTCACAGAATCAAATCCTGATGCGTGTAGCAAACGTTACACGAATTTCGAATTCAATCTTATTTATAACATAGATCTCAGTTTTATGCGGAATTTCCAACGTAATCGGTATGAATTCCACGTGTCATGCCGAGTATTTAAAAACCAGAATAGGATATACATCAACCGCTTGGAACCAGATTCTAACTGTTATATATATAGTTAACCAGATTCCTCAGCTGATGTTTATCTGTCGCAATGATATCCAGTCGCAACATTTCTCAATCACAACCAGACGTCATAATACCCAGTCATAACAACCAGTCGATCTATTTCTTTAATATCAAAACGACGCCGTGATAACTAATCCAAACGTCGTCGCAACACACCAATAGCTGGTTCCCGATCTCTACTGAAAGACCCCAACGACTGGTCCCTCTAACTAATTCAAACGGTGTCGTATAGAGGTTCCTGTTCATAAGTAAAAACGACATCGCGTTGTTCCAACGACTGGTTAAACCAGCAGATACAACAAACCATCGACTGGTTTCAAATCCCTCGACTGGTCACTACTTCACAACCAACGACTGGTTCTCAAATACCAAAAGCTGGACAACCAGACGACTGGATGCATCACTAACCAAAAGCTGGTCGCTTCCTGCGACTGATTCAGAATACCAAAGCTGGTACCAGACGTTGCATCAAAGCACTGCGTTCCAACTAATTCGAACGATGTCACATAGCTGACGTCATCAAATCAAACTCTCTCGCAAAACCAGCTGCAAGTTACAGGAGAGTTGACTGGCGTCGACGTCTGGAAATCAAATTACGCGCATCGACTTGATCTCTTAGCGCTATCAAAACGATACCGTTTCATCATATTCTCGCGGTAATTCACACAACACACAAGACTTCATCCAAACGGCAGCGTTTCACTCTCAAATGCTAATAAATCAGATTCCTCCTGAAATTCTTCAATTCAACTCTGAATCTCTACCAGATTTCACCTGGAAGGATTTCAATTCGAAACATAACATTTCCAGAAGAAATACGAGAATCCTCAACCAGACTTCATCAAAATCTGACGTCCAGAAATTTTGAATTTACTTAATCTCTACATAATAATCTCGGGCATTACATTTCCCCCCTCTAAAATCTGAGTTCGTCCTCGAACTCGTCAGCAGTCTCTATATGCACATAAGAATAATGAGATAACAGAATCTGAATAAGAACTAACCTCATTGGAAAAGATGGGGGAATCTTTGTTTCATATCTTCCTCAACTTCCCATGTAGCTTCCTCAACTCCATGTCGATTCCATTGAATCTTCACCAATGGAATAATCTTCGTTCGGAGTTGTTTTTCTTTTCGATCAAGAATCTGTATCGGCTGTTCAAAATAACTCAAAGTTTCATCGAGTTCAGCTTCTTCAGCAGGAATAACATGAGATACTTCAGGCAGATAATTCTTTAGCATAGATACATGAAAAACATCATGTATACCAGCAAGAGATGTAGGTAATTCAAGTCGATAAGCGAGATCGCCTATCTTTTCAAGAATTTCATAAGGACCAATAAACCTTGGAGACAATTTCCCTCGTTTACCAAATCTGATTGTACCTCTAAAAGGAGAAATTTTCAAAAATACTTTGTCCCCTGTTTCAAAACACAAAGGTCTACGTCCGGTATTTGCATATCTGACTTGCCTATGCTGCGCTGTTCTCATTTTCTGCTGAATCAATTTCACTTTCTCAGTCATTTCTCTAATCAAATCAGGTCCCAACTCAGGTACCTCCGATATATCATCCCAATATAATGGGGAACGACATTTTCTTCCATACAGCGCTTCAAACGGAGCCATTTCGATACTGGTTTGATAGCTGTTGTTGTATGAAAATTCCACCAGTGGTAATGAATCTTTCCATGAAACACCAAAATCCAGTACTACTGCTCTAAGCATATCCTCAAGGGTATGAATTGTTCTTTCAGATTGCCCATCGGTCTGAGGATGATAAGCTGTGCTCAGTTGCAATTTTGTACCTAGAGCTTGTTGCAAGCTACTCCAAAAGTGTGAAGTGAATCTGGGGTCTCGATCTGATACAATCGATTTTGGCACCCCATGAAGTCTTACCACTTCGCGCATATAGAGGTCTGCCATTTGATAATGTCTATAGGTCATTCGATAAGGAATAAAACAAGCAGATTTCGTCAACCTATCGAAAATTACCCAAATAGCATCGCAACCTCGGGATGATTTCGGTAGCTTCGTTACAAAGTCCATGGAAATGTGATCCCACTTCAATTCAGGAACTGATAGACTCTGTAATAAACCATCAGGTTTCTTTCTTTCAGCTTTTACCTGTTGGAAAGTTAAGCATTTCGAGACAAAATAAGTCACATCAGACTTCATTTGTTTCCACCAGTACTACTTCTTTAGATCATTGTACATCTTTCTACCTCCAGGATGCACACTGAATCTACTTCTATGGGCTTCATTCAAAATCTGATTTTTCAATTCTACAACATCTGGAACAACAAGTCTATTACTCACATATAGAATATCGTCATCGCTCACTCTATATTCCGACTGATGTCTAGATTTGACCATTCCAACAGATTTCTGGATATTTAAATCCTTTCTTTGTGCTTCTTTAATTCGAATCAATAACTCAGGTTCAGCACTGATAGCATAAATCCTCAAGAATTTTATGTCTGTCTCGAATAAATACCCAGAAGTACAGCAATCATCAATCAATTTAGATATGTTGGCGACAATGGTGGATCTGGATCCCGTTTCCCGGGGGCGCATCGGAAGTTAAAATTTCCCCGAAAAACGTTCAATACATATCAATACAAACATTCATAGGATGTTTATTGAATGTCACCTTGCTGGCGTCTAGGCGCCTGGCTCCGACCAGATTCACAGGGAATCTGGCACTTCAAGGTAGGCGGCGGTAGATTCTCCTTAATCAGGTCCACGATCGGAGACACGAGTCCTTCGTCAGTCTGCACTAGAAGACCTGAAGAATTTGGCACGAATGGAATCTCCTCGTCAAGGTGATCGGAACAAGTCCGATCACGAAGCAACGGCGGCGGCGCGGCGGCAAGGGGCGGTGGCCGTGAGAGGCGTGGAGGAGAAGGGGGCGGCGCAAGGTATGGAGGCTAGGGTTGTGAGTTGTGTTGTGTTATGATCTAGCCCTAGACCAAGTCTAGTATTTAAATCATACATGGGCTTGAACCGGCCCAATGGACTTGGGTCAAGCCCATGTCAATATGAACATTCGGTTTATTTAAATCACCGTGGTTTCATCATAATCCCGATCGACGATCAGATCGGACCGATCGACTCAGTTTCCAAAACTGAATATTATGACGTGAAAACAATTTTTCAGACCACCTAATCCAAAATTACAGTTAGCCCCTCAACTTTGTGAAATCGCAATTTGACCCCTGTTGACTTTTAGGAAGTCGCACTCCCTAAAATCCTCCTATGCTCAACACATTGAGCTCAGTTTCCGTGCGGGAATCATGAATCCAGTACTTGTGTGACCCTCAATGGTTCAGGGATACAGCTAGCCGTGGGCCCACAACCATTGTGACTCCGAAATCTCAATTTCGGACTTGCCCATCGGATCATTGTAAAGCGCCTAGCAACATAGCGCCATGATCCCCTAGGTATCACTGATAGTGTCTGCAAGAACCAGTTGGTCGTGGTTAGCATACAGTACGGTCCTTTCAACACATATATCCCGATAAGATCAACGACCATTTGTAAATCGAGAGTCGCTAGAGATCCGATAACTATGCATACATCTTGGAGATCAAATAATGACATCGCGAGTGTTACTAGGCAAACCCATTTACCTAAAACACATCCAGTACTCTTGACAGAGATTTATCACACTATTGTCTCCTCAGATAGCATAGGATATCCACGGATAAAAGCGAGCGGTGAATCCTCGACAACGAAGCATCGACTCCTACATGCATAGGGACCTCACCCAATCCCGCCACCTAATGACCCCAAGTGAGTCGGAGATCAAATAATGACATCGCGAGTGTTACTAGGCAAACCCATTTACCTAAAACACATCCAGTACTCTTGACAGAGATTTATCACACTATTGTCTCCTCAGATAGCATAGGATATCCACGGATAAAAGCGAGCGGTGAATCCTCGACAACGAAGCATCGACTCCTACATGCATAGGGACCTCACCCAATCCCGCCACCTAATGACCCCAAGTGAGTCGGTAAACGGGTCAAAGTGAGGCGCCTATCATGTAGAGTCTCAATGACGTTTCGAGTAGTGAGGACTAATCAGTACAACCAAGATCTTGAACTTATCCACTCGACAAATGGTAACCACTTGGAAAGTCCGAACGAGGGTAGTTCGATAGATCACCAGGTCACTATCCATCTGCATGCTCAGAACATCACAATGTTCCCTACCAATGAAACATGGTACTTCACATCGCAGATTCTAGACTCAAGCTCGGGCGGCCTTATCCTCATTTTGGCGGCCCAATCGACTAGGAACGAGTTCAGAATACACAGTGACTATTAGATGTGTTTAATGATAGCCATCATATCCACTATCACATCTAACATACACTATGGTGCATTCTAGGTCTTTATCTAACACAATTGTTAACATTATAACATAATGAAAATAAAGAATGCCATAAAGAAATGCGTATTTCATAATAAAGATCGTTATACACAAGAGTCAATAAAACCCACACGCCACAAGTTGGCTAGTTGGGCATCTACTCTAACAAGATATACCCGCAGTAGACAAGGATAAAGCACAAACCTTTATACTAAGGGCATCGGCTGATGCATTGGATTTTCCTGGATGATATTTGATTTCACAATCAAAATCTTTCAATAAATCCAGCCATATTCGTTGTCTCATGTTTAATTCAGACTGGGAAAACAGATACTTCTGACTCTTATGATCAGAGAAGATTTCAAATTTCTCACCATAAAGGTAATGTCGCCATATCTTTAATGCAAACATGATGGCTGCCAATTCAAGATCATGAATTGGATATCGGATCTCATGCGGTTTCAGCTGTCTCAAAGCATAGGCAATCACATGTCCTCGCTGCATCAGAACACACCCCAATCCTTGGTGAGAAGCATCACAATACACCACAAAATCACCAGTACCCGAAGGAACTTGTACAAAACGTGTGCTGTAGTTAACCTCTTCTTTAATCAATAAATCCAGCCATATTCGTTGTCTCATGTTTAATTCAGACTGGGAAAACAGATACTTCTGACTCTTATGATCAGAGAAGATTTCAAATTTCTCACCATAAAGGTAATGTCGCCATATCTTTAATGCAAACATGATGGCTGCCAATTCAAGATCATGAATTGGATATCGGATCTCATGCGGTTTCAGCTGTCTCAAAGCATAGGCAATCACATGTCCTCGCTGCATCAGAACACACCCCAATCCTTGGTGAGAAGCATCACAATACACCACAAAATCACCAGTACCCGAAGGAATTGTCAAAACTGGTGCTGTAGTTAACCTCTTCTTTAATTCAAGAAACTGTTTTCACAAGCCTCTGACCAAATGAACGGTGCATTCTTCTGTGTCAGTTGAGTTATAGGCTTTGCAATACTCGAAAAATCCTGAATAAATCGTCGGTAATATCCTGCAAGACCTATAAAACTTCGAATTTCTGGCACAGATGTGGGTCTAGGCCAATTAATCACAGCTTCTATCTTACTTGGATCAACTGAAATACCATCTCCTGAAATAATATGGCCAAGAAATACCACTTTTCGCAACCAGAACTCACATTTCGACAGTTTAGCATACAATTTCTCATTTCGTAGAGTTTGTAAAACAATTCGAAGATGGTTCGCATGATCACACAAATTCTTTGAATAGATTAAAATATCATCAATGAATATAATCAAAAAATCATCAAGATATTTCAGAAATACCTTGTTCATCAAACTCATAAACACTGCCGGAGCATTGGGAAATCCAAACGGCATAACGATAAATTCATAGTGGCCATACCTCGTTCGAAATGTGGTTTTCAATATATCCTCATCTCTTACTCTCAATTGATGGTATCCGGATCTCAAATCAATCTTCGAATACACTGACGAACCCTGAAACTGATCAAACAAATCATCTATGCGAGGTAAAGGATATCGATTCTTTACCGTTGCTCTGTTTAGTTGCCGGTAGTCAATGCATAGTCTCATTGTTCCGTCTTTCTCACGAACAAATAATACCGGAGCGCCCCAAGGGGAAACACTCGGTCTAATGTATCCTTTGTCCAGAAGATGTTCTAGCTGCTCTTTCAATTCCTTCAATTGGTGCCATTCGGTACGGTGCTTTTGATATCGGTTGTGTACCTGGAATCAATTCAATACTGAAGTCTACTCCTTGATATGGAGGCAATCCTGGAATCTCATCAGGAAAGACATCAGCAAACTCACAAACTACGGGTATATCAACCAGATTCGGGCTATTATTCCTTGCATCTACTGCGTAAATCAGGAATCCCTCTGCTCCTTTATCCTTTCGATAAGAGACTGGAAAGAATCGTTGATAGAAGGCTGTTCTAAATACTTCCCAAGTAATCACAATACCTTGATTTTCAAGTGCCTTCTTTGTTGCTATCCACCAACTTTTACCAAGACCATGCAACTGGTGTACTATCAATTTCACCCGACGTTCATCGGTATAATATAGTGCTTCAAATAACTGTTCTATATCTTCCAACCAGTTCTCACAGTCTATGTCATTTTCTGTCCCTTTCAAGGTTGGTGGTTTAAAGGACTGAAATCGTTTCAACAATGTTTCCATCGGGGTTGCAGCTGCATTAAAAGTATCAGTCGATGTACTACCCTGCTCTGTTCGTGGAACTGTTCCACTCTGCCGGGTAGTTGTTCTTCGAGGAGGCATATCTAAAAATCAGAGAGATTTGTTCACAATTCTTCATCATATCAATAACAAATCTCAGTCCCTCCTCTGATTAGCACACATCAATGTGCTACTTCACAAGAGATCAAATTCTGATTCATACTTCATTCAATACATGCTACTAATCACTTCAAAGAGCATGTAATTATCATAAATCTTCGGCATACTCTTCCCATTTATTCACAGTAGTCAAATGATATGAATTCAAACAGTAAGACATATGCCATGCAAGCACGAATTAATTCAATTGGGAAGACTCAATCTACCCCACTCATCTAATTCAATCCAAGAACCTAACAGGGCTCTGATACCACCTGTTTTGAGGCTCTCTGCTCACAATTATTCTTCTAATCTCATCTTATGGGCGCTTAGTTAAATCAACTAGTTAATTAGTGAAATCTGGTACATTTTTTTTAAAATTTGGTCCGCAAGAGCTGGTCATTTGTAACAAAGCATAATCACATGTATTTCTAAAAGCGGGTTATTTCTAAATAGAACAAGACAATACAACGATTATTGTTTCTAAATACAAAATTTGACCAGTCGCTACAAAACCAGATTTCATCAAAACGCTAGCACTAAAAGTTCAAAGACTATACTAGCAGCGGATCTCTAGTTCTCCTTATTTGTCGCCCGTGTTCTAGGTAGCCAGCTCTCACTACCCTTGCCCAATCAATTCAATTCTCTTCTACCTGTTGTCGTGCACACATACAAAACAAGACAACAGCCGGAAAACTCCGGTGAGAAACAATCTCAGTATAATCAACAGGTATATACAATAATAATTAAATGCATAGCGAAGCACGTGAATTCTAAAATGCAATGAGTCTATCTCAACTCTTCGTTTTAGAATTGATTCCATTTCACATCAATGCCATCAAGATTCGTATCCAATCTTGACATGGATATCCATCTAACGAAACCAACTCAGGCTTCGAAAATCAGATCATCTCAGTCCTGGGCATTAGAATCAATTCATAATCTCTTCGTGTTATGCAATCTCATGCAAACATAAAAGATCCACTACCTGTGATGGATCGACACACATAACTCAAGTTCTAAATCAAGAAAAATAATCAAGTATGTGATTTCATCGGGATAACTCAAGAAATATCATCCTCGAGTATTCTAATTCCCTGACTCTCACTGTCAAATTATACCTTCGCTACTCTCTGTTCGAATTCTTCAGATATCTCTTCAACTTTATCGTTCCCAGTAACTTCACAGAATCAAATCCTGAAGTCTGTAGCAAACATTACACGGATTTCGAATTCAATCTTATTTATAACAAAGATCTCTGTTTTCTGCGGAATTTCCAACGTAATGGGTATGAATTCCACGTGTCATGCTGAGTATTTTAATACCAGAATAGGATATACATCAACCGCTTGGAACCAGATTCTAACTGTTATATATATCGTTAACCAGATTCCTCAGCTGATGTTTATCTATCGCAATGATATCCAGTCGCAACATTTCTCAATCACAACCAGACCTCATAATACCCAGTCATAACAACCAGTCGCTGTATTTCTTTAATATCAAAACAACGCCGTGATAACTAATCCAAACGACGTCGCAACACACCAACAGCTGGTTCCCGATCTCTACTGAAAGACACCAACGACTGGTCCCGCTAACTAATTCAAACGGTGTCGTATAGAGGTTCCTGTTCATAAGTAAAAACGACATCGCGTTGTTCCCACGACTGGTTAAACCAGCAGATACAACAAACCATCGACTGGTTTCAAATCCCTCGACTGGTCACTGCTTCAAAACCAACGACGGGTTCTCAAATCCCAAAAGCTGGACAACCAGACGACTCGATGCATCACTAAACAAAAGCTGGTCGCCTCCTGCGACTGATTCAGAATACAAAAGCTGGTAACAGACGTTGAATCAAAACACTGCGTTCCAACTAATTCGAACTACGTGGCATAGCTGACATCATCAAATCTGGTTGCTGTTGGAAAACGGTGGCGGATCCGGATCCCGTCTCCCGGCGGCACAGCGGAAGTTTAAAATTTAAGTGCCGGGATACATTCAATACAATAAAGTCAACAAACCATTCATATGGGGTTCTTTGATTGTTACCTTGTTGGCGTCTAGGCGCTGGCTCCGACCAGTTTCACGAGGAAACCGGCACTTCAAACGGTAGGCGGCGGTAGATTACGTCTAATCAAGTCCACGACCGGAAGCAAGGTTCCTTCGTCAGCCTGCACTAGAAGGCCTGACGAGATCAGCACGGACGGAAACTCCTCTTCACGATGGCCGGAACAAGTTCGGCAAGGGAAGGCGGCGGCGGCGGGGCGTGGCAAGCACGGCGGCGGCGTGAGGCTTGGAGAGGAGGGAGGCGGCTGAATGGGTGCTCTAGGGTTTAGAGTAGTGTGGTAATGAATCTCTATTAAGCCCTAATAACATTAGTGTATATATTAATATACTTGGGCTTGAACCGGCCCATTGGACTTGGGTCAGGCCCAAGTCCCTATATGAACATTCGGTTCGTTTAATTCATTACGGTTTCATCATAACTCCGATCACCGATCAGATCGGACCGATCGACTCAGTTTCCAAAACTGAATACTATGATCCGAAAAACCATTTTTCTGATCCCCAGTGCAAAATGACCGTTTTGCCCCTCAACAGCGGGAAATCACGATTTGACCCCTGTTGACTTTTAGGAAGTCGCACTTCCCAAAATCCTCTTCCCATGCTCAACACATTGAGCTCGGTTTCCGTACAGGAATCTCGAATCCAGTAATTGTGTGACCCTCAATGGTTCAGGGATATAGCTAGCCGTGGGCCCACAACCATTGTGGCTCCGGAATCACAATTCCGGACTTGCCCAACGGATCATGGTAAGAGCGTCTAGCAACATCGCCCCATGATCCCCTAGGTATCACTGATAGTGCCTGCAAGAACCAGTTGGTCGTGGTTAGCGTACAGTACGGTCATTTCAATCCATATATCCCGATCAGATCAACGACCAATGGTAAATCGAGAGTCGCTAAAGATCCGATAGCTATGCATACATCTTGGAGATTGAATAGTGACATCGCGAGTGTAACTAGGTAAACCCATTTACCTAAAACACTTCTAGTACTCTGGCCAGAGATTTATACACTATTATCCCCTCAGATAGCATAGGATATCCACGCATGTCTGCGAGCGGTGAATCCTCGACAACGATGCATCGACTCCTACATGCATCAGAGTCTCACCCAATCCCGCCGCCTAATGACCCCAAGTGAGTCGCCAAACGAGTCAAAGTGAGACGCCTATCATGTAGAGTCTCAATGACGTTTCGAGTCGTGAGGACTAATCAGTACAACCAAGACCTCGGACTTATCCACTCGACAAATGGTAACCACTTGGAAAGTCCGAACGAGGGTAGTTCGATAGATCACCAGGTAACTATCTATCTACATGCTCAGAACATCACAATGTTCCCTAACAAGGAAACATGGTACTTCGCATCGCAGATACTAGTCTCAAGCTCGGGCGGCCTTATCATCATTCTGACGGCCCAATCGACTAGGAACTAATTCAGAATACACAGTGACTATTAGATGTATTTAATGATAACCGTCATACCCACTATCACATCTAACATACACTATAGTGCATTCTAGATCTTTAGTCAACGCAATTGTTAATCATCATACAACACAATGAAAGTAAAGAATGCCATAAAAAAATGCGAATATCATCTCCTATAGCTATTGCAGCAACTCTTGCTCCATTGCCAAGCCTCAAGTGGGTCTCACCCTCTCTAAGACGTCGGCTTCTTGTCATCACCTGCAAATCATTGCAGATATGAGATCCACATCCGGTATCAAGTACCCAAGAAGTCGAATTAAGAGACATATTTATTTCAATATAGAACATACCTTTCGCAGTTCGCAACTGCTCGAGGTACTCCTTGCAGTTCCTCCTCCAATGCCCAGGCTTATGGCAGTGGTGGCAAACATCCTCAGACTTGTTTGGTTTGGAAGCCTTTGCCTTTGGCTTCTTGGTGGGCTTTTCTTCCTTCGCAGGAGCAGAACGCTTCTTGGTATTGCGTCTGGGCCGCTTCTTCGCAGAGGAAGAAGATCCCATAAGGAGGACGAGTTTGTCCTTCTTTATGGTTCCTTCAAACACTACAAGCATGTTAACCACCTCTTCAAGGGTGGCTGCCAGCTTGTTCATGTTGAAGTTGACCACAAAGGGGTCAAATGCAGCGGGTAGCGAGAGGAGAAGTACATCCACCGATAGCTCGTGTGGAAGTTCGATATTAAGGCCCGACAGCTTTTCAACGAGCCCAATCATACGAACCCCATGCTCGCGGACCGAAGTCCCATCGCGCATGCGGCTTGTCATAAGCTCCTTGACAGCCGTGAACCTCTCATGTCGGGATTTCTCCCCGTACAGTTCTTTGAGATGAAAAAGTATGTCAGCAGCATACTTTGTCTTCTCAAAGCGCCGTTGCATTTCATTGGAAATCGACGCCATCACATAGCATCGAGCTTTAACCTCGTCGTCCCACCATTGTTTAAGCGTAACCAGCTCTTCAGGGCTGATATCGGCAGGGGCTTACTTCGGAGGGCACTTCTCTATCGTATAAAGAAGCTTCTCCGAAGCCAACACAAGGTTGAGGTTGCGGAGCCAGTCTTGGTAGTTCAGACGAGTGAACTTGTTGCTACCAGTATAGCAGCGAGTGGGTTTTTGAACGAAGACATTATATAAGCAGTTATACTGAAAAGAAAAACAGACAATCATTACTAACTATATATAAAATAATCGCTAATACATAAAACAAGGTCGTTAAGTTTTATGAATTACCCTCCCACTATTTTAACGATTTCACCACCCTCTAATGAAATCGAGAAAGCAAGTTTCTTTAGTGGGTACACGGAGCCCAATCAAGCGATCATGGACCCAAATAATATCAGCCATCCATGACCCCCAAAAGGTAGTTTCCGATTGCAACCGGTGAAACCTCCATGTATTCACCTCACGTCCAGTAAGGGCCCAATAATATGACGCCATTTACTATCACGTGTCAAGATGACCCATCAATGTTGAGTCGTGAAGGACGGTCCGCTTAACGTCCCAATAATATGAGCCAACATTAAAGGGAGTTCCAACCGAATTCACAACAATTGTCAATGGCGTGGACAGCTTTCCGGCATACATGACCCCCTCAATAATATGAGCCGGGCCATGTATACGGGTAGCATCGACGTACACCCATTGTTGATGGAAGGTAGGGATAATTTAAACAAATTTAAATTCCATTTAGTTTATCGAATAAACATTTATCATACATGACCCCCTCAATAATATGAGCCGGGCCATGTATACGGGTAGCATCGACGTACACCCATTGTTGATGGAAGGTAGGGATAATTTAAACAAATTTAAATTCCCTTTAGTTTATCGAA